>JANAVB010038615.1:2043529-2584999 GCA_029216955.1 Iris pallida | reverse complement strand
TTGGGAGTAGATGGAGAGTGGGTCGGCGGAGATGGCGATGACGTTGTTGAAGGAGAAGGATTTGGGTTGGTAAGGCGGAGAAGAGGGCGACGAAGGAAGGTCGACGTCGGCGGCGCGGTGGGGAGGCTGCTTGCGACGAAGGGGTTACAGAAGAGGCCGGCGATGACGGCGTGGGCGAGGATGGAGCGGAGACGGCGACGGGAGGGGTACAAGAGAAGCTGGAGGCGGGTACCGTTGGAACAACCGGTTGCTCCGCACCCAACATGGGACCTCCTCCTCTCTTATAGAGAGGGACAATTTAGTCATTTCATCATCGTTGAACCAAAGCACATGGGTCGGACCAAAAACCTATTATGCTTTATATTTTATACTAGTGGATAACCCGTGCCATAATGGCACGGACACGAACCCGACATTCTCTACGTAGGCGTGCAGGCACCGTGCCAGCGCCAGGGAGTTTCGGACGGAGACGTGGCCTCTGAACCCGGCCTTCTCGACGTAGGCGTGCAGGCACCGGGCCAGCGCCAGGGACCCGAGCCCGGCGGAGACGGACACGGCAAAGACCACGGTGGCGGCGTTCGGGGCGGCGTGGGGCCTCATGGGGGCGAAGACGCGCAGGGTCGTCGCGGGGCGTCCGAAGGCGGCGAGGCCTGAGACGCCGGCGGTCCAGGAGACGACGTCCCTGTGCGGCATTCCGTCGAACACCCGCAGGGCATGGTCGGCGGAGCCGCGTCGAGAGTAGGCGGTGAGCAGGACGGTCTGCACGAAGGGGTCGACCGGACTCCAAGGAGGAGGGCGTGTGCGTGGAGCGACCTGGTGGCGGTGGCGGCGGCGATGGTGTTGAGCAAGGAAGAGAAGGTGTGGGAGTCAGGAGGGATGTGGCGGCGGAGCATTTGGGAGTAGATGGAGAGTGGGTCGGCAGAGATGGCGATGGCGGTGTTGAAGGAGAAGGAGTTGGGTGGCGGAGAAGTAGGAGGCGGCGAAGGAAGGGTCGCGTCGACAGCGCGGGGGAAGGGCTGCTTGCGACGAAGGGGTTGCGAAGAGGCCGACGACGACGGCGTGGGCGAGGATGGAGCGGCGGCGGCGGAGGGAGGGGCGGTGCAAGAAGAGCTGGAGGTGGGGTGCCGTTGGAATAATCTGTTGCTCCGCACCCAACATGGGACCTCCTCCTCTCTTATAGAGAGAGGGACAATTTACTCCTTTCATAATCGTTGAACCAAAGCACATGGGTCGGACCAAAAACCCACAGTGCTTTATATTATACTAGTGGATAACTCGTGCCATAATGGCACGGACACGAACCCGACCTTCTCGACGTAGGCGTGCAGGCACCGGGCCAGCGCCAGGGAGTTCCGGACGGAGATGCGGCCTCCGAACCCGGCCTTCTCGACGTAGGTGTGCAGGCACCGGGCCAGCACCAGGGACCCGAGCCCGGTGGAGACGGACACGGCAAAGACCACGATGGCGGCGTTCGGGACGCAGGGCCGCGGGGGCGTTCAAGGGCGGCAGGCCCGAGATGGCGGCGGTCCAGGAGACGACGTCCCTGTGCGATATTCCGTCGAACACCCGCAGGACGTGGTCAGCAGAGTCGCGTCGGGAGTAGGCGTGAGCAGGACGGTCTGCACGAAGGGGTAGGATCGGAATCCGAGGAGGAGGGCGTGTGTGTTGAGCGACCTGGTAGCGGCGCGGCGGTGGTGGTGTTGAGCAAGGAAGAGAAGGTGTGGAAGTCAGGAGGGACGCGACGGCGGAGCATTTGGGAGTAGATGGAGAGTGGGTCGACGGAGATGGCGATGGCATTGTTGAAGGAGAAGGGATTGGGGTTTGTAATGGCGGAGAAGAGGGAGGCGGCGAAGGAAGGGTCGGCGTCGGCGACACGGTGGAGGAGGCTGCTTACGACGAAGGGGTTGCGGAAGAGGCCGGCGACGACGGCGTGGATGAGGATGGAGCGGAGACGGCTACGGGAGGGTGGTACAAGAGAAGCTGGAGGCGGGGGTGCCGTTGGAACAACCGGTTGCTCCGCACCCAACATGGGACCTCCTCCTCTCTTATAGAGAGGGGGACAATTTAGTCATTTCGTCATCGTTGAACCAAAGCCCATGGGTCGGACCAAAAATCCATTGTGCTTTATATTTTATACTAGTAGACAACCCGTGCCATAATGGCACGAACACGAATCCGGCCTTCTCGACGTAGGCGTGCAGGCACCGGACCAGCGCCAGGGAGTTCCGGACGGAGACGTGGCCTCTGAACCCGGCCTTCTCGACGTAGGCGTGCAGGCACCGGCCAGCGCCAGGGACCCGAGCCCGGCGGAGGCGGACACGACAAAGACCAAGGTGGCGACGTTCGGGGCGGCGTGGGGCCTCATGGAGGCGAAGACTCGTAGGGCCGTCGTGGGGCGTATGAGGGCTGCGAGGCCTGAGACGCCGGCGGTCCAGGAGACGACGTCCCTGTGCCGCATTCCGTCGAACACCCGCATGGCGTGGTCGGCGGAGCCACGTCGGGAGTAGGCGGTGAGCAGGACGGTCTGCACGAATGGGTCGGGCCGAAATCCGTGGAGGAGGCGTGTGCATGGAGCGACCTGGTGGCGGCGGAGCATTTGGTAGTAGATGGAGAGTGGGTCGGCGGAGATGGCGATGGCGGTGTTGAAGGAGAAGGGGTTGGGGTTGGACATGGCGGAGAAGTGGGAGGCGGTGAAGGAAGGGTCGGCGTCGGCGTCGGCGACGCGGTAGAGGAGGCTGCTTACGACGAAGGGGTTGCGGAAGAGGCCGACGACGACGGCGTGGGCGAGGATGGATCGAAGGCGGCGGAGGGAGGGGCGGTGCAAGAAGAGCTGGAGGTGGGGTGCCGTTGGAACAATCTATTGCTCCGCACCCAACATGGGACCTCCTCCTCTCTTATAGAGAGAGAGGAACAATTTACTCCTTTCATAATCGTTGAACCAAAGGCCCATGGGTCGGACCAAAAACCACTGTGCTTTATATTTTATACTAGTAGACAACCCGTGCTATAATGGCACGACACGAATCCGGCCTTCCGACGTAGGCGTGCAGGCACGGACCAGCGCCAGGGAGTTCCGGACGAGACGTGGCCTCTGAACCCGGCCTTCTCGACGTAGGCGTGCAGGCACCGGGCCAGCGCCAGGGACCCGAGCCCGGGAGGCGGACACGACAAAGACCAAGGTGGCGACGTTCGCGGCGTGGGGCCTCATGGAGGCGAAGACGTGCAGGGCCGTCGCGGGGCGTCCGAGGGCGGCGAGGCCCGAGATGGCGGCGGTCCAGGAGACGACGTCCCAGTGCGGCATTCCGTCGTACACCCGCAGGACGTGGTCGGCGGAGCCGCGTCGGGAGTAGGCGGTGAGCAGGACGGTCTGCACGAAGGGGTCGGGCCGAAATCCGAGGAGGATGGCGTCTGCGTGGAGCGACCTGGTGGCGGCGGCGGCAGTGGTGGTGTTGAGCAAGGAATAGAAGGTGTGGGAGTCGGAGGGACGCAGCGGCGGAGCATTTGTGAGTAGATGGAGAGTGGATCGGCGGTGATGGCGATGACGATGGCGGTGTTGAAGGAGAATGGGTTGGGGTTGGTCATGGCGGAGAAGAGGGAGGCGGTGAAGGAAGGGTCGGCGTCAGCGGCGCGGTGGAGGAGGCTGCTTGCGACGAAGGATTTTGGAAGAGGCCGGCGACGACGGCGTGGGCGAGGATGGAGCGGAGGCGGCGGAGGGAGGGGCTGTGCAAGATGAGCTGGAGGCGGGGGTGCCGTTGGAACAACCGGTTGCTCCCCACCCAACATGGGACCTCCTCTCTTATAGAGAGAGGGACAATTTAGTCCTTTCATCATCGTTGAACCAAAGCACATGGATCGGACCAAAAATCTACTATGCTTTATGTTATATATATATATATATAATATATTATGTGTGTGTGTGTGTGTGTGTGTGTGTGACTTGGCTTCAAAACGCAGCAATCAGATTTATTCCTTCTTTCTACCTGTAGTAGTAGTAGGAGTGTTTAGCTGTGAGTGTGTGGACACAGGCTAGAACACCTGAACGATACCTAAGCCAAATTGCGCAGGGAAAGTAGTGAAAGATATGTAGTTGTGAGTGTTATATATTTTATTGGAATGATGAAGAAAGCAGAAACAAAAGAGGCTTTTGGAATCACTCTCTCTCTCTCTCTCTCTCAACCTTTCATCCTCCCAACTTTTGTAGACTCATGAGCATACAGTAACATGCTGATGCCATTGGCATTGTTAATGATACGATGGACTGGTCTATTGACAGGGTTCCCATGCAAATACAAGGAATGACGAATGAGGTTCGGCCATGTAAGCCCACGGTCACGTATACGGGCAGAAACTATGGGTCTTTTACAGAAATTATTCATATAAGGTAAAAAAGTTTACGATAGTTGTAAAAAAAAGTTTGGTGTAATTACGGACAAGGTGAGGATACTACAAATCACTTGACGACGGTGCCAAATGAGATTATAAGATCCGACGAAATCTTATATGGCCCATAATTATTTTATTCCATATTTGTTATGTTAAATTCAACTATGTATAAAAAAAGTCAATCAAATATTTTTGAAGATATGTTTCTCATTGAGATTCTACCCATATATGTTTCTTATTGAGATTCTACCTTATCTTATTCTCATACATTGTAGGTGAACTCTTTAATATGCATGATAAAGATCATTCAATCTGAATGCGGAAGAAATTTATTAAGTAGAAAACGAAATAAAAAATAGTGTAACTCAATACAATTGACTAATTTATCCTCTTCATAATATTTAATTTAATTTTAGATGATGAATTTATGGTTAGAAAGATATGGGGTTAAGATATTGGAGCTAAACTAATAAACATTAAATTGAAATAAAATATTATTCAGTTATCCCAATTTTAATTTTAATTTTAATTTTTTAATTTTTATTTTTTTACAATTATTCTAAAGTTCTTTATTCTATATGAATTTTTTTGGACCATTTATCATTTCCATTATATGAGTTATATGAGATGTAATGAAGAAAGAATAAACAAGGTTAGGTCAAGACAGAGGCAGTAGAAGAGAGCATAGGATATTTGGGCGGCAGCGTCAGTGGCATTGACAAAATCTTGGAAACTTCATTAAGATTTGCGGCTAAATAAAAATTTAACTCGGTTTCAATAACAAGCAAAAATTAACATAACATATTATTCTTAATGAGATGAACTTAGACATTGGAATCTCTATTTGTCCTACAGGCTCATGCGGGGTAGACTAAATTTGTTTTTTTTATATATTTTTTTGTGTTAAATTTTTTTTGAGTTTATCTATAGTATCCTAATCTAATTAATCTATTCCCGGGGTAGACTAAATTTGTTTTTTATATATATTTTTTTGTGTTAAATTTTTTTTTATGAGTTTATCTATAGTATCCTAATCTAATATAATCTATTCCAATTCAGAATGCTTGCGTACTTGCTTGGAAATCAATTTTCTTTCTCTTTTGTTGATAATTAAACACATGAAATAAACAAATTTTTTTGAAGGTCTTGATTTTACGAAAAACGTGGCTTTAACTCGACTCTGCAAACAAGTTTGACTTCAGAAGTTATTGCTGATGAGCTTAGTCTTCAAGATAATTTTCAATTTCTAGAACTCGAGAATCTCATGTTATAAATAAGCAGAGTTTGAACGGCTAGGTTTGGCTATAGAAAGCAAAGCTAGCAAAAGTGTGGGGATCGCAAGGATTATGACTGAGTATAACATATGCAAGAAATGGAAACGTGGCTGCAATAGTAGCAGGCTACACTTTTACTAATTAAGACTAATCAATCATTCTCTCATTATCGAGAGAATACCAAACATATCACTCTCACATGTCCCAGAGGCCGACCAAGGTTTTAGAATGATCTGGGGATATAACATATTATGGCCTATGGTGCGCACCATTTATACATTTGCTATGAAGTTTTTTTTTAATATAATAATTACACGCCTACACACATACACATTCTGATTGGAAAATTTGAACTATCAGTTTTATTGATGTCTACTTGGAAAAATCTTATCGATAATTACAGATGGCTGTCACGTTATATACAAGAGTTTGCACTGCAAAAAAAAAAAAAAAACTTTGTACCAACAAATTAATTCTTTCATCAGTAGTAGAAGGCAAAAAAATTTGTTCGTAAAACCCTACACACACCAACAAAAAGAACTTGTTACTATTACCTACGTTTGTATGCTTTATATACCAACTAATAAAATAATTTCTTGGTATAGATCAGCCTGTACAAACAAACAAAATAAGTTTGTTGTTAATCTATAATTTTTTACGCACAATCAATTAGTTGGACAAATATGCTTTCTAACAAAGCATTTGTTGGTACTGACAAAATTTACTAATAAATTATATTTCGATAGCAGCACCAACAAATTTCTACTTGTTAAACTAATTGTTAGTAAAATATTCTAAAATTACTTTTTCCAGTCTTAAAAAATTGTTTGTAATTGATATGGTTTTTTTATTCCCTTAGCCAATATAAGAATTTACTATAAACCGAAAGCTACACCTAAGTGATGGGTTTGCCAACAGACATATATGCGGAATAAAAAAATCACAAGCACAATAATAAAGTATTAACATGGAAAAATTCTTACAAAAAATCACGAAGCAAGCAAAGCACAAAGCCACTTTAATCTATTTTCAGCTCTCTCGCAATCTCTTAGTACTCAACCAGATGCGAGATATCTCTACAACTTCAATAGATATAAAAAAAATAAAAAAATCTCTCGCAAAATTTTACTTCTAGTGAATACAATAAATCACTCACCTAAATCCAAAGAGGATGCCAAAATCCATGACCGTTACCATTAATGACTTCTCCTTCCTCGTCTCTCTATCCATTATCCATTGTAGACCGAGTTGCCGTCGTAGCCACCGCTTCTCAATTCTCTAAATTCATATCGAGATTGACTCTCAAAATAACTCTCTAATTTATATGTGCTCCACGATCCACCCAATGCTATGATCATATTTATATAGTTGCTTACAACAACTATGTAAATTATATAATAAATAGGAAATTAGCTCTCCTTTCCATATACATATCATATTCCTATTCTACTAGGAATAGGGCAACTAGCTCAAAATAAGACTACTCCTATTTTAATTAGCAATAGTTTTAGGTAGATTTTGTTTGGACTTTTGCTTGCAGCTTTAATTTGTGCTAGACCAACAACCATCTTCCCCTCTAGCCCAATAAAGGGGGAATTGTCTCCACGTCCACCTACGTGTTGGAAATCGGATACGCCCTCCTGCGCTCCGATACAGTGTCTGAGACATTGCCACAACGAAAACTTAGGCTAACTCACCTAAAATAACCAACCCCCGTCTAACGGACACCAAGCACAGATAAAGACAAGTATATGGCGGTGACTACGTCACCTGGACAAATCCCAATCTCTATAACTCAGATGAAATTACAAGATTGACAAAAACTAATGTTGAACTCTTTGTCCTAATAGGTTCAACCTCCTCACCACACTAAAGAAAAAGAAAGATTACAATTGAAATCGCTCACCAACCTGTAGCAATCTTCCTAACCGAAGTTGACGACCCCTCGATTAGATCTCTTCTTCCTTATGTCTTGGATGGCGAAGTCCTAAGAGCAAAGTGCGAAACTTTCTCTTAAATTTTCTGTGGACGAGCACCTCGAATCTCCACTTTTTGTGCTGTGCTTTGTGCCTCCACCCTCACCCAATATATATAGGAGAAAAACCTATTTTAGGTCATAATAGATTTCTTAAATAGGAAGCCCTCAAATAAGAATCCTACTACACCTAAAATAGCCATCAACATCCTATTTTAGATTATAATAGAATCTCTTAAATTGGAAACCCTCAAATAAGAATCATATTATATCTAAAATAGCCCAGCACTAATTATGGACATCCAAATCAAATTAAATCAAATATTTAATCAGATTTGGACTCCATAAATATGCTATTACCAAATTCAGACTGGACTCCAACAATCTCCCCTCCAGTCTGATGAGAGGGTTTTGACCCCATGGCTCCTCAACTGGACTCCATGTCTGTCGTCATGTGACAGAGTTCCTGCTCCCCCATGCCACTGATCTTCGATCCCCGAGCTGCTGTGCATCTTCCTTTGTCTCAGCTCTTCGACCATCACGTCGACGCTAGCTGCCATGCGTAACACCTCTTGCACTACTGGGATCCTGCCGATATCAATAACATCAAGACCGAAGTCCCTGACAATCAACCTCACCGCAAGTCTCGGTTGCTTCCCCGACTTCTGTCTTCCACCGAAAAGTGTTAACGTTCGACGAGCTTCTTCATCCTTGGCTGGCCCAACCAAGCAGACGGTGCGGTCCTTCTGAGATTCGAACTCCTAAACCTGTCCACTTTCATGTCTGAACTTGAAGCTCTCCCATACACATGCGTCCTCGAGCAGAACATTATGCACTGTGCATGTCGTCGATGACCCATAGCTCCCTCTGAACTGTGTGAATGATGATGCTCCCGTCTCAGATTGAGTTTGTTGCAAACCTTGATCTCCTTCCTGGCTTTCAACTGCTGAAACCAATATCGCTCCGTGAAGCTTTGGCAAATCACCTGTCGCCAAAATCGGATCCGTAGAGCAACCCCCACCTGGAGATCGACCAGCTGTCATGGGACCGACATACTGACCCTCAATCTTTGACTCACCACCATCCGTCGTTTTGTCTCGACGAACCGAATCATCTGTATCCCTTAAAGCACCTAGAAGCCCCTCCTCAGCAAGTTCTCGACGATCTACCTCCTGTCGAGCAACCCTCGAGCCTCCATTCGGTGTCTGTGGCCTACCTGTACAGCTCAGCAGCTTGAGCCTGTACATGCCACAACACAAATCTCCCGAGCCAGTTGTTGGGAACCCTTCGCAAGCATCCAATCTTTGTTTCCAAACAGACTACGACAGCCATCATATGCTAGCCTCCCTACTGAAACCAAGTTGTAGCGCAAACTCGGTACATGTCGCACATCCTTGAGAATGAGCTTCTTACCGAGCTCCACTGTCAAGTGCACATTACCGATGCCAACAACTGCGGCTGTCCCCTTGTCGCCTATCTTCACACGTCCAAACCTGCCGTCTCAGTATGACGTGAAGATCCTCCTATGTGGAGTGGCGTGACACGATGCCCCCATGTCCATGACCCAGTCACTGTCATGACACATGCCAAGGTTCCTCTGCGTCGATTGCTGCGATGATGATATCTCTCATTGCTGTGAGATCCTCCTGATCGTCCTTACCTTTTGCCTTCTCAGCTTTGAGCTTCATAGTTCCTCTTGATATGACCCCTTTCGCTACAGTGATAGCAGCCCTTCTTGCGGTCTACAATCTCAAGATTCTGAGAACTCCCCCCTGTCTCGCCTGTGAATTGGGTCTTCCCTTCCCGTAGGAAGTCACCAGAGCAGACTCCTGCGACGATTCCACTTTCTTGCACCGGACCTCCTCATTCAACAAGCTACTTTTGACTTCCTCCATCGTGACAACTCCATCAGGCACGGAGTTGCTCACCGACACCACCAACGTCTTCCAGCTTTCCGGCAGAAACTCAAGAGCGGTAGTGCCTGAAGCTCATTATTAATCACCATTTCATCAGACAGCTGATTGATGATACCCTGAACCTCGTTCAGATGTTGTGCCATTGGGGCACCTTCGTGTACTTCGAGTTGACGATTTGGCGAATAAGAAATGTCTTGTTGTCAGCCGTCTTTCTTTCGTACAACGAATGCTGTAACCCCTTTCCAGAATTTTGATAATATTTCTATTTATTTATTTGAATTAAATGGTATTTTTAGAGTTTTTTAAATAATTATTTAGTTAATTGTTACGGTAGATATTTTAGCCATGATGGAGTTTTGGAGTACACGGTGACTAGAAATCGTGGCACGGATAGTGCTATGGTGTGCTTTGGCTAGTGTATTAGCCCTGGTAGGGAAGGCCAGTCATAGTGATGTCCTAACTAGAAAAACTAGGCCAAGATGCGACTTAACCCTTACCGAAGACTTATTTATTTATTATTTATATTATTGAGTTTTAGGGAACCCGATTGTACCAAATTAGTCCAGATAGGACCTAAGACGAGCCCAAGCCCATGTATTCAAGTGGGACGTCCGATGACATGCGTGTTGATGTATTTTGGTGAGGGGGTGGTTTTCCGTTTTAATGATTTAAAAGAATATTTTCTAAGTATTCGTAATTAAATATTATAAATATTATTATTAGTTGGTATTCAATGGCATTTGTATAAAATAGGTCCTTGCATATTTGGGGTTATTAGACTGTAAATAATAGTATATATACACCATTATTGATTTATTGAATTTTATATTATATTATTATTATTATATATTATTATTATTATTATTATTATTATTATTATTGTTATTATCATTATTATTGAGGATATTCGTATATGATATTATTTTATTAATATTGGTCATATTATTTTTAAATAAATGTTATGTATATATATTCATATTTATAGGCTCTATTCTAAGAATAAATAATTTCGAGATTTGTATTTTCTATTAAAAATATTTATTTAGATTTAATGGAGATTTATTATATAAGTAATATAATATATATAATTATATAATATATATTATATATATATTATATATATATATATATATATATATATATATACAAAAGAAAAAGAAAATCAACAAAAGAAAAAGAAAGGAAAACAACAGCACAGCATTTCTCATGAGATATTGGGGTGGCCCAATATCTGTGAGACACCCCCCGGCCCCAAACTCGCGTGAACACCCCAGCCCAAAACAGTGAAGCCGCGCACATATATAGAGAGAAAGCCGAGAGGAGAGATTCATCTCTCAAACCCTAACCTCAACCCAGCGCCACCCTCCTGCCCTGGGCGACCCACCCGCGTCGCTGCGGGCCACCGCCGGCCGGCCAGGGCCGCGGCGCACAAAACAGAGCGCAACAACGGCAGCAAGGCGCGAGCAAGGTACGGATTTCATCATCACGTTTCTTCCCGTATAATCAACGGAATTTGATTCGTAAAATCCTATAGAATGCCCATATGAACATCTAGGATCCCTGTCAATTAGTTCTTATTGAACTTATCCATATTCGTCGAGAAATCAACGCGAACATCAAGGAAAAATCTGTCCAAAACAGATTTATAGCAGTCTATCGACCCAACTTGGCAGGCATTTTCTGAACAGAATATTAGAAAATTTTGAAAACTATTTAATAAAGTCCTAGAAAACCTATAGGGCTTCAAATACCTTTTCATAGACTCGAATTTCGTCGACTGTGCGTAGAAAAAGGATTCCCAATTTGGCAAAAAATCTATTTTTAAAATTGTAGAATTTACGAAAAATCTTTGATACGGCGTGCGTCCCGCCAATTCTGGCGACGTGGTCGCGAACCGAAAGCATCGAAAGGTGCGTAACGACTTCGTGGACATGTGGACTTTGACGGAATTCAAATTGGTTGCGTGTGCGCGACGAATTTGATACGTATCCGTCAAATTTATCGTATCGGCCTCTGTGTAAATTTTCTAATTAGTTTTGCACGCTCGTCAGATCGAGACGAAACTTGTGCCAGAAGGACCATATCATTTTTCTGGTCCTGTATGCCAAGTTTGGTCCGATTCTGAGATAGTTGATTGGATCGCCGTTTTGTGGCCCCACGGTCCGATTCAATGGGATTTTGTGCACGGCCCGCGGAATCCAACTATGGACATACGGTTGGGTTCGTATCATCAAAATAAATTCATAAACATATAGTTTGATACTTTAGAGACCATTGACCCTAGCACGCTTTTCGGTGCAAAGCGGATCCAACAGGATACCGTTTTGATCCGAAATTACCGTTTTTCCCCTGTATCCAGAATTAGACTTAAGACAGACAATCCTAGCTAATTTGACTATTCTGAGAATATTGGTAATATCTATTTTTCATCTGAGACTGTTGAACAGGTTTGACTTTTGTGGCACACTGAGTGGTTTGGACTATCGGTTTCACCAGCAAAGGACCACAGGCGAGTACAGTTTATTGTTTGTTTTCAGTATTGATCTTTACTATACATCAGTGTTTAGTCGATAGATATGTGATTTCAGTTTTTATGTTAATTTATTTCTTTGTGGTGTCGGGGAAGTGAAACCAACGATGTGTGATCTGACCTTAGACCGTGTAGATCGTGTATATTATTGTATTTATTTCTTGTAGACCGTGTAGACCGTGTTTATTATTTTATTTATTTCTTATAGACCGTGTAGCTTTAGACCGTGTAGACCGTATTTATTATTGCATTTATTTCTTGTAGAACGTGTAACTTTAGACCGTGTCGCATAATTGTCCCTAGACCAATCACATATCAAGGGTACTTCAGTCGGTCAGTTGGTGAGTATTTTATTGTATTTCACTTTCTGTTCTTAGTATTCAGTTTTATTCTGTCTTTCTTCATTTTATTTTATGAATCATATGTCTAAAGGCTAACCTCTGTTATATACTCATTTTCATATATTGGAACTGCATTCAGTAAATTGTACTCGTTCCATTCCTGACTGAAAACCAATATTTTTCAGGTTAGCCGTGGATTCACTTAGCTTGGAAGTGACGGGTGTACTTACAGACGAAAAACCTAGAGACTAGCTAGATAGCTGATTGTAGTCATTTCAATATTTGTACAAGTTTATATTTTTCTGCAAATATAAAACTTCAAATATTAAGTTAAATTAGTTTTGTGAATGAGCATTGTGTTATTATTTTGATCATCATGGCCGACAGCGTTCTACCACCGACACCGCGGCAGGCTGGCTTGGACACGTCTCGTATCCGTTTAAAAAAATGGGTACGGGTCGTGACAAGTTTTTGTGGTGGCCCATGCAGGTCGGTTTTCAAATCATGCGAACTCGTGATAGTACTTAAGTTAGTCGTACTATTGCGAGCCTGCGACTAGGAAATGCTCATTCACAAATTAGGATTAATTTAATTTAAGAGAATGACTAGGACTAGGAGTCCCTTATACAAATTTACCGAGGGGTAGTCTTGGCCATGCAATTTAGATGATGAGTTATTAATTTTGATAGTTTGTCAGATACCCATAGGTACATTGTTACCTCTTGATATGACGATATGATCCTATGTGGATAGGTTATTCGCTTGGTGAGACAGGACTTCATAGAATTAATGATCTAACCATGATAAATTATTCGATTCCTTCTCTTTGCCTCTTTAGATATCATCCTCATACCTTAGTCCAAATTGCCTGTTTAGTTCCTATTCTGCCATAAGAATTATTATTTCTGATTATGTATCCATGTGCGGACCACAGTTAGTTTCGATCCAAAGTTTTTCCTCAAAGGCTTGAATACACATGGAATAGTTAGAATGTTTGTATTTCTTTGTCTTAAGTTATTTTCTCAATGTTCATCTTTTATTTTAAGGGTTGTGACTGATAGATACCCACGCTTTATCTCATAGTCAACCTATGTAAATCTCTAGAAGCTCAGGAATTTTTATAAATATAGTTAAAGAAATGTTAGCTAACTCGTAATGGCAGGACAGCAGCGCACGGTCGCCATTTATTTAAATTATGGAGACTATAGATTCACTACAGCCAGCAGCGCACTGGCGAGGCACGACCCCTAGAGTTGAAATTTGTTTAAGGAAATATAGGTTATAGGATGTTACCAAAAACTATGGCTAGTGGTCCTCTTTTGACAGTAGTCACCTTGTGTCAATATAAGGTAGAGTATCGGATAGCATACATCACACCTGAATCACGAAACCAAGGGTTTACCACAGCCAGAGTATACGGGTGGGAATAATCTTCGATGAAATGATTTCAGACGTGATTACAAGTTTAGGATACTATAGAGGATAGGAAAATGCCCTGTATGTCCCATAAGATCCGAAACCAATATTAGTGGAAGTTTTGTAAGTTGGGTAGCGTGTCTTCCGACCTAGCATTCTGTGGTCCTTGTGACCTATTGACGAGGTAATTGACTGACGCTAATAGGTACCTGGAATACAGAATTTGGAGGACCATAACCCATTAGTCGACCAAGGACTTATGGATAAGAAGATAGGAGGATGACCATATAAGCAACACAGGTGAGTTTTGATTCTCACAAAACTCGAACTGCTTGTGCCTCCTTTCAAAAATCTCGCATACTTGTATTTTGACTATCTTGACCAATGTTGCTATTACAGCCTAGTTTTGCAAGCTCACTCTGTTCTTGATCTTGATTCAAGACATATGTTTAGTGGGACGAATACTAACATATTGTCTAATCAGAATCGATGTACTACGGTCTGATCAACCTTAGTGCACTCGGTTCGCTCTCTCTTTGATTATTCTACGTGGATTGAGATATCGAGGTATCTATGATCTCATCTACGACTGCATTGACAATTTCTCTTGAATTATACGTTCGCCTTTGAATCACGTAATTGTATTCAGTGACATCTCCCTTGAACTCTTTACTGTTTTTGTCTTTCACTGATTTGGAAGACGGAAGCTCATAATTGGTAGCGAGATATAGAGTATCCCCATGGCTATGATAGTTGAATACATAAGTGTAACTATCATCGGCCAGCCAGGTGACTAGAACCTTGCCTTGAGCTACTCGTTCTCCTCTCGAACCCCAAACTACTATTCGGACCCCCTAGCCATCTGGAATTGAGAATGATTAGGATTTTACCCTTAGTCAAAATGCCAACCTAGGAGACTACCTATTCTCAAGAAACTAATTTGTTGTGAGTCTCTAATTTATTGTTTGAAGCTTGCTTTAACTAGCAACCCTTAAGCCCATACCCCTAGAACTCGTGTGACAATAGTATGGCATGCTTAACACGAATAGAAATTCATGACTCAGTTGTTAGAAATCTCTTCGTATGATGTGCCTTAGAGTCGGTTACCCCGTCGACAACTCTTGTATACTGTTGATGAGTAGATCATTATATTTTATCGACCATGTGTCATTGTACACACTCGTTTTCCATTTATCAAGGACGATCCTTGACTTGACCTACATCTACCGTATCTCGTTACGCTGTGTCTTAATCTTTATTAACAAGAGTCGAGGTACGATATCCGGACTTTGGAATTCTTCTAAGCTCATTATTCTAAGACCATGTCTAGCATCTAATAGGGTGGGTAGACTGTAAACCTTCTAAAATTTTGGGATATACGAGGATTACCGATTGATTAGAATAATTTCCATTAGGATGACAATTAGTGCCCATGAATGATGCGCTTTGATTAAGGAGTTGAATCCTTCATGCTGCTGTTGTGGGCTGGCACGTAGCAAGGGAGAGGATCTTTCTGTTGCGGGATCTTGGGTGATTAGTACCCTTTCATCGGCTGAATCGAGTCAAAGGACACGAGTCATAGGCCTATGGCTCGGAGATCTCGGATTTGGTGAGAATGATCTGGTAGGATGCGCCTGAAATTGGGCGCATGAGAAGACTTTGGCTCGTAACCTTTAGGAGTAACGAACCATTCGAGGCGCATGGCTTTTGAGGCACATGCGAAGCTTCAGTAGTGACTTTACTTTGTCTTTAGGGATCAGAGAAAAGTCTGAGGCGCATGGATTTTGAGGCGCATGCAGAGATTTGGTACATGGCTGCGGATGCGCATGCGAGATGGTTGGGCGGCCACGTGGCTTGTAACCGCCGGAGGGGAAATAATGGTGCTGACGTTGGCGACGTTTCATTTTCTGAAAAAGCTGTCAGCAGTCTTCGGGGGACGTGTTGCCAACTCTGTCAGACTTCAGCATTTAATGTTCTTTGACAGGTGATGGGTCTGCTGAGTGGGCGCATCATCGGCGTTCAACTAGGCGCATGGGGCCGCATGGGGGCGCATGCTTGTGAAGCGCTTGGTGCTGAGGGGCGCGTCTATGTGATGCGCGTCTGACCGGCGCATCCACTCCGTATGACACGTCTTTTGGTGCGACTGTTACGTTCTTCGAGTGCTTTAAATAGCCGTTTTTGACTTGGCTGAATTCGAAGCGTCAGGTTCATCACCATTAAATGTAAATTCATTACACGGATTCGGAGAGCCAGCCACTTGGCGCATGGGTTTGATTTGCCCGGCCTATAAATAGTGGCATGGAGAGGGTTTGCTTCTCGTTCTCTCATGTCCTCCCGAAATGAACTTATTTACTCGAGCACATTCTGTTGATGAGATACTCCCGAGGGTGAAGATGCGACGCATTGTCTTCATTGATGCACTTGAAGGTGACTGTTACATCCAAAAGTCAGAGTCGAGGGCTTCTGAGGCAGGCAGAAGGTGCCTGTTGCATCAAAGATCGGGATGCTCGAGCCTCATCTCCGTTATGCTGGAAGAGCCACAGATCTGAATTGCGGTGCTGCGGCTTTGGAGGCTCTTTCTTCTGTCAGAGTGGGTGTTGCCTACTCTGGTTGTGTTGAAAGCCTTCTTTTACCGCGGATCAATTCCGGAGAGCTCTTCCTCCAGTTAGAGGTTGGTTGCTCATCCTCGTTCTGTCCAATAAATGCTTCAATAGTCGAAGCATTTAATGGCGCATATGCTGAGACTTCACGATGCGCCTGTGGGGCGCTGAAGGGCGACACATAACTGAGCTGCTGAAGGGATGCAATAACTGAGGATGCACATAACTGAGCTGCTGAAGGGATACGCCTGGCTGGGGAGCACATGGCGAGATGCGCCTACTTGAGAGCGCATGGTGGTTGCTGCGCCTAGCTGTAGACTTAGGATCTTTTTGTTGTAGAAATTTTTCTTTGTACAGCTCTTTTTCAAGATATGTAACAAACTTTTAAATGAAAATAAAAGTCTTATTTTAATGTCTATGCTTTGCTGTGCCAAGTATTTTATCTGAGCTCCCTGGCGCATGTGATGTTAGGCGCATAGGATTTCTGGTCCTGAAATTCCATGCTTCTATAAGACCCCCTTCAAAGTTTCAAAACTTTTTGTCAAGTTTTGGAATACTTGAATAAGAATCATGGTGGTGTCTTCAATGGGGAGCATGACTGTTCGGGCGCATGAGTGCTCTGCGCATCAGGTGGCACATGCTCCTCCCAGTTAAGGCAAATGGTGACGCTTCGGTAACCAAGAAGATTAATGATGATCTTTTTGGATTTATATGCAGTTATCTCTTCACAGAATCCGAAGCGGCGACTGAGGTCACACTTTATCGGTTCACGCATGCGACTGAGCTATAAATAGGCGTGAGATGGAGAGAGAGAGAGTTCTTCCTCTCTTGGCTTTCTTCTTTTAGAGTTTTTTTTGAAAAACCCTAACTTCTTTCTTGCGAGAAATGGCTCCCAAAACACCCGCGGCGGTGCTGGCAAGGGACGAGTCAAAGAGAAAGAGCCTGTAGAGGCTGTCGCGGGTGATGTCCCCCGTCCGCCTGTCACGTTCGACGACGGTGATTGGTGGGTTCCATCCTCCTTTACCATATTTTTCTGTACCATCATATACGTCGACGCGCATGACTTTGAGTCCGAATGATGTGCTGAGGTTTTTGCCGATGCGTATGGGTTAAAATCCTGATGATGCGCGAAGCTCTACTGCTACGCGCATGAGTTTAAACCCTGATGCGCCGAAGCTCCACTGCTGACGCGTATGGGTTTAAACCCTGATATGCGTCGAAGCTTCTTTTCAGATGCGCCGGGCCTTATGCGCTTTTGATGAGAAAGTTGCTCAGATTCTCTTGTTGTTTCTAACACCTCTGAATCTTTCCTTCTTTTGTGGACCACCAGTGTCGATGACCGTCCCGCTCTTGAATGAAGTGCTTCTGGACGCTGCCCTCTGTCAGATGGGGGTAGATTATGATGAGGAGGTGATAAACCCTGCCCAAGCTGCCATTACGCTGGATCAGCCTCCCGAAAGGATGACTCAAATCCGGGAACAACCGCATGGGTTCCTCAAACGGATGATGGAACGTAGCATTTTGAAATCTGCCACTTCTGATAATGTGACTTTTTTGAAGCCTGAGTTCCTGTTCGGGGACCGCCTTACTTCTATTGAAGAACAGGTGTTGAAGGTCAAGGAAGATTGGTTCTTTACAGCGAGGGGAGTGCATATGACTGTAAGACAACTTGATCGCCAATGGCCTTTGTCGGCTTTCTGTCGTCTTGCTTCCAAGAGGAGGATGTCTTGGGAGCTAACCCGTCCCAGGGGGGAGCGGTGGCAGGCATCATCAAGATCGACTCTACCTCCGATCAAAGGGATACTTTGGCTGCTGTGCGGTTTGGGCCTTCTGTCATCTGGCGGACTTTACATTCTGGGCATTTACAGTATGTTCCCATCAATACATTTGCTTTCGACGCTTTGACTTTTGCCAATCGTATGCTGTTGATGGAGCGATCGTACCCAAAGGTGAATTTCGGGTAGAGGGTTGGTGTCATTACGTTGCCAAATAGGACAAGTTGACACTCTGGATTCTGTCGCGGTTTCAAACCGAACTCCAAGAGATGGGGCTGACTGCCACGATCCGTGCTACTCAGGCAGGTGTTGACATCAACCGGCATATGTTTCTCGCGCTTCTGGAGATGTTTAACACCCAGACCGGGACTTTCTTCACCCCGGTGGGGGATCTGGTACTCGTACTTCATGAAATGTACGAAGTGTCAAAGCTTCCTTGGGGATCAGAGCCTTATGAGGAATATTTCTCGACCAACGAGGAGTTCCAAGTCCTGGAGGACAAAGCCGGGGAGATGATGGCCGTCTTCAAGGAAGTCGCGAGTCATCATTATTATATGCAGAAGAGGGATAAGGGCGGGTCACAGCCTCATGTGACCGCTTGGAGAGATTACGTCTTTAAGCATGACAAGGAGGATCCCTCTCAGTTTGCTACCCCGCCAGCGCTTTCGTAGCGTGGTGCTCTCCGAAATGAGCAGGTTAGGTGAGAAGAATCCCCGAAAAAACGAGGACCGGCAGTCGGATGAGCGCTCCTATAGCTGTTTCTGGCACCTTACTCATCGGATGTCGTCAAAAGCAGTGTTAGCTGCGTATCTGATGATTTGGCTTCGTGATTATGTCTTCTCGGGCGGATCTGGCTCTGTGGAGAGAGTGATCCGGAATCTAATCCGACAGCTGTGAAGTTGGTTTTTGGCCGACGCCTGGCTTTGCTCCCCGCCATGGTGTGCAACCTGCTGTGAGGTTTACGAGAATTTGCGGGAAATGTGGTTCATGAACGAGGTAGGAATGACAACTTTTCCCGTGCTGAACTGCCGTTTCATTATCTGATGGGGTGGTTAATTTTACACCATCCCAATGTGATGAGTCCGGGCTCGGAAGAAGACCACAGGGTCGGGGATGCATTCCTCGGTCGTTTCCACCAGAGGAGCTGGTTGCATGCCGATGTTCCTGTTTGCAGGAAAGTTTTATCTCAACTTCAAGGGTGGGAGATCACCAAAGTTGGACCTGTCTTTCAGGTTTTGAGGCCAACGAAGACTTAGTGGATTCGGGTGAAGATGCCACCACTCTGCCTCCATGGGGATTCCGCTGGTTGCAAAGTATCCGGTCGTCTCATCTGGTGTACCGAAATAGGAACAAGTGTTACCTGGAACAGTATTTGTCGAGCCGTTTTGTACGATAATTCGGCTACGCTCAGTTGATGTTGGACAACCCCAGTATTAACCTGGGGTATACTGGAAGTCTGTTTGATGGTGCACGAGCTTGGCATTACTACAATGCCGGATGTACCGGAGCTCGCTTTACGCTGCCCGTCCAGAATCCGTGGCTGCCGATTCTTTTCTCGACCGCCAAATTTTATTGTGTTATGAATGTCGTGCCCCCCGAATATGATAGGGAGACTAGTCTCATTGCCGGCACTCAGTTAGCGGTGACCGGGAACATACTGGCGAAGGCTCGATCGTACCATCCGCCAGAGGTGGGTTACCGAGGTACCCCCGCCGTATCCACAGGGGGACCGGGAGAGCCTTCGGTCGATCAATCGAAAAGACGTACTGATACAGAGGCTGGCTCTTCCACGCCAAAGAGGCAGAAAAGGCATTGTCACCGACAGTGTCATCGAATTCAGCACCTGCGGAGGTAAGGATGTCCCATATAGTCTGTTTAGGTTCAACATTTCTGGTCACCTATGCTTTCTTTTTGTAGGAGCCGCTAAAGAGGAGACCCCGTACTCCAAAATCTAGTGGCAGCAGACCAAAGGAGGTGGCGGGCTCATCGGAAGAGCGCGTTCCGTCGATTGTAATGTCTCCCGAGGAGGAGAGCCCAGACGATGTCGTAGTTGTGGAGATTCCAGTATCTCCGGATTACGTAGGAAGGGAAGCTGAGGTTGAAGCAGTTCCCGGAGTGGTGCAAGCCGCCGTGGGAGCCTTGGACGTTGAGGGTCCAGCAGACACGGGACTTCCAGATGAAGAGGTGGAGTGGAGTTCGTCGTCTTCGGATGACGTTCCTCCAGAGATGCGTGAGTCTGTCGCGGGGGCAACTGTCACGACCCGCACCCTGATTAGGGGCACGAGAACGTGGGTACGTCCAGCCTACGCCGCAGTGTCGGCGGTAGAACGCTGTATAGGTTATCTATAACAACTAACATCTAACAATAAGACATATAAACCTGTCATCTCCGCACGGAGGTATAACATAACATCTCAACTCTATATCTCAAACACAAGTCTAGAAAGATAAATAGAACATGATATGGAATCAGACGAAAGAAAGAACTGAATATATATAGAGTTACACACCACACAAGTAGATGTCCAACATAATAAGTACAAGATCTGAAATATAACTAAGTCACAACTAACAATCGGAACAATCCGATACAAAATGAAAACTATAAACACTAGACTAGACTAGGCACCCTCTACTGAGCTAGATGCTCCTCAGGCTCCTGAAGGTCACCCTCATGTGTCCCATAGAAGGTAGGACAGTCACCATCATCATCTGTAATATTTTCAACAGGCCCAGTCAGGACAAAAGACAATACATCTCACGCAGTTCATATCAGGTTGGGAAATGTAAAGCATGCATAGAGTAAGATACATGAACTGTAAAGAATATATGTAAAACGAGAGAGATTTGATAACTGGAAATATCTATATATGATAAGTAAGAACTGTAGGTAACCTGTGATTTAGAGCATGATATGGTTATATAAACGGGCTTAGGACATATACAAGATTTCACAAGAGTTTGTACAAGATGGGATTTTGATCACATAACCATTTCCTACTCACCCTCCCCAATCAATACACAACGATCCAGTCAAGTTACGTTACCTTGTACAAGAGGTTTTTATCATGTTTGCTCGCGTGATCATGAGAGTACAAGATTGCACAAGAGTATACATGAAAGCGGTGTACATGAAATACAAGATGTTCGTGAAAAGCACATGACAACTGTATCTGATGCACCCCGAGGGAGATAACATCGCATGACAAGATCCATATAGTACCAATCCGTGATAATGACGTGACAGCATCATGTAAGGTATTCTAGAGCAAGAATATAAATCCTAACAAGTATGAAAAGATCAGAGAATGTACTCGCCTGTCACCCTGTATGACTGATATGAATAGATGTCCGAACTGGTGTCACAGAGTCCTATTTAGAGTAAAACAGGTCACAACATATCCACAATGGTAAAAATAGAGTATACAATGCATACTACATGATTCTAGGTCAATCTGGTCAAAAGTCAACTCTTGGTCAACTTTCTAATCAAACTAGTCAAATACTAGTCAACATGATCAATCTGGGTCAAGTCTAGGTCAAATTACGTCTACTAGTTAGGGTTTTAGTCAAACTAGCTAAACTAGTTGTTTTAGGTCATTCCTAGTCAATTCTAGGTTAACTAGGTCAACCTTGACCAAAGGTTGACTTTGGTCAACCCTTAGAAATCAAGGGTCAACAAGTTGGGTTTAGGGTCATTAGGGTTAGCCCCAAGCCATAGGCTAGTAATCCTAGGCCATAGGCCATAGTTATTGGTTTTCTATAGGCTAGCTGCTATAGGTTTTCATACAACCTATATTTAGAAGTCACAACTATATACATATATCTATATATATCTATATATAGATATACACTACCTATCTACTTCCTATATACTAATATGGGATACATTATATATATACAACCCATACTCACATATATACCTAATGTATATACATATATAGAAAGCTATAATATATACATATATACATTCCATATATATATAAATATATATAACCCATATACCCTTAACTATATATACCAATATATAACTATATATATATAACATATATATATATATATATATATATATATATATAGAGGGAAATAGAGAGAGAGAGAGCAGTGAACAGTGAGAGAGAGTGGGAGATGACAGTCCAAGGGGGGGACTGTTCTCAGTTTCCTGAGAACAGGAAACAGTTCCCCCAACCAACACACACAGTCCATATATACATACCTATGTATATACTCACATAACAACCTACACACATAACCAAATACCCTGAAAACTCACCCACACTCACACATACATATATACAACATATATACATACTAAAATACACTATTACAAAGTATAATTTATGTCAAAATCGGGTTTGAAATCCATTTTACAAAAACTGGAAAATAACTCAAAACTGGAAACTGTGCACTGTTACTCGATAACTAGGTAAACCAAAATACATACACGAAACCGAGCTAAGGCTCGAATATCTAGGTTGGTAACAGTGTCCCTAGGTGTCCTCTAGTGTCTAGGGTCCCTGATACTGCACCACGACACGACACACAACGTGTCCAAACACAAAAGAACCTAATAGGGTAAATCCTGATACTGTGCAGTGTCACAGGCATCGTGCACGTGTTCACGTGTCTCGTGGACACACCACGAGACACGAATCGACTCGTGGTCACACACACGTGTAGCCCACACATAGGGCTACACGATGGACACTCTGTTATGTGTCCACGTGTCTCACAGTGTCGACACGAGAGCCGTATCAGTCGTGAAAACACGACTGATACGCGCGAGTTTCGACAGCATCGTGCACGCTGTCACAAGCCTCGTGCTCGTGACACAGGACACGAAGCACCACGTGCTCGTGTCCACGTGTACGCCACATGAAGGGCTACACGATGGTGTCATCACGAGGCACCCAAGTGTCGTGTCCGTGCGACACGACACGCTCGAAGTTGCCCTCGCGCGTGTGCACTGACAGCCCGTGTCCAGTGCGAGTGAGTTTTCTCACTCGACACGACAGAGCGACACCAAATTTTGGGGGCATGTTCGCAGACATGGCCCCCGTGTCCATGCCAAAAATCTCGTGTCCTAGTGCACTGTGTAGTGAGAATGAAGGGGGTGGTAGCAGGGCATATTTACAGTGTAAAAGCATGTCCAGTGTGTTGTGTCCGAGAGCTTTGTGTCCAGTTTTGGACACGACACAAGCTCAAAATGTGCTCAGTGTATAGGGGTTAGGTTTAGCTAGGTCTAGGCTAGAATTTGGTTCAAAAACATTTGGAAAACAGTGTGTATTTTATACTATGACAGTGAGCAATTTACACTAAAATTCAATGATTTAACAAATAGGATACGTGTCCGATACGGACACCAAATCAATCCTAAATCCTACCAAACTTGTCACACAGTACCCTAGTACCTAGATGCATGCAAATATGAAGAGAAACACAAAATTAACATGGTTTATGGACATTTACCTATTTGGTGAAAAATCAAGAAAACACCAAGTAGGGGGGGTTCTTCCACTTGGTGATGCCCAAAGCCCTTCAATTTCCTTGATAGCAGGCCCTAACTAGTACCCTCTAGTGTAGGGGAGTCCAATGCAAGAAACTAGAGGTGATTTAGATCAAAATTGATCAAGTTATGGGTGTTTGAAGAAAAGGGATTTTTCTAGGTTTAATTTCATGTAAAATGATCATGAATTCATGTGAGGGGTTAATATAGGATGGTGTAGTGGTAGGGGGGTACCCTATGGCCGGCCAAGACATGGGGGGGTGTCCTTGGGTTTCCTTCTAGGTTAAGGCAAAGACTTGGTGAAAAGGTTGAAGATATTTTGAGTGTTTGTAGCAAAATATCCTATAAAGTCATTCTAAGATATTTATACTACTTTAACCCTATGCAAATATCTATCCCCTTAGCATTCTAGGTTAGTGACTAATCTATGGATTAGGGTAGACTAGGTTAGGGGCTCTCATGATACTTAACCATGATTAAACAATAATAAAC
This sequence comes from Iris pallida, assembly GCA_029216955.1. Taxonomy (NCBI): domain Eukaryota; kingdom Viridiplantae; phylum Streptophyta; class Magnoliopsida; order Asparagales; family Iridaceae; genus Iris; species Iris pallida. Next base: position 2,560,791 of record JANAVB010038615.1, on the reverse strand, counting down.
ACATAATTCCAAATAATTCTAGATAAATCCTAGAAAATTACCAAAATACCTTTTTTTAGGCTAAAACCACTAAAATGATATTCTAAGCCTATGGTCAAGTTCTCATGGTCATGGCAACTTCTAGGTTAGAGAAAACTAGGATTTACACTAAGTTATACTAACCAAAATCACAAAGTCATAAGTCATGACTTAGCATGACTTTAGAAAAATGGTTCTAATTACACTAGAAATCACCATAAATCATATCATGACTAAAATACTATAAATTAATAATAAAAATAATAAATTTTCAAAAATACCCCAAATTCAGAAAACTGGGTGCTACAAGTCTACCCTCCTTAGAAAATTTCGTCCTCGAAATTAGAATGGTCATACTCCTTCTAGGTCAAACACCCCAACAATCACAGTCTCAAACACACAGTCCGATAATCATATGCGTCTGTCCAAAATCATGATATTCGGAATCTTCGTCATGCTAGTGAGCAAGGCTACGATATTCACAGAGTCCTCGACTAAGGTACATACCTCTAGAATCATGGTATTTAAAATTTTCGCATTGCCGCATGCCTGGCCGCGAAAACCTTAAATTCCCACATCCGAGAAATACGTCCAAAATCCGACTATATGTCCTCACTATGCCAGCTAACATGACTATAGAAAACTCTAGATCCCATGATCGAGACGACCTAGCCCATACGACTTATCTTAGAAGAAAATAATTCATAATGAAATATCCGAACAGAATTTATCAACTATAAGGAACAGATAGAATCGAAATTCCAAGACAGTTATAAGGAGGCAAATGCGAAAATAGAATCGAAAAGGTTGGAACCTGCAATCAGCTCTCCCTCTGTCTGTGCATCATCGACTGCCATGGCGAAAGCTCGCCCCGGCTGGCCTCCCTTAGCCTGCTGCTGATGCTGGGCAAACCTCTGCTGCTGAGTCTGCAACGGTGGTCCTGTCTGCTGCCCTGTCGGAGCTCTAGCTCCTGCTACTGTCTGAGTCAATCGTGCCAAGCTCTTGGGACACTCCTTCAACTGATGCTCTGCTGAACCACAAAGCAAACACAGGCCCTGCCTCTTCCTGCTAGTCGTCCCATCCGTGACCTTGCTTCTTGCAGAAGTTACACATGGGCTGTTGCTGCCTGGGTGCCTGCTGGTGAAGTATATGTCCCTGGCCCTGAAACGGCTGCTGAACTGGCCTTGCTGCTGTATGTGAGGGCGCTTGGCTGGCCCTGCACTAGAACTAGCCCCTAAGGTATCACTGCCCCTCTTCGGCTTGAGGCCGAAGTCCTCCTCTGCAATCTGTGCGTCCATCAATATCTGATCGAACGTCGCGTCACGGCGTCCCGAGGTGCGGTGCGCACTGCATGAATAAGTCCCCTACGGAACTTACGAGCCTTCTGCCCCTCATCCTGGATCATATCGGGAGCGAACCTGCTAAGGCGGAAGAACTCAGCTGCATACTCGTCCACCGACGAGTTCCCCTGCACTAGACCCACGAACTGGCCCTCCAATGCTGTAAGAGCCACGTCCGGGAAGAACTTCTCCTTGAAGAGCCTCCGAAGTTCTCCCAAGTCAGCCCTCTCACCGACGCATGAGGATCCGTGCGGTACCATGTCAGCGCAATGTCGAAGAATCGGCTGGCTGCGGCCGAAACCCAAAGCGCTCTAGGAAGCTCTGCCAGCTCCATGCTCCGCTGTACATCCTCTAGCCAGTCGTCTGCATAGAGGATGCCCTCCGTGCCTGTGAAGTCCCTGGAGCTCATCTTCCTGAAGTCCAATACTGTCCGGCCTGGACTGCTGCTGGTACGGCTGCTGGCCAGTAGGGCCCTGCACCGTACCCGGTGCCACTCTCTCTACTGCTGCTAGGGCAAGCTGATGCGAGTTCTCCATACTCTGCCTCAGCATCTCGATCTGTCGGTGTGACGCCTCCGACTGGCGCTGCGATGCCTCTGCCTGGGCCCGCTGTGTCTCCATCATCTGCTGAAGGAGAAGGAACATATGGTGCGTATCCGTCGGTACCGGTGGTGGTGGCAGCAGTATCTCCGTGAACAACGGCCGTAACCTCTGGGGTGGAGGTGGTAGACCTCCCTGCGCAACTGCCGGGGTCTCCGGAATAGTAGAATCACTGGGGGCAGTCTCGTGAACCTCCTCCTCTGCCTGATCAGATCTCTCAGGCAAACTACTCGATCCAGTGGCCTGCGGGTGCGTCTTCGTCCTGGAGACGAATTAAAACAAAGAGGTCAATATGGCACATGAGTAGATTTATCAAGGAAGGACAGTTAAATTAATACAAGGGAAGTAATCATGATAATCAAAAGATCGGAAACTTCCTAGGTGTGATTGAGAAACTCCTATCATGTCCCTAGGTCCTACGTCCTAATTGCAGGCTCGTAATTAGTACTCTAAGTCGAGCACCATTACGAGATCGCACTAACTGCGACACTGACCTGCATGGGCCACCACAAAAACGTGTCCGACCCGCACCACTGATTAGGGGCACGAGAACGTGGGTACGTCCAGCCTACGCCGTAGTGTCGGCGGTAGAATGCTGTATAGGTATCTATAACAACTACATCTAACAATAAGACATATAAACCTGTCATCTCCGCACGGAGGTATAACATAACATCTCAACTCTATATCTCAAACACAAGTCTAGGAAAGATAAAGATATAACATGATATGGAATCAGACGAAAGAAAGAACTGAATATAATAGAGTTATCACACACACAAGTAGATGTCCAACATAATAAGTACAAGATCTGAAATATAACTAAGTCACAACTAACAATCGGAACAATCCGATACAAAATGAAAACTATAAAACTAGACTAGACTAGGCACCCCTACTGAGCTAGATGCTCCTCAGGCTCCTGAAGGTCACCCTCATGTGTCCCATAGAAGGTAGGACAGTCACCATCATCATCTGTAATATTTTCAACAGGTCCAGTCAGGACAGGAACGAGCACAATACATCTCACGCAGTTCATATCAGGTTGGAAAATGTAAAGCATGTATAGAGTAAGATACATGAACTGTAAAGAATATATATAAAACGAGAGAGATTTGATAACTAAAAATATCTATATATATATGATAAGTAAGAACTGTAGGTAACCTGTGATTTAGAGCATGATATGGTTATATAAACGGGCTTAGGACATATACAAGATTTCACAAGATTTCACAAGAGTTTGTACAAGATGGGATTTTGATCACATAACCATTTCCTACTCACCCTCCCCAATCAATACACAACGATCCAGTCAAGTTACGTTACCTTGTACAAGAGGTTTTTATCATGTTTGCTCGCGTGATCATGAGAGTACAAGATTGCACAAGAGTATACATGAAAGCGGTGTACATGAAATACAAGATGTTCGTGAAAAGCACATGACAACTGTATCTGATGCACCCCGAGGGAGATAACATCGCATGACAAGATCCATATAGTACCAATCCGTGATAATGACGTGACAGCATCATGTAAGGTATTCTAGAGCAAGAATATAAATCCTAACAAGTATGAAAAGATCAGAGAATGTACTCGCCTGTCACCCTGTATGACTGATATGAATAGATGTCCGAACTGGTGTCACAGAGTCCTATTTAGAGTAAAACAGGTCACAACATATCCACAATGGTAAAAATAGAGTATACAATGCATACTACATGATTCTAGGTCAATCTGGTCAAAAGTCAACTCTTGGTCAACTTTCTAATCAAACTAGTCAAATACTAGTCAACATGATCAATCTGGGTCAAGTCTAGGTCAAATTACGTCTACTAGTTAGGGTTTTAGTCAAACTAGCTAAACTAGTTGTTTAGGTCATTCCTAGTCAATTCTAGGTTAACTAGGTCAACCTTGACCAAAGGTTGACTTTGGTCAACCCTTAGAAATCAAGGGTCAACAAGTTGGGTTTAGGGTCATTAGGGTTAGCCCCAAGCCATAGGCTAGTAATCCTAGGCCATAGGCCATAGTTATTGGTTTTCTATAGGCTAGCTGCTATAGGTTTTCATACAACCTATATTTAGAAGTCACAACTATATACATATATCTATATATATCTATATATATAGATATACACTACCTATCTACTTCCTATATACTAATATGGGATACATTATATATATATACAACCCATACTCACATGTATACCTAATGTATATACATATATAGAAAGCTATAATATACATATATATACATTCCATATATATATATATAAATATATATAACCCATATACCCTTAACTATATATACCAATATATAACTATATATAATATAACATATATATATATATATATATATATAACATATATATATATATAGAGGGAAATAGAGAGAGAGAGCAGTGAACAGTGAGAGAGAGTGGGAGATGACAGTCCAAGGGGGGGACTGTTCTCAGTTTCCTGAGAACAGGAAACAGTTCCCCCAACCAACACACACACAGTCCATATATACATACCTATGTATATACTCACATAACAACCTACACACATAACCAAATACCCTGAAAACTCACCCACAATCACACATACATATATACAACATATATACATACTAAAATACACTATTACAAAGTATAATTTATGTCAAAATCGGGTTTGAAATCCATTTTACAAAAACCGGAAAATAACTCAAAACTGAAAACTGTGCACTGTTACTCGATAACTAGGTAAACCAAAATACATACACGAAACCGAGCTAAGGCTCGAATATCTAGGTTGGTAACAGTGTCCCTAGGTGTCCTCTAGTGTCTAGGGTCCCTGATACTGCACCACGACACGACACAACGTGTCCAAACACAAAAGAACCTAATAGGGTAAATCCTGATACTGTGCAGTGTCACAGGCATCGTGCACGTGTTCACGTGTCTCGTGGACACACCACGAGACACGAATCGACTCGTGGTCACACACACGTGTAGCCCACACATAGGGCTACACGATGGACACTCTGTTATGTGTCCACGTGTCTCACAGTGTCGACACGAGAGCCGTATCAGTCGTGAAAACACGACTGATACGCACGAGTTTCGACAGCGTCGTGCACGCTGTCACAAGCCTCGTGCTCGTGACACAGGACACGAAGCACCACGTGCTCGTGTCCACGTGTACGCCACATGAAGGGCTACACGATGGTGTCATCATGAGGCACCCAAGTGTCGTGTCCGTGCGACACGACACGCTCGAAGTTGCCCTCGCGCGCATGTGCACTGACAGCCCGTGTCTAGTGCGAGTGAGTTTTCTCACTCGACAGGACACGAGGCGACACCAAATTTTGGGGGCATGTTCGCAGACATGGCCCCCGTGTCCATGCCAAAAATCTCGTGTCCTAGTACACTGTGTAGTGAGAATGAAGGGGGTGGTAGCAGGGCATATTTACAGTGTAAAAGCATGTGTCCAGTGTATTGTGTCCGAGAGCTTTGTGTCCAGTTTTGGACACGACACAAGCTCAAAATGTGCTCAGTGTATAGGGGTTAGGTTTAGCTAGGTCTAGGCTAGAATTTGGTTCAAAAACATTTGGAAAACAGTGTGTATTTTATACTATGACAGTGAGCAATTTACACTAAAATTTAATGATTTAACAAATAGGATATGTGTCCGATACGGACACCAATCAATCCTAAATCCTACCAAACTTGTCACACAGTACCCTAGTACCTAGATGCATGCAAATATGAAGAGAAAACACAAAATTAACATGGTTTATGGACATTTACCTATTTGGTGAAAAATCAAGAAAACACCCAAGTAGGGGGGGTGTTCTTCCACTTAGTGATGCCCAAAGCCCTTCAATTTCCTTGATAGCAGGCCCTAACTAGTACCCTCTAGTGTAGGGGAGCCCAATGCAAGAAACTAGAGGTGATTTAGATCAAAATTGATCAAGTTATGGGTGTTTGAAGAAAAGGGATTTTTCTAGGTTTAATTTCATGTAAAATGATCATGAATTCATGTGAGGGGTTAATATAGGATGGTGTAGTGGTAGGGGGGGTAACCTATGGCCGGTCAAGACATGGGAGGGGGGTGTCCTTGGGTTTCCTTCTAGGTTAAGGCAAAGACTTGGTGAAAAGGTTGAAGATATTTTGAGTGTTTGTAGCAAAATATCCTATAAAGTCATTCTAAGATATTTATACTACTTTAACCCTATGCAAATATCTATCCCCTTAGCATTCTAGGTTAGTGACTAATCTATGGATTAGGGTAGACTAGGTTAGGGGCTCTCATGATACTTAACCATGATTAAACAATAATAAAAACACATAATTCCAAATAATTCTAGATAAATCCTAGAAAATTACCAAAATACCTTTTTTAGGCTAAAACTACTAAAATGATATTCTAAGCCTATGGTCAAGTTCTCATGGTCATGGCAACTTTTAGGTTAGAGAAAACTAGGATTTACACTAAGTTATACTAACCAAAATCACAAAGTCATAAGTCATGACTTAGCATGACTTTAGAAAAATGGTTCTAATTACACTAGAAATCACCATAAATCATATCATGACTAAAATACTATAAATTAATAATAAAAATAATAAATTTTTAAAAATACCCCAAATTCAGAAAACTGGGTGCTACAGTATATGGGTGTGAAGCTGTTCTTTTCCTCGAGATCCAGATTCCTTCTCTGAGAATCACAATTTCCAATGAACTTACAACAGAAAATAATGATCGTCTTCGACTTCAAGAATTGGAAGCCCTAGATGAAAAGCGATTGTATGCTCAACAAAGCATCGAGCTGTATCAGGCCCGAATTTCAAAAGCTTTTAACCGGAAAGTGAAAGTCAGAGCATATCAGAAGGGAGAACTGGTCCTTACCGTCAGACGTCCTATGACTATGACACATATGAGCAAAGGCAAATTTGATACGAAATGGGAAGGTCCATTCGTAGTAAACAAAGTCTTTTCTAATGGAGCATATCAGCTTGCCTCTATGGATGGGAAAGTTACGATGATGTCTATCAATGGCAAATTCCTAAATAAATATTATGTATAAATTTCATCAATATATATAATATTTTCATTATTCCCCAACAAGTATAAAATCAGAGTTAATTCTTCCCTACAGAAATCATCTCGATATCGTTATCCCCAGTGGAAACTGATATTCTGCCATGTATCATCTTCCCAGAGAATTTGATATTCTGTCTTATTAGATCCCCAGTGGATTTAATAAAGATCTCATATAGAAAATTACGTCCATATTATCTCTGAATTTTCTATCTCAGTATCATGTTTTCTATAAAAATGATATCTAGTCTTTTGATTTCCGAGTTCAAAGATCATGGAAAATAGAGTCCAAAGATATCTTTATATCTGAATTCTGTTTTCTCTAATCAGTATTAAACTAAAATTATCGTTGGTTTAATATCATCTGATAGAATTACAAAGTTTATTTGTATATTCTATTCTATTGAAATATGTCATGTATTATTTACCTCTGAACATGTTTTCTACAAAAATATCGTCCATAGAATTGAAATCAAGCCAAGATATTCATTTCTTTAATCAAAGTCAAAATATTGATTACAATTGGATTTCAAAAATTCAACATATAAAAAAAATGTAAAAGATATATTTAGGAGGAGTAATTATCTCCCGAATACGAACAATTACATTATTCATCTTGTCTTCATGAGCTTTATGAATCCGCTCTGCTGCTTCAACTCCGATCATTCGTTGATCATAATCTACGATAATAGAGCTACGACGATTGGTCTCTTCAATCTGATTAATCTGTATCAGTTCTCGCTCTTGCTGTAAAAGTTGGCAGCGTTCAGCTTCAGAGGTACGAGCAGTGACAATCTCTGATTGCTCCTTTTCCACGGAGGCAATTTGCTCCTGAAGACGAGCTAATTCCTCTTTCAACTTATTAAGCTCATCGGCTTTTGATGCTTCATCCTTCTTCAGACGCTCTATCTTCTGACGAGTAGTTATTATTTCTTCATCCTTCGCCATTAACTGTTCAGAAGACAGAGCGAGGAATTCCTTCAAAGCAATGTGCTGAGCTTGAGCTTCACTTTCTAATTGAGCAATCTCAGCTTCAGTCAGAGATTTGATATCTTCCTTTTTAATCTCCCAGTACTTATGGATGGTTGCTTCTAAGTCATCCAGGAGATGCTCAAAGAAGACACACTGGGTCTCATAACCAGCCTGTCTCAAAGCTGAAAGCGGGAAATTAATCGCCGCTCGAAGATCCGAGAAAGACATAGTTTCATCCTTCATGAGTCGTCTGGAGAATGTGTCCAGATATGAATAAATAATATCTGAATACATCCCCATGATCTTTGCTATCCCTGTTTCAAAACCGGGAGTCGCAGCAACGATAAAGGAAAGAGCAGGAGGAGCCTCTATCCTGGGAGCTGAAGTAGATGCTTTCGGGGAACTAGGCAAATGTGAACTCCCCTCACCCATATCAGTCTGGACAAGTGGGGCTTGAGTCGAACTCATTGCCGTGCAATTCCTACAACTGTTGGAATCAAAGAAGCATGATCAAAATTAAAAGACAATAAAGCAAAGAAAAGACAAAACTTTGCTGAACAAAATATTATCTGGAGCTGGTTCATATTCAGTTTCCGTTGGATCATTCAGCCCAGCTCGTAGTCTGTTCAGAGTGCTTTCTGACTCGGGGTTTATTTCACTGCTGCCCGCCCCAGAAGTACTCGGAGCTTGAACTTCTATTTCTAGATGCCTCTCCGACTCTGGAGTCAACCCTGAATGTTGACCAATTGTCTTCAGTACATCAATTGGAGTTTTAGATGATTCATCGTCTATCTCCATGTCCTCTTCTTCAAAAGAATGAGACGAAGGTTCATAGTCAACCTGTTCGTCATCACTCTTATTGCTCTCTGAAACTTTAGCAATTAGCTTGAGAGTAGTGGCTTCCTTCACTGATTCTCCCGAAATCAGTAAGTCATTAGCTGTTTCAGTCTGATTCTCGGCCTCTACCGCAGGTTGACTAATCACCTGCGCATCATCGGCTGTTGGCGGAATCGATTCTATATCAGAAGGCATGGATGATCCAGCAGGCTCAGGTACATCTTCTTCAATAGGTTCCGTCTTTACAGAAAAAGCAAAGGCAGCTTGCTTTTCTAAAGCCAATCGCTCGGCACGATTGGTGGGACTATCTGCATCGAGACAAATTATGGATTTAGTTTTTGAAACGATCACTTTCCTTCCTATTCTTTTTGTTAATAGAACAGTAGGATAATCGTCTTTTGAGTCACTACCTGCTTCATCAGCATCTCTGACTCGATTGGAAGCAGGAGAAGTCCCTAGAATAGTAATTCCTCCACGATTTCGAGCCTCTGCCCGAGTAACTCTTTTTAGGGCAGGCCCAGCAGCACCTTTGCCCCGCTTTCTCTTCGGTGTACTGTCGGCAGATATACTCTCTTCAGCACTTCCAATGGGAACATGTAATGGTTGATGAAGTTCATCAGAGAAGAAAGTCTCTAAAATTTCATCATCAACTTCATCAGTAGCCAGAGGATCTTCTTGGTCGTGACAATCTCTTGGCAGGGCTGATTTGGTTGATTTCTTTTCAACATGAATAAAGCTTCTACCTAAGATGCTGAATTTTTCATCGAAGGTATTAGCTGATACATAGAATTTGGCATAAGATGCCAATATTCTAGCCCCTCTCCGATAAGTAACCGGATTTGGCATAGAAAAGGTAGCTCCTGTACCTTTAGCAATAAAGTATATCCAAGCTCTGGCGCCATCGATTAAACCGCCTTGGTAGCCAAAACATGTCGTTGCATTTCCCACGTGCAACTGATCATAGCCAAACTGCCGAGCGAACCTACTCGGAAGATATGGCTCCAGATAGGTGATATTGTCACGACAGCAGATTAAGTGAGATGGCCTGATCCTCTTCAGCCATTCATGTTGAATATCATCCAACTCATTGGCACCAATGCCATCAATCAATTTCCCAGGCATAGTTTCATAACTAACAGGTGGAGGAACACAAGTGAAGCTCCATAATTCTCCCCTATTTAGTATGGTTCTACAGTCCGTCAAAGTGTCATATTTCCACTTTGGCGTGTGACTATATCTTTCCAGAAAGGTGTCATCTGGTCTAGCCATCCCAGCATTCATGAGAGATTCAAAATGGAGAAGTAGCCACACAAATAAATATGTAAAAGGCATTTCTACCCGAGGAAAGATTGTGAGTCGCTTCCTTGCCAATTCAAATATTCTGTCTGTATATGCTCTTAAGCCAGCATTCAGACGGCATGTCATTGCTGTCAGCAAATCCATCATGTACCCGAAAGTCAGATGGACTGCTGCAAAGACAACTCCTCTGTGCATTCTGTCTGCTGAACAGGTGCCAGGTACTACAAATTTTCTCAGCCAGAGAGATATAAATCCAGCCAGATGACCTTCAGCAGATAATTCTCGGCTACCCTGCTTAATATAGGTCTCCAACCTATCACCGGCTTTGTAGGTGCCTTCGTCTTCTTCAATGACGATGTCGTCATGAGTGGTATCCCGGATTAGTTTATCAATTTCAGCTTGACTCAAAGGTTTAAATTCACCGACATATTGATCGGTCTTTTTCTTCTTCTGAACTTCATCAGTGCGGCCTTGGAATAAATAGGCCATCCACTTAGAAGAATAGCAATTGGAATCTCCCTCTGCACCTTGTCCTTTATAAAAAGCCTTACATATACTGTAATAGCACATTAATTCTTCAAAGACATGAAGAACCAGTAGGTTGGCATCGGAGATTTTATTCATTTCATCAATAAAAGGGATATACTCCTCATATGGCAAATCTTCTGTTGGCAGCTGAGAATATATCCATCTCATGGAGGGCGAATCCTATCTCGCCTCTTGGAGTCATGAAAGTACCGGTACGGTAATTATACCTCTCCGCTAATGCCAAAACCAAATCCGGGTTTGGCCTAAAACCATAAGCGGTGCACTTGATGGCATTATATAGACCTATTACCTTTAACTGTTCCCCGAAGTTTTTCAGAATCCATCTTACAAGAGCAGTCCATCTGGTATTCTCCGGGTTTACCAGACCAGTAAGCCTCATAGACTGTTTTGGGTAAACAGCATTCTCCAGCTGAACAAATTCATTTGCAAAAATTGGGACTCTAACTGGCTTCAGAAGTGCCGAGTCCTCAGGAGGAATGGTAGCTGGCAGCAGTCCTCGCAAAACTGAGACATGTGGTTCAGTACCACTGCAGAATCTTCCTTGACGATATCCTATCCACCCAGATTTTGCTTGACGGGATGGAGTGATATCCCACTTCATTTGTCTTTGGTGACTCGCGTGGAATAAGCGAGCTATGTTGATGCTTTTTGACAAACCAGTCAGATACATTGGCTGATTCGCATCACCATCCCTATAATAAGAGTATGATACTTTATCAAGAGCAGGCTGGGAGTTTATGTCAATAGCATCTCTAAAGAGAAATGCTGGCTTCGAGTGAGTAACACCATCCACACTCTGTAAAGGCAGTCCACTCATCAAATTCAACAAGGTGTCATTTTTCTGATTTGTCAAAAGAGCTATCCTTGTAGAAGGTCCATAGAATTGGGGAAAACGAACATGTGATAGGTCACTTTTATAGTTATTTCCTACAATCCTTCAAATTCTGCCTCCTGAGCCAGAATATCCACTACAAAAAGAAGAATAAGACGTTAGATATCTTCAACATCAAGAAATGACAAAGTTCAACATATGCTCAGTTTATCCTAAGCGTTCGGCAGACTCAAAAGTTCAACATACGCTCAGTCTATCCTAAGCGTATAACAAGTTCAAAGATCAACATACGCTCACTCTATCCTAAGCGTATGATGGATTCAGAGATCATTTTTTCTATCCTAAGTGAATGATAAATTTTAAAGTTCAGTTTATGTTCAGCTTGAGCGTATCAGCGTATGGTTGACAAGATGATCATCAAAAAAATACGCTAACACAGGAGTTAGCGTATCTCAGTGAGACAAATTGACATAGCGTATTCTTTCAAGACATCATATTTCGATATTTCTATCAAAGATACGCGTATCTTACTGAATATGCTTCAAACATATTTTTCGTATAAACGAAAAATATGGAATACGGCTAAACCCTAAAGAGGGAAGCGTATTTTCTGACGTATTTGACCCTAAAAAGGGGGATACGTTTTATGATCTTGTTCTAACCAGAGCCCTAAATAGGGGATGGTTACTGTTCATCATCACCATCCTCACCATAGAGGGCCTTCAATGGGCGTTCACTTCGTCGAACGCGCTCATCGGTAGTCTTCTTAGCAGCGACGGCGGCAGGCTGAGATGACTCCGCAGGAGCCTTCCCTTTTTCCTTCGTAGCAGCGTCGACCTTGGGCGCCATTGATGAAGACTGAGTCGAAAAAGAAGAAGGCTTGAGTTTTGGGGCTTTTTCTCTCTCGAAGATGAATGCAGAAGTAAAGAAATAAATTAGATTTTGAAAGACCTATTTATAGAAGAAAAGAAGAAGTTCAAACGGCGGCCGTTCTTTAAACAGAATCCCCAAAGATTTGCACTGATATTGAGGAAGATAACAAACTCATGCCAGCGTGTCAAGACCTATTCCCACTTTAAGTTCAAAGTAATTTCAAACTTTTGAAATTTATAAAGTTCGAAAACTTTGAAGGGGGTCTTGTAGGGTGTGAAAAATTATGACACGCTGACATAAGACTCAGCCAAAGTCATACGCTCAAGGCCATACGCTCAGCCAAAGTCATACGCTCAAGGCCATACGCTCAGTCAAAGCTATACGCTCAAGGCCATACGCTCAGCCAAGGCCATACGCTCATCTAAAGGCCGTATGCTCAGTGAATATTTTAATATTTCTTGAGATGACAGCACAGCATGTATTTAATAAAGGATGAATCTGACACTTCGTCTTTCGTGCAAAGACAGCTGCCCTATGAAGATTAGCCGTCGTATAGGTTTTCAAGAATTGATTTTGTCTCTTACGAGGACAGCTCAGCAGCCATCATAAATGCACAGCCATCATTACTGTTATTTCTGACAGTATGTCAGCCATCATATCTGCAGCATAACGCTCGAGAGATATTTGTCAGTATTAGAAGATATGTCGTATTTGAGAAGATTGAAGACAGCCACGTGTCTACTCCCTCAATGCATACGGCTCCTTGTCCAACCAAGTGAGCGTATGGACTCCATACGACTCCTTGCCCAACCAAGTGAGCGTATGGACTCCATATGACTCCTTGCCCAACCAAGTGAGCGTATGGACTTCATACGACTCCTTGCTCAACCAAGTGAGCGTATGGACTCCATATAATTCCTTGTCGATCAAGTGAGCATATAGACTCCATACGACTCCTTGCCAATCAAATGAGCGTATGGACTCCATACGACTCCTTATCAATAAAGTGAGCGTATCAGCTTTATATGGCTCTATACTGTTCATGCCAGCGTATGCAAGACATGTGCCTTCAAAAGCTAGCGTATGACTCTTCTTCAACAAAGACAGCGTATCACAGCAAATGCATCCAGGATGATTTTCAACGTACAGTCAGCACACGTTCTCACGTGTCCTGTACTCAGTTACCCACTTATTCAGAAGTTATACAACGTGGCATCCATGCCACCAATCTCTCCTAGATATATTCTACTACTTTTAACCGCACTCTAATGTATGTCCACCAGAATTCGCCACGCGTCCCTGTAGTTATACACACGTCAAGTAACTGACTGAGCGTATACTTCAGAACAGTTATCTAGAACTCTATAAAAGAGAGTTTCTTCATCTTTATCAGACACTACAGTCATTTTCAGAGAGAACAGAGAGATTGCCCAGTTGCTGTCCAAGTTCTTCGAAGTTCGAGTTTTCTTCATCGCATCGTCCAAGGGATAAAGTAATCGTCTTCTAGATTAGATTCCTATAGTTGTAATTTTCTCAGAAACACAAATAAATAAAGTGAATTTATTTATGGAAAACATAAGTCATCGACGATTGTTCGATGCGCATAGCCTCTCGTGTGTCGACCCGCGAATAAGATAGACTCGAACTCGATACGAGTAGATACGTCATGAATAGCAGAATCATCGACAGGAGTGCATGACTTTACTCGGAGGATAGTTGCGTATCAGTTGTGCTGATAGAAATGGTTGTATACGGATTTGGGTTAGTCTGATAGAATCGTCGGAACGTGATTTGGCTCCGAAATAAGATATAGCATGGTTCGTAGTAAACTGTCCTTCGGTGATGATCTACAGTTATCGAGCGTAGCTTCGGGGCAGCTGACCCTAGAAGACTTGACCGCCAAATCAAATTGAATGCTGCAGACCGTAAGATGACCCATGCGATATCGCATATGAGATTGCATCGATAACAAATATAACACGGTACATGTTGACGATAAGTCTAGGCGATCGAGAATTATTGGAACAGCTTTCGATTGAGAATGATATAGTTAGATTTTGAGTATTCGTTGGATGAATACTTGAATGGTTATGTTGGTCGACGATCAAACTAGAAAATTCACCAACGAACTTGGTGATTCGGATAGGCGATTGTGAGAATCGTGCTAAAGCACGAGAGGGAACGATAAGGGAATGACTTACGAGTCATGTCGTTAGATTCGGATTTATCTTGCAATTAAGCTTGCGTGAATGGAAATTTACATCGATGTTGCGAGACGGATAAGTCGGGAATTTGGCTAGTGAATTTCCTACTCGATAGGAATTGAACGTAAGGCGTATCGTAAAGACATTCATGTTAAGGCGATCGTTGCCTTTTTGCACCGTCGCCTTGTTGTAAACTTTTGTGTCGGATAGATTGTGGCCTTTGTGTAATGTCGATTTAAAGTTGCGTCGGGAGAAGTTAAGCACGGTGCTAGGCAAGTCACCTAGCGGGCATAGTCCCGAATGTTGATAAGAAAATCGTAATCGAGATTGCATAGCCAGGCTCCAAAAATAAGTTGGGTATCGATATCGAACGCAAGGCATTGTGAAGGATCGTTGCGATCGGATGCGCGACGGCTCGACGCGACGCATAGAATTAATAGTTCCGATGAAACATACGAAATAAGAAATGCAATTTTGAATCGCATCGTGTGCCTTAACTTTTGTTGGACGATCGCGTGTGTATCAATATGCATATGCAATAGAATTGCGAGAACTTATGCTAAAGATAAGTCCGATCGAGAGTACGAGATGGCAAGCATAGGATTGAAATTTACCTGTCAGCTTTGTTCCAATTTACTACTACTGGAATTGGTCAAAATACATATATCTTTGGGACGCCTTGAATATAGGTACGGATCCAAATCGAGTTGTATACAAATTCAAATCGAGCTGCAGGGATGACTTTGGAATATTAGTGAAAAGCTTGCAAGATAGTGTGAAACTGAACAACATTGGTGGGACGAGATCGTGAAACGATCTATAAAACACTTAGTCGGAGTATTGGTTTTGGTTCGAGGACGAACCTTATTTTGAGTGGTATATTCTGTAATGCCCTGCTCCGTACGGTGCATTACGCTGAGACATTGACTCAGCGAGTCACATAGACCGAATAAAATATATCGATACGAATCGATACGAGAGTTACGTTGTCCCGAACAACGCATCGAACTAAGTCGATGCGAAGAGTTGCCTTGCCCCGAAAGAATGCATCGAGTTGAATCGATACGAAGTGTCGCGTTGCCCCGAAGGATGAGTGCGTTGAATCGGCTCGAAGATTCTAAGAAATCGAATCGACCAAGGCGCAAGTCCGAATCGATGCAAGTATTAATTTTAGTTGGTTTCGTGTGCAGATTATACTTTGACGCAAAAATATTAGAGGTCGATCTTTTACAATATTTAGTAAGGGGTCCGTGAAATCAAATCGTCGCCTTGCGACGGGCTGAGACTTGGGCACGCTAAGGTAAATCGGACATATGATTCAATGAAGCACGAAGTGCTCGAATGGCTAAGTCAGAAGAGTGGCCGTGCAACAAAGTTATGAAATCGAGCTGCATCGGCTCGGCGAAACGACAAAGGCGTATCTACTCAAGGTGGGAGGATTGACTTTTTTTTACTTCTTCATGCGATAAGTCAAATATATCATTGTATGCTAAAGTTAACCTATCAACGCCACGGGCGTGGTCCGATCGGAAGATAAATCGTAATGTGAGTCGAACACTAAGTTAGTACAATTGAAATAAAACGTGCATCAATATGCACGAGTCGCTATGGGACATTGGATATCGCAAAGGTGAGCGCCTCGGAGCACAAGCCGTAAGAACATGGGATAACTGTACTCGGCGAGTGCCTTAGTGCACGAACCATACCGTGCCCTTGCGTACGAGTTAGACGGCTAGAACATTAAAAGACAATAGGCGAGCGCCCTAGCGCGCAAGCGCCGAACATTGAATGCTAAGTTATAGAACATGGGGATACGGTCGAAACGTGCCTACGTGCACGGGATAATAAAAGATGGCTTCGTTGAGAGAGAATACAGTTGTGGCATGAATGTAGCAGAACTGTCGGATATGACATGGTGTCTCGAAAGGTGTTCGAGACCTTCGGATCGTTCGGTTGACGAGCTTTGAGTTGAGGCACGATGCCATTGATCATTGAAACGAAGTATGAAACGTAAGAACACAGAAAGTTAACGAAAGAGACGCGAGATGATAAAATTTGAGTCTCGGACTCAAGACTATGTTTGGTTGTTTGAATTTGATTTCTTGAATGATAAGGGCGTTACATGGTCGAATGGAATGGACGAGAGATAAAATGTGATATCTCCCGTGCACAGGTGTTTCCCCCAAACAGTTAAATGCCAGATGCGCCCCAGAAACGCTTGGCCTAGGAGGGAATCGAATAATCTTTGTAGGCGCACATCCTTAAACAAGATGGGAAAAGCCGTAAATGATGGTATGCAGCGGGAACATTTCGGTTGTTGGGATGTGACCCAACCCGTAAAATGCCGGGCAGCCCGACCAAATATTGAGAAAAGAATACTACAAAAAAAGTTTCTTTTTGGGACGACACTATTAAGAACACTAGTCTAAAACGTCCTAAAAATATAGTTATGGGGACGACTATTTTCTTGGTAACAAAAAAGTAGTATTTTTTGGGACTGATTGTGGAAATAGATCTCTATTTGGGATTAACAAAACTTTTTGTCCCAAATAATTCACCTTACCGTCCCAAATAGCTCGGCGGGAATGCCAAGTATTTGGCGGCTAATTGCCAAATTTTTAGGAGGGACGTTTCCCTCCACACGTTCCCATCCTGACCGTTCGATCGATGACCTAAATCTAGACCGTCTATCCCAAAACCATTCATACTTATTAAAAAAATAATAAAATTCAAATAAATAAAAAGTTTGCCAAGTCTGTGTGTTTCATATGAGAAATAAGTGTTGGGGAGGGTTTACAATTCTCCAAATCTTTATTTCCTTTCCTTCTCTCTTCCTCTCCCGAGCCCTAAAGAGAACGAAGGCGACGAGCTTCCTTTCCTTCTCTTCCGAGCCCTAAAGAGAAAAGAAGACGGCAAACGTGACTACCTCCTCTTCGTCCTCTTAGTCCGATGACAGGTAATCTTTCTCTCCCCCCTTCGTTCTCTCCTCAATTTTAGGGCAAATTTTGGGGGAAAACATTTCCAACCGGATTGCTTTACGACGCGATCGATGGAGAGGTCGGTGAGGTAGTTAATGAATGTCACCTTCACTCTCCGTGGAGAGGAGTGAAGAGGTCGAGAAGGAGTTCATCGAGGAGGCGGCCAAGGAAGGGATGGTCCAGCTCAAGGGGCATAGGTCGGTTGGTGGGGTTCGTGCTTCCATATATAATGCCATGCTACTGGCCGGAGTTAGTATTATGGTTGCGTTCATGAAGGATTTCCAAGCAAGGCATCCGTAGTTAGTATTATGGTTGCAATAGAAGTGTAAGGAAGATCTTGGAGTGATACAGTGACCCTGGTGGAACACTTAGCTGCTTTAGGATCGTATACACAAAGATCGTGGGCTTCTTATGCAAAATAGGAGAGTATTGACATGAGATTTTTTTCCTTTTACCATTTAAATCGTACCTATTAGTCATGAGTAAACATAAACATCATATTCGAGTACATAATCGGATATCCAGTCCAGTCACCCTCACTACAATTTGGTAAAAATGTTCTTGGGATTGTGTACCATAAGGTACGGACAACAAAGTATATGATCTAGCATTTTAACTTTTACTAACTAATAAATTATGTCTTAATTATGGGTAAAATAAATCGTATTTATGTACTTAATATTCTTTATAAAATCAGTAATTAATTGGTGGTCCAAATGGTAAATTGATGGGATTATAACACAGTGATCTTGAGTTCAATTCTCTCTTGCCACATTATGCCTATTTATCACTACACCAAAACATGGTTTTCCTAACACAAGTTTTTTCCAAATTCTAACATTTTTTTAACGTTACAAATTCCTAACACTAAAAAACCGTTGTCAAATAAAAAAAGATGTTAGGATAAATACCCAAAAATGAATTTTATTATTAGTAACACATATATAAATTTTGTAACAGTTAAACCCGTTAGAAAACATAATAAAATTAAATTAAAATTAAAAAACTCTACCGTGTGCAAATCACGTGATATAGAAAGTGTTATTGGGGGGAAATGGGTTTCTTCCATCTCATTCTCCCCCCGACCCTTCCCCGAGCCCTAGACCTCTCCTCCTCTCTCCGACGGTCTCTCTGTCTCTCTCCCTCTGATATTTCTTCATCCGCAGTTGACCCTCGTCTCTTTGATATTTCCCCATCTCGCTGCCATCGATTCGACAACTCCAACACCGCTGTGACTTCGATTTGCTACTCTCCATCGCTGCAATGGCGATCGCCACAAAAAACTAGAGCGAAAAGAAGGTACACTCGATTGATAGGTAATTTGATTAGAGGAATGTTGGGGTTTGGGTTCTTTTTTGGCAGATTTTTTTGTATTTGTTTAGGTTACTAGGTTTCTTATTTCTTCAATTAGCATGCTAATGCTGATTTCGTATGCAAAATTGCTTCATGGTTGCTTAAATCTTTCACTTCACTCGATTAATATGTAAGACTCGTTTTTCTTTACTCTTTAGGTTTTTCCTTGATTGGTTTCTGTTGACAGATAAAATTGTGGGAGATTTAACTAAATAATCATGACATTTTTCCTTAATCTTGTGCAAAATCAAGAATGAAGAAAGTGAAGAGCTTTAAAAAATATCATCTAAATCTAACTATCTGATGTTGGATATTTGTGTATCCTTCTTCGAAGGTTTCAACGGTAAAGAAGAGGCAAACTTTGAATGATTTTGACATTCGGAAGCCTCTTGGAAGAAGTTTAGCCATGTCTATTTCTCAGAGAAGATGTGTGTTAGCTCTATGTCAATAAATATAACTTGACATGTGTAGATATGTGGTATACTATGGTGCGGGGGGGACGCATGCTTCACGCCACTGTCTGGAAACAACTGCATGGATGAGAAGATTGAATTCTCAAGTTGTTTTTCCATAGAGAGCTTACCAAATTTCATATTCTGAAACAAAACAATCATATTGTTGCATTAAAAGTTCTCTTCAAGAGCCATCTAAAATAGTCTAATGTTGAGCATCAGTTGTGTCGTGAAGTAGAAAAGCAAAGACACCTCAGACATCCCAATACACTACACTTGTATGGGTACTTCTATGATCAGGTTGAACTTTTATCCATGTCCTCGATATGCATAATCGATATGTCACTCAAGAAATATTCTCAAGTAGCATATTACCCATGCTTTTGTTATTGCATACCAGAGTGCGTCTAACTTTAGAGTATGCGGAAAAATGCGAGCTTTACAAGGATTTACAGAAGTGGAGATATTTTACTGAAGGCAATGATGGAAAAATGCGAGCTTTTCAAGGTCTGTATCGTGTATTTAAAACCTTGAGCATAGATGGTATTTTGTCTTTCTCTATGTCTATGTTTAGAAGGCAATGAGAGCATGACTTTTGACCTTTAAACTCAGAAAAGGTTTAGTGGTAACTTAAGCTTCTATATTGATATGCTGTTATCATGTTACATGTGAAGGCGAGATGAAATTGCTGACTTCATAGCAGGGAAAGTAATGTTTCTAATGACTGATGTGTTTTATTTGCACAAACTGGTGATAACTAAAGGAAATATGCAGAGAGTAAAAAAAGAACAATTTATCATTCATTTTTTTATTAAAAAAATAGTGAGATAATTTATTATTAACTTTTCATACAATACTTGATGTAGGACTGTTTTGAACGCCTTTAAAGAGAAAAATTATTGCTCAAATTTCAATTGATTTATTTTTCATTTTTGTTTCCTAACTAATTAGGCAAATGTATGCACCTTCAATCAAAACAGTTTTAAAATAGATTTCTGTTGCATGTTTAGAGTCTTTGGAAGTATCTATACATCTGACTATTAGGATGCATGTGCATGTGAAGGCAGATAAATATGCTACAAGGACATGCTTTGATGGACATATCAACTCTCAAACACCCAAATTTGATCAGGAGGCCCCAAATTCTTTGGTATGAACTATTGAGAACATTAGACTAGCAGTTTTCAATACTTGGGTTGACAAGTAAGGGCTACACGAGAGTGTACTATTTTCTCCAATACTCTCATTCTCCATATATATTGTTGCTATTATTTATGGTGTGCTTGTGGACATTTATCACATGATTTTTGCTAGTCGGTCTATTCCAGTTGGTCAAGATAGAGCAAGACCATAAGATTTCTAAGCATTTTCATAGTCTTTGAAATCTCGCATGAATTTTGTGTCAACACAGTAGCCAAAAGTTTCATTTGAATCACATGTTGAATTTTATAGCTCGACATCATTCTGTTTATTTGACATGGTTTCGTGGTGCACTATAGATACAAAAAAGTCTGTTACAAAGAGACAGGAAAGGAGGTTCTCTCACAATACATCCATGGCAGATATTGGTTCTGAAGTCAGGAGGGAGGTTAGTGCATAAATTGCTAGTAAAGAAAGGAGATTGTTCTCTCCACAGGAAAGTATCTATACATATGAAACTTAATTTGACACTTCGAAGATAATAAAAAGTTCTAACTCTAATAAGAGCTGTCAGATATTATTTTCCTAGATCTGGTAGTCTTCTCCCTCTGAACACTTGAACTAAAACAGACCAATCTAAACTTTCTCAGAACTGGAAGTACAAAACGCAGTTGTTTATCATGTACGTGTGATTATATTTATATTGTCAAGTAATTCCTATATATGATTTTGTCACTATTTCTTTTTTATCATATGCAGACATCAATGTTTGAAATTTGCAATCAAACAATTCGTGATTTGTTATCAAGTAGTAACTCTGACAGACTAGGTATCAAACATGAGGAGATTGAATATATATATATATATATATATATATATATATATATATATATATATATATATATATATATATATATATATATATATATATATGATACTCAGAATTAGGGAAGATCGAGCAAAGTTTGCCATGGATTGTATAGAAAAAGATTGAACAAGAACTAGAATTAGGGAAGAATTATCAGAAATTATA
The DNA here is from genome assembly GCA_029216955.1 of Iris pallida. NCBI lineage: Eukaryota > Viridiplantae > Streptophyta > Magnoliopsida > Asparagales > Iridaceae > Iris > Iris pallida. The sequence goes on along the minus strand of JANAVB010038615.1, from coordinate 2,539,246 downwards.
GGCATTACAAGAACAATGTAAACTGGAAATGGAAAATAATTCTATTCTACACCTCTCTCTCATTGCTACTCTTTCTTATTTATAGCAAAGAGCTTACAATATTATCAAGAAGAACAGTAACTGACTCCTCTAACTAACTGACACTGACTCTAACTAACTTCTAGATAACTAACTGCCCTCTCCTTTATATACTAGCTTTCTGTCTACTTGTAAGCATCTTAGAGCTTGGGAGCTTTTTAGCTTCTTTGGCAGTCTTGTGATATAATCTTCTGATACTTCTCTGATAGTTGATACTTGGTTGTTGCTTGTGGAAGCCAAAATGTTGCATTGTGAGTGTCGCATAGTTACTTACATATGTATAGGAGTCCATATGTATACGAGTCTTTACTGATAGGAGTATTTACTAAACTTTCACTCACTGAGTGTGCTCGAAGCCTTCACTGACTGAATGTGTATTCATTACAATCACCAAGCTGAACTGATGTTCAGGCTTGTATCAGAATGAAAAAAAAAATACATATATGATACTCAGTTTATGTACTCTCTTTTGGAATTTAATAGAGTACCCATTTTTAATTTTTAAAAATTGTTAGCTGCAAATGCTATTCACTGCATAGTTTCAAGTTAAAATTTATCTTTATATTCCAAATCGTGTTTGTGTTCCACTTTGTGACTGTTTTGTCATAAGTTAAAGGTTACATTAATGATCTTGATGACCAAATCATTTTTATTATACTTCAGCTGGCGATGACTAAGGATTCTGGAACCATTTGGTCTGACTTATTGAAATGCCAGGTAAATTATGGAACTCTTAGGTTTACCTGTTGCAAAATGAATATTACTATAATCTTAAACCATTTGGTCTTTTGTTGAGCCATCAATATCATATCTAACTGGTCCAATTTTGCAATTTATGAAGTGTACACTTTGTCTAGTATCAGAGTAAAATTAACATGTTATCTGTACATGACTTTAATGTCTATATGTCGAGGCTTTATCAATTTGTGAATATACCCTTCCAAGATTTATCAATTTATATTTCCTGAAAGGTTTTTTAATATTGTTTGGTATCTGTCAATAAATCCTATTGTTTATCCACCTACACTCAAGAAGGCAGCAAGATTGCTTTAGTAGTAAGTAATTCTTAGTCAAAACCATTCTCAAATATGTAGAAGAAGAATATTAGTAATAAAGTTTAGTAAAACAGAATTACCTATGAATTGTAAAGATCAATTGTCTACCAACACAAGTACAAAGTTTAGGCATTCTCAATTCTCATAATTTTATAATGTCTGTAAGTTACATACATCGAATTGATCGCCAAACTTTTCTCGATACCGATTCTTGGTAGTAGCATTACCTGACATATGTGTATGTAACCTTTTTTGGCAGGAAGATTCTCTCAGCTCTACCCTATGCATATGCTCAGGTATATAGGGATATTATCATCACAGTAGCACCCTACTCTTTTTTCCTGACTCGAGTCAATTCTAAACTGTTATTCCTTCAAATTGCTGCCGGCTTTGATCGGGATGACGCACGTCTTCTTACAGACTATCATCTACAGGTGCATCGTCTACAGCCTCATCGGCTTCGAATGGAAGTTGATCAAGTTGTTCTGGTACATCTTCATCATGTCCTCCACCTTCCTCGCTCGGATAGTAGGACAATATGTCTCTCTCGAGGATCAGGATTGCGTAGATAGAGACAGAATCCAAGCGTTCTTCGACAAAAGGTATTACAAGTTCAGGCCCCAAATGCTGAAGTATACTCTCTTTTTTCTTATCTAAGAACTCAGATACAAGTAAAAAAGCCAATATGACTGCAATTCTTACACCTTCGTAATCTAATCTTCACCTTCTTATTATTTTGTACTATAGGTGAAGACAATAGTGAAGTGGGGTTGAAGGTTGCCTTGAGTTCCATGGCCTTTGTTGGCGTCATCCTTACTGTTATGTCACCTGCTGCAAGGGACTACATTCAATGACAGAACTTACACCTATTAAATGAGAAGATTATTCGCTAAATGAGCCTTAGCTTATCTGTAGTAATGTTTAGGAACTTCTTAGCATGAATAGATTTGAGAGAATTCATTTGATATGTAGTTATGCAACAAGTTGCAGTCATTTTTCTGATACTGTTATTTTTGAGTATTTTTCTTTTCTTTTATTGGTGTCATCTTGTTGTTTGAACAAATTTTCTAAAATAAAGCTAGGAGGATCGATATGATCGCTATTTCTTCTATTATGTGTATCGGATTTATTTTGTAGGAGTCAATCTATGGACATCATTTGTGTTATATATTAATACTTCACCTGTCAGAAAGAGATTTGTTACACAGTACATTTTTGTTTCCTTTTTGCTGCTTGCAATTGCTTTAGGAGCATTATTATCTTGTTTTTAGGATTGTCTAGACTGTTGTGTTACTCTTGAATTTTCGTGTGTAAATTGTTTTGTATAAACTGTATTATCATAATGAATATTGGTTGATAATTGAGAGCTAAAAGCTCATGCTTAATAGAGCCACCATCAAAAAAATATTTATTCATTCCTAACGGTAAAAACCCGTTGAGCAATTTTTATTTACTAACAGTTGTTTACTGTTGGAAAAATTTCCTTCTCTAACGGTTTTGTTTGTTGGGAAATGTTTATTTACTAATACTATTTTACCGTTAGGAAATCTAATTTGCCAACGCTTTTGTACCGTTAGGAAATATAATTTGCCAACGGTTTTTTACTGTTAGGAAAGTTCTTTTTCCAACGGTAACTCAGCGTTAGGAAAATTTCCCACACCGTACTTCTAACGGTAAAAAACTGTTAGTAAATTTTTTCCTAACGCTTATAGTCGTTAGGAAATGAATGTTTTGGTGTAGTGTATATTTACTTTTTGACTTTTTTAAAAAAAATCTATATACTGTAATACCCCCTTAAAGTAATAAGTTAAGATAATGCCCTCTCGAATAATTTTTTGCATCTGCTGCTGGTTATTGGATCTTATTATAATGTTGATTCCCTAAGCAGAGCTGAATGCAAGAAAATAAATCAATCAGTCGACCCCAAAAATTTGGTATAAGTGCTTTCTTCTTGTTGTTGTTGTTGTTTATCTTATGATGTTGATTTGAAAATGAAATTATTATGATCATAGTTATTTTTTTGTGCTAGTTTGTGGTTATTTGGTTATTCTTACCTTCAATTATATTACTAATACACTATGATCATAGTTTATTTAGAGAGATTCATGATGATCTGGTCCTTTTGGGTGCATCAATCTTTTTTGGCATCCCCGATCCTGTATAGTGTATACACAATTTTCAAAAGTTTGTTGGTGTAGTAACTTGCCAGTCCTTTTTACTGCTTTAGTGTGTTCTAGCTGGCTAGGTTTTCTTTCCACCCCTTATCAAAGGGATAATCTAGTATGATTTCAGTAACTACTAACATGGTTGTATTTTTTCTTCAATTTTTTAGCATTGTGTGGATTACTGGCCACTTTATGTAGTAGGAACTCCTCTCCTTTCTACTGGACGTAGAATAGGAACATTAGTTGAGGATAAGATTGCTTTGATGATTTAGGCCCTTACAAAATAGAAACCGGAAAAGACCAACACCCCACCAACAAACTCACCCCCATTCCCTGACTGGCAGATCATTTCTTAATTCTTCCCAACCAATAGTCTCTATTGGTTTATCTCCCATACCTCGATTGCTTCATCTAAAAATCTTCATATCGACCATTGCCGCTTGGAACCTTGATGGTGGATATGTAGGTTTATGGATGAAGGAAGATGGTCATGGATTGAGGTACGGAGGCAAAGACCATACTGATAATTTGTTTGGAAAGAACTAAGAAAGTAGCTTCGTGTCAGGGAATGGGAGTTAGTTTGCTGACGGTGTTGGCCTTTCCAGTTTCTATTTATTTTGTAACTCGCAAGGGCCTACATCATCAAGACAATCTTATGTCCAATTGATGTTTTGAGTAACCATAAAGAGTATTGCGTCTAGTATTTGGGAAATGTGAAGAGAGTCACTGCATTTAAGAGCTTAAAGAGTACATGGGAGATGTAAAGAAAAGATTCACGAATATGACCTGTTATTTTAAAAGTAACTTAATTAAGATGTACTCTTAAATTGAACTTTAGTGAAAGTGCAATGCACGGTGCGACCGAAAAGTTGGGTCAGTGTTTGGTGGAATCTAACTAAACAGTTGGAGGTTTCAAAGTTAATCAATGTTGTGGAGGGTTTTAAAGTTTTTAGTGATAATTGAAGGTATCTTTTAGCTCAGTATGTCGATTCTAAAGTTCTTATTAGTTTATTTTAATTTAATGTGGGTAAGAAGAGGTGCTGACCGAGCAGAGATATATAGCTTGGCTTTCTCCGAGAACATACAGTGGTTAGCTGTTTCAAGTGACAAGGGAACTGTCCATGTATTCAGCCTCAAGGTTAATCTGGGATTGACAGCAAATGATAAGCCTCGTCCTGCACCTGATCAAAATGTTCCAGCAGGTTTATCCCTCTCATTTATCAAGGGTAAGTTTTATCAAATTGTCCTTATCTATAAAATAATGCCTTTACTGTGCTTATTATAATCTTCACACTGCTGAACATAGTAGTAGACTTTATGACGCGGACGTAAACAGGTCCAAAATGGACTAGACTGGCCCCATGTATATTTGGATGAATTTTGACCAAATCTTTTATATTTACTTTAGACTTATCTTATGATTGATTTTCTAGTTTGATTATAATTTGTTTCTTAGGGCTTAAGTAGGTATTTATTATAAATAGGGCTATGTGGAAGACAAAAAAATAAGTTGAATATTATTGAATTACTTTGATTTTGAGCTGCTTCATCGGAGGTTTAAAGGTTTATCTCTTCTAATTCTTGTTCTTGAGAGTTGAGGTGCCATTTCCTCAGGTTCGCTTCCATGTCTTGGCTTCTTTTACTGTTATTGATTTAATTATCCATTTGTTCTTTGTAGCTACACTTTATAATTTAGAGATCTATGTTTTTCCTAACCTCATTCTTTTTTTTTCGTATGTATCAAAGTTTCTTGCTTGTCTTATCATTTTATTAATTAGTCTGTTTCACTTAACAAAAATGCCAAGAAAATTGGCTTTTGAAAATAAAATGAAAAAAAGTACAAGAAGTACAAATTTGATTCTGGGAAAGTATTGCTATGGAAGTCTGATCTGTAAATGATCACTTTGTTCCTTGGACCATATGATGATGATGAAGATCACTGCTTGAAGTAGAACAACTTGGAAGAACTAAGTCACCAGAAAGGTATCGACGCACTTGGGCACTGATGGCGAGGCCGAATGCTTTCCTGCTTTGCTTCACTCTGTTCTGAAAGAAAAGTTGAAGAAGAATGCTCTGGAGAATCAAAATCTCGAAGTTCTAATCTCTGTATTCTCTCCTGTCTCTCCGTGTCTGATGAGAAAAATAAGTCTATTTATAGACTTGGGATCTGGTGCGTAAAAACTCAGCAAAAGTTTCGCCTTTACGCTAACAACTGCCACCCACGATCAAAATCATCCTCTGTATATGTTGACACGTGTCCCATCAATTCAGTAAGAATAGGATGCACGTACACACGTTCTTCGGGATGTGTGGCATAAAAGCCATGTAGGCAAACCACGTTCCAAATTGATCAAAAAGAACAGGGCGTAAAAATAGCCTCAATGTACTCTGAGCGTAAAGCAATAGATTGAGCGTAAAGTAGCTTTGACGTAGACTTCCCGCGTAAAGTGGTTGTTAAATAACCTTGAGGGTAAAAATAGCTCAAATAGACTTTACGCACACGTCGACTGTTGAGCGTAAAGGCTCGTATAATCTTCGTGTGTAAAAAGAAGCCATAGTATGAGCGTAAAGTAGCTTAATCCATATACTAAATGACAACATTGGTCTCTGTGTAAAAACAAATCCCTTTATGATATATGCCATCATTAATATCTCCATGTCGGAGTTTGCATTAAATGCGAGATTTGACAGCTTTATCCAGCGTAAAAATGGTTGATCAGTCCTTGGCGTAAAACCATGGGTATAGACCCGAGCATAAAATGATCAGCCTGCTTAGGCGTAAAGCGATTAGCCTTGTCTTGGGCGTAAAGAGATTAACCACTCTGCTTGGCGTAAAATAGATCACTTATGAATGAGATGACTCTTTTTTTGAAGCACTTTTTACGCTCCTACAAGACCCCCTTCAAAGTTTTCAAATATCTCCAAAATTTGAAACACTTTGAACAGAAGCGTAAAAGTTGAGATTTGATCAGTCAGCATAAAATTTGGGATACGCAACCGTCATCTGCGTAAAAGCGGGATATCTAACAGTCGGCGTAATTATAGGGATATCCAACAGTCGGTTTTGAATCTCTCTATAAATAGGTCTTTTCAGAGAGAGAAAACACTTTTACTCATCTTTTTGAATTCCTTTGCCCTTTCTTTCTTCGGAACTCTGATCTGATGGCTCCTAAGAAATCATCCGCCGCCGGTAGCAAGGGAAAGAAACCAGCCATTGATTCCTCATCGACTGATCATGTGAAAACCCCTACTCAGTCATCAACACCACAACGAAATCCCAACCCGGCCGTGGCTCCGCCTATGATGGGTAAAACCCTATTCTTTGGCTGGAAGAAAACAAAAACCGTCGAGGAAGAAGAAGATAAACCAAACTTTCAGCTTTTTACGCCCATGGTTACAATATGAAGGGTAGTCTGAGGTGGCCTAAAGAAGGAGATATTGAGGAGCAGGTCAGGGTACCAGCAGACATCCCTGACGATACTGGCATTCCAGATCCATTTTTAGAAGTTATCCCAACAGGAGTTGGAGAACCAACTGCAGAACCTATCATCATTGGCAAAGGCCGAAAAAGAAAACAAAGTGCAGCCGCCACATCTCCAATAAAAACTCCGGAAAAGAGGAAGAGGTCTACCACAAAAGGGCCTTCCAAACCAAGAGTTCACACTCCAGAAGAGGACATTGAAGAAGATCCTCTTGTCGGTTCTTCCTCAATTCATCCTGGAGAAGGATCTTCATCCCCTCCACCGATAGTTGGATCAGGAGCTGTAACACTTTTGTCTCCTGGACGTCTTAGCACCTCACTCTATTTATCTCTGCCCTCCAAGGCACAAGTTACAGAGGGTGCTACTACTGTATCCACCACTGATCAAGACCGCATCCCATCAGACGAACCGGCTCTTGATTTTGAGGATGATGATTGGGATGGTGATTATGACACATATCTTGAAAAAAATGCACATATTCCAAGTATTATACAAAACCTATATGGAATTATATATCATGATTTTGTATATTAACTCATTTTTTGTTCGTTTTGCAGATGTCATAATTGCACCAAAGCGTGTGGCTCCTCCTCAAGAAGAAGAAATCTATGAAGAGAATGGGGAATCTGAGGAGGAACCTTCTTCTTCAGAAGGCGCAGATGCCGAAGAGGAGGGAGTACAAAAGCCTGAGATGGAGTCTCGAGAAGAGCATCCTCCATCATTTGAGGCAAAAGAAGCACAATCTGAAGTGTCCTCTCCTGCTGAGGACCAGAACCAAAAAGAGACTACAGTAGACCCCACTGTAGGTGGTGATGGGGTTGCTGGAGGTGAACCAGATTTGAGCAAAGAATCAGTTATAGAAGAATTCACTACAACCGAAGTAATGGAAAATCCTATGGAGCAAACAATGGAAGAAGATGCTGAAGGCATGCTTGAATTACCAACAGAAACTGGAGGAGTTATAATAATATCCTCTACTGTTGCTACTGATCCGGTACCAGTTTCTGATAAGCAAATGCCAGAACCAGGATCAGCTTCCGCAATTGTCACCACATCCACTAATATCACCGCCGCTATCACTCCAGAAACGGCTGGAGTAACAAATATTGTAGACATTGCTTCTGAGGTTCCTGGGAACCAATTAGTTATAGCAACAGTAACAACGATAGCTCCATCTCAGCTTGTTGTTACACCGATGGTATCTGTAGATGTTGGAGATACACTCCCTGAAGCCTCTGGGTCTCAATTGGCTATGACAGTAGGAACAGCAATGACTTCATCTCATCCTGCCGTTGCACCATCAATATCTGCTCCCGGTTTCCAAGGAAAAGATCTGTTAGATATTGCTGCTACGCCAAGCTCCAGCACAGAAATGAATCTCTTAGTTAAGATTTATACTGACACCTTTTATAAAAGCCTGGCAACCCTGATAAAAATGGTCCTGAATAAGGGCCTCAATTATGAGACTTTGAAGACGGCAATGGCTTCGACCATCAAGAATGTTGCTATGTTTAACGATGCTGAGAGAGCCGCAACATTGGAGAAGATTGTGGAGGACCTTGAACAGCCAGTCAGAGAATATCTTAATCTGTCAAATAAGACTGTTGAAAGTCTCATCGAGGAAGAATATGACACCTTAACAGCTGATTATCTTGCTCGAGAGACCACCTATAATGAGTCTCTCCATGAACATAGTCTGAAGGTTGCCAAAGAGAAGGCCTTTTTGGCTGGAATAAAGCCTGCTTTACATGGTCACAGAATAGCTTATGATGCTCTGAACATAGACATTCAGAACAAAAATGATAAAATCCGTGCAGTCGAGGCTGAATTAGCTCGCTTGAAGGCTGAAAGGGAGAAGATGATCGAAGATCAAAATCTGCACCTCACCCAGAGCTCGATTTTAGAAGAGAAAGCCTTTGGAGCTGAATCGACTATCAGGACCCTTGATGAAGCCAAAGAGGGTCTGATAACTACCTTCGCCAAACTTTCTTGTATTTGCACCCCTGATGCTCGACGTGCTGAGGCTACCAAGAAAGTCATGAGCTATCGTGGTAAGCGGCTAAAAGAGCTACAGAAGTTACTTCAAGATATTTTTGCTCCACCTTGAAAGAGCTCCTTGTAATCTTTTCTTTTATCCATTTTGCAATGTTTTCAAGATGAATGAAATATATATTTTGTGATCCTATCGTTTATTTGAAACAATAGGTATAAGATAGAAAATACTTATCAGAGGTTATAGGAACATGACAAGTCTTTTAAACTCAATACATTATATCTATTCAGAGGTAATATGGACATGATAGATAATAAAATCTTGTTTTCTGTTTTTAGAGTATACAATACTATCAGAGGTAATATGGACGTGATAGTATGTAAGAACTCATAGAAAAGTAGATTAATATCTATGCAGAGGTCAAATAGACATGATAGATAGGAAAAACAAGTAGGTTTTAATATTCATCCAGAGGTCTTGAGAACATGATAAATAATAAATCCAATTAATCGACTGATAAGATAGAAGATTAATCTCTGTTTGCGAGTATACAATATTATCAGAGGTAATATGGACGTGATAGCATGTAAGAACTCATGATAGAAAAGCAATTAGATTTGACATTTATTCAGAGGTCTTGATAACATGATAAATAACAAATCTAAATTCATATACCAACTGGTAAGATAAAAGAAAGAGATGAGTAATCAGCTTAACCAAACCTTGATAGCTGGGGAATAAGAAGACAGGTGTCATTGAAGATATACTCCATTATTGATAAAAGAACGAATGAATTAATATATCTTTCAAGAAAGAAAATATCATCCTCAAGGATCATTCTCAAATGGTTCTGATTCATCATCGGCTTGAACCATATTGACTGAAAATATTTGCCCAGATTCACAATATGAGGAACGAGACATATCGAATTCGATGAATAGAATTTCTTCCGAATTTGATGATTGCGAAGAGCTAGAAAAGAATTCTTCTTGTATATCGTCATTAAACATGTGGGACAGATCATATCCCAACCCATGACGAGTCTTCTGGTAAAACGGATCACTGTATAATGGTAGTCGTCTACCCTTGCCCTGATTGAAACCTTGCATAGTCTTCAAATCATATCCCATGTTCTGGATGATCTTGATAGATTGTTGACTGTATTTGTCAATTTGGATTCTTTCTTTATCTTTATCCTTCAGATCATCTGTCTGAGCAACAGGGATATTTCTAGCCAGACCAAACACAATTTGACGCTTATTTTTCTTATCAGACGGAACCACGAAATAGGATTCTTCGTGACGTCCAAAAGTTACACAAGCTTGTGATGAAGCGGCTACAGGAAGCAGATAGGGAGAAGATGTCAAGAACTTTTTAGCATAAGGTCCGACATCGACATAAGGAGGAAAAGAATTCTCCTTATGATCAATGTATAAAGTTTCTTCCTGTTCTATGTTGTCTTTATATTGATGACTTTGATTATCAGAAGATAAAGTCATTCTCTCAATAAACTTGACAGCCATATACTCGAACAGGAAATCTTTATTGATATCAAAAAGTACAGAATGATCAATATTTACATCATTTACAATCTGATTGCTATGCTTCGAATTAATCAACAGTGGACCATCATCCGTCTTCTGTGTAGATTTGCCAAGATTGACAATCAATGGTGATTCTGGATCATTCGTACAAGAAGTACGCCCTTTGACCTTGATCATAAAAGGTTGAACTTGGATCTTAGCAGGAATATTTATTAATTCCTCAGATGAAGTTTGAGTTCTTCCTTTAACTTTGATTATCAAAGGTTGATCATTGACAGGTTGGGATTGGATTCGTCCCTTGACTATGATCTTCAAAGGTTGCACTACCAAATTACAGTACTTTAGCGACGGCCATTTAGCGACGAAAATTTTCCGTCGCTATCACCGTCGGATCCCCGACGGATTTGTGACGGAATACCGATGGAAAGCAGTGGACAATTTTTTTTATTTTTTTATGTCCATATCCGTCGCTATGCCGTCGATAGGTAGTCGGCCATGTAGCGACGGTTTTATATCCGTCGCTAGAACGTCGCATATTTTGGCGGCAAAAGCCTAAAATATTGGCGCGAGATTTACTGACGACTTAGCGACGGAATAATCCGTCGCTACTCGCGCGAGATTTACTGACGCATTAGCGACGGAATAATCCGTCGCTACTCCGTCGCTAAATTTACGTTCCAGACTTAAGTTGAAACGACGGGGGGAACTTTTTTATTCCCCCCAAATTTCACTCTCTCTCCTCTCTCTCTCTCTCTCTCCCGCGGTGATCGATCGGCGACCCCCTCTCCTCTCTCTCCCGCGGCGGTGATCGGCGACCGCCTCTCCTCTCTCTCTCCCAAAGGTATTCCCCTCTCCCTCTTCCTCTCTCTCTCTCTCTCTCTCTCTTTCTCGCTCTCTCTCTCTCTCGCACGCGCGCGGCGGTCGTGGGTGCAGCGGGCCGGGGGCGTCGGGGGCTGCGGGGGCGGCGTCGACTGCGGGGGGTGGCGGTGGCGACGGTGGCGGGGGGTGTGGAGGGGGCGGTGGGAAGGGGCGGGAAGCGTTGGAGGGATGGGGGCGCGCGGGGGCTGGCCGCGGGGTGCGGGGGGTTGCGGAGGGGGGCTGGCCGTGCGCGGGGGGCGGGGGGTGTGGAGGGGGCGGTGGGATCGAGGGGGCGGACAGCGTTGGGGGGGGTACGATGGGGGCGGGGGCTGGCCGCGGGGTGCGGGGGGGGTATGTGTGGAGGGGGGCTGGCCGCGGGTGGCGGAGGGTGTGGAGGGGCGGCGGTGGGAGGGGGCGGGGGGTGTGGAGGGGGCGGTGGGAGGGGGCGGGCAGCTGCCTCCTCCTCTCCCACAGACACACTCACACACGAACAAACACACACACACGGACACACACACACGGACACACACACACACACACACACGGACACACGGACACACAGACACAGACACACACAGACACACACACACACACACGGACACACACGGACACAGACACACGGATACACACACACAGACATATATATATATATATGTATATATATATATATATATATATATATATATATATATATATATATATATATATATATATATATATATATATTATTAATAAATTACTTAAGTAATATATAAATTACTTATGCCTATATATATATATATATATATATATATATATATATATATATATATATATATATATATATATATATATATATAGGCATAATTTTAAGTAATTTATTAATAATATATATATATATATATATATATATATATATATATATATATATATATATATATATATATATATATATATATATATATACAGACTCACGTCGTGAAGTCTAGTATATATATTTGATTAGCTAAGGTAGAAGTTTAGCCTAATTAAGATTAGTTTTGACAGAGTTGACTTGGACTCCTAATTTGACCTAGAACTAGCCTAGTTAAGGGGGCCGGGCATTGTTGGGGTGGCTTACTGCATCCAAATTGCACCTGCCCAGCTCATCATCCCTTGTGTGCAGTCAGATGATACCCCTACACAAATAAGTACTTATCAAAAATCTGTTGTTTTCTGTGTATGGAGTGTTTTTTTGGCATGGGATGATGGCTTTCGAATTACATTGGACTAAAAACTGAGAATTAGTACATTGTGTTTACTGATTTAAGGATGATTAAATCATTAGGTTTAATCCTATGTCATGTCTGGGTTTAAGTTATATGTTATGATTCATGTTGGTATGGGGATTTTGGTTTTTGAATTTGAGACCGGGAGTTCTAGTCATCCAGCACCGGTAGCTAGTAATGCCGAGAGTGCTTTTGATGCAGTCCTGGCAAGGGACGACGCCTCTCCTCGCACCAAAAATCTCGCTTTTCTGAGGTGGTTGCGTGAAAGTATCACTGAGCGTTTGCGTGAGCAGCGTGGCAAGCATTAGCTATTAGTACTTATTTGTATTGGACTATTTTTATTGGGTTGTTTTTGTTTTAGACTATTTGTATTGGACTACATATATGAATTAGAACTGTGTCAATCTCTGGATTATATTGGACTACGACACCGCGGTAACATAGTTCCTGCAGCCATTCGACTGGCGAGGCAGAAACTATGTATCCGTAGATAAAGTGGACTGTCCTCCGACCCTCATCCCTCGGCAATGATGATACGACAACCAACCGGAGAGGATACTCCAAGAGATACATCTGAGTAGGACGTATACTCTGAGAGATCACCCTTACAGAAATGATATCAGTAGTGGGATCGAATGTTGGAGAAGATATTATCACAGTATACGTCCTCTCCTCCACGATGGTTCTAGACCCATCTGCTCGTCCCTGCTTCCATTCTTCTTATTTGACTCTCTCCGCCACACATGATATCCAGCTCAAGTGTAGAGTAGGCAAAAAAGAAGGGGACAGGAATAGGAGGGGGAAGCAGCACAGCCGGCGGCATGACCCGGAGAAAGTACAGAGGTTTTCTTCAACATACGTAGGAGGACTATAAGGATTTATCTTTTCACAATATGTCATCTTGTCAAAGACCCTTAATGTGACAACCATGTTACCGCGGTGTCGGAAGACTAACATGTCATAATTTTCTAAGCCGTGTGTTTTGACATAATCATCCCAACTCTTTCCTCCTGTGTCATAATCTCGCATTATTACATAGAACTGAAATTCGGTTGGGAGGATTATGTCAAAACACACGGCTTATAAAATTATGACATGTTAGTCTTCCGACACCGCGGTAACATGGTTGTCACATTTAGGGTCTTTGACAAGATGATATATTGTGTTTACATATATCCTTATAGTTCTCCTACGTATGTTGAAGAAAACCTCTGTACTTCCTCCGGGTCATGCCGTCGGCTGTGCTGCTTCCCCCTCCTATTCCTGCCCCCTTCTTTTCCGTCTACTCTACACTTGAGCTGGATATCATGTATGGCTGAGAGAGTCAAACAAGAAGAATGGAAGCAGGGACGAGCAGATGGGTCTAGAGCCATCGTGGAGGAGAGGACGTATACTGTGATAATATCTTCTCCAACATTCGATCCCACTACTGATATCATTTCTGTAAGGGTGATCTCTCAGAGTATATGCCCTACTCAGATGTATCTCTTGGAGTATCCTCTCCGGTTGGGTTGTCTTCTGAGCCATCCGTTCTCACACTTAAAATACAGGGATTGGATTCTGTATTTCATATTTTCGGCGAACCCAGGGATTGGATTCTGTATTTTGTTTTTTGGTTTCTGTATTTTGTTTCCAGCTCCATTTGCATTAATCTACGGTACCACATGGTGATCAGGACATATATAGTCCCTGCAGCCATTCAACTGGCGAGGCAGAAACTATGTAGCCGTAGATAAGTTGACTGTCCTCCGACCCTCATCCCTCGGCAATGATGATACGACAACCAACCGGAGAGGATACTCCGAGAGATCCATCTGGGTAGGACGTATACTCTGAGAGATCATCCTTACAGAAATGATATCAGTAGTGGTATCGAATGTTGGAGAAGATATTATCACAGTATACGTCCCCTCCTCCACGATGGCTCTAGACCCATCTGCTCGTCCCTGCTTCCATTCTTCTTATTTGACTCTCTCAGCCACACATGATATCCAGCTCAAATGTAGAGTAGGCGGAAAAGAAGGGGACAGGAATAGGAGGGGGAAGCAGCACACCGGCGGCATGACTCGAAGGAAGTACAGAGGTTTTCTTCAACATACGTAGAAGAACTATAAGGATATATCTTTTCACAATATGTCATCTTGTCAAAGACCCTTAATATGACAACCATGTTACCGCGCACGGTGTCGGAAGACTAACATGTCATAATTTTCTAAGCCGTGTGTTTTGACATAATCATCCCAACTCTTTCCTCCTGTGTCGTAATCTCGCATTATTACATAGAACTGAAATCCGGTTGGGAGGATTATGTCAAAACACACGGCTTATAAAATTATGACATGTTAGTCTTCCGACACCGCAGTAACATGGTTGTCACATTTAGGGTCTTTGACAAGGTGATATGTTGTGTTTACATATATCCTTATAGTTCTCCTACGTATGTTGAAGAAAACCTCTGTACTTCCTCCGGGTCATGCCGCCGGTGTGCTACTTCCCCCTCCTATTCCTGTCCCCTTCTTTTCTGCCTACTCTACACTTGAGCTGGATATCATGTGTGGCTGAGAGAGTCAAACAAGAAGAATGGAAGCAGGGACGAACAGATGGGTCTAGAGCCATCGTGGAGGAGAGGACGTATACTGTGATAATATCTTCTCCAACATTCGATACCACTACTGATATCATTTCTGTAAGGGTAATCTCTCAGAATATACGTCCTACTCAGATGTATCTCTTGGAGTATCCTCTCCGGTTTGGTTGTCTTCTGAGCCATCCGTTCTCACACTTAAAATACAGGGATTGGATTCTGTGTTTTGTATTTTCGGCGAACCCAGGGATTGGATTCTGTATTTTGTTTTTTGGTTTCTGTATTTTATTTCCAGCTCCATTTGTATTAATCTACGGTACGACATGGTGATCAGGACATATATAGTCCCTGCAGCCATTCGACTGGCGAGGCAGAAACTATGTAGCCGTAGATAAGTTGACTGTCCTCCGACCCTCATCCCTCGGCAATGATGATACGACAACCTATCACTATATCTTATATAGTAGTAGATGATGTCTTAGTATTACATTATGTGAGTTCATCTTGATTCTGTTACGTTCTTCAAATACTATATACGATAAGATCATATACTACACCATATGTACAGAACATAGATGATTCACACTAATGTATGCTAGAATGAATTTTGGGTTGTGTATTCTGAGCCATCCGTTCTCACACTTGAAGATAAATTTTCAGTATAACGACGGATATTAGGTTACTCTTCAGTATAATTGATGTCTTTTCTTGGATAATTGGTGTGCATTAAATTCGTATGTACATATTTCGTCTATGTGATTTTTGGATATATACCTACGCTGGGTTATAAGCGATGATCTGATATACAAAGGAGGTGCTGCCAAAATTTTTGTAGACATTTGGATACATTGTATGTTCGGATATTTTTTTTATGTTTGGATAATTTAATGTTGGATATTGGATATATTGTGTTGGTAATATTTTGTTGGATATTGGATACGTTGGATATTGGTGTCGGATATGGATATTTTGCATATAGATATATGGTGTTGGATATTGGATACGTTGGATATTCGTGTTGGATATGGATATATGGTGTTGTATATGGATATTTTGCATATTTGATATTATGTTGGATGTGTTGTACAAACAGGAAAGAGTCTGTTTGCAGTATTTTTTTTTCAAAAATTAGAAGTTAGCGACGGACTGGCGACCACTCAGCGACGGATAGTCCGTCGCTAACTGGAGAAACTGAGTTTAGCGACGGAGTGGCGACGGAAAAACCGTCGCTACCTGGAGCATTTCAATAAAGCGACGGATTGGCGACGGACCATCCGTCGCTATCTGTAGGAGTTTAATGTATCGACGGATTGGCGACGTAATATCCGTCGCTACCTGGAGAATTTTACATTTAGCGACGGTTTAGCGACGGAACGTCCGTCGACCTAGTTCTGTTTGATGTCCATAAATTTTGCTGTTAGCGACGGATGTTTTGTCGCTAATACGCTTTTACCGACAAATTTACGACGGATTAGCGACGGATATTGCGTATCAGAAAATCACTGATACGGTTTTGCCGACTCTTTAGCGACGGAGTATTCCGTCGCTAAACCTATATCTTGATACATGTTTTGACGAAAGCTGGTCGGTAATCCGTCGCTATATATATTTAAATGAGCCGACGGTATTCCGTCGCTAAGTCGTCGCTGAGCGACGGAGTAGCGACGGATATGTTTTAGCGACGAGGTTATTCCCGACGGCTGTTTTACCAAAATATCTATCGGTAATCCGTCGGTATTTATTTTTGGCGACGGAATACCGACGGATAAGGCCGTCGGTAAATCCATGTATTTTGGTAGTTGCTCCTCTGGCGGATCTTCATTAATAGACTGATCCTCAGATGATGATTGATCTTCAGCCATGTCTGATATCTCTTTCACATGCTTTTGTTTATAAAGCCTTGAATCAGAGAAGTAGGCTTCGACACCTTTGAACGGATTAATATCAGCAAACTCAGTTTTCACAACTCCTTGGGAGTCCACATACTTGAAACATTGGTGAAGAGTTGAAGGCACAATATTGTGCTCATGAATCCACGGTCTTCCAAGAAGAATATTGTAGGATACGTCCGAGTTGATAACATAGAAAGTTACCATAGTTCGAAGATCACCAATCTGAATCTGCAGACGAATCTTCTCCAGTGGTTTGCTCTTGCCAGAGTTAAAACCGACTATCGTAGTACTAGTGTAAGTCAGCTCACTAGTAGGAATCCTCAGGGGTCTTAGCATACTCTGAAGAATTATACTAATTGAAGACCCAGGATCAATGTAAATCCTGTCAATTTCAGTGGATTCGATATATCCAGTGTAGCACAGAGGCCTATCATGCTTGTTGTGTTTCAATAGCATATCCTCTTGTGTAAAGGTGATGTTGAGAATTGCTTCCATCACAATATGACATTGCGGACATGACACTGGTATATTATCAGGAGTCTTGAGTTGAGCCAAGCATGAATCTGCTTGAAGTAAAGCTTCGCTCAAAGTCTCTCTGCTTTCTCTGGAAAGACGAAGCAGTTCAAATATAGATAGTCTAGCCGGAGTATTGGCTAACTGAGCTAGAATGTCAAACTTGTAAGGCTTCATCACCACCCCCTGATTGGAAGCAGACTTCAATGGGATATCAAAGCGTATTGTCTTCTGTTTCCCCTTTTCAACCACAGACGGTTTAGCAGGAACAGGAGAAGGTTGAACTGGTAGAGTTTCCACTACATCTTCTGCTTCTTTGGAGGATCCCTCATAGTCTTTGTGGTACTCTTTTCCAGATCTTGTACCAGCAAAAGTTTCTTCTTCAGACTCAGGAGAAGAAAGTACCATATTACATGATTTAGTCTTTCTTCCCTTAGCCTTCTTCTTGTGAGGGTTGTTACGAGGAACTTCAGAACCCAATCCAACAGTGGAATTCTGATTTTGAATTTGTAAAGGAAGACGTATTCCTTTATCATAATTCAAACCTTCTGCCTTTTGAAAATCGTAACCCATCTTCCTCATGAGAAGGACAGATTGCTGACTATACAAGTGGATAGACAGTGAACTTTGGACATGTGTTTCAGCACAGGAAGAGGAAGAAACCTCTGCAACTACAGGAGAATGAAGCATAGACGTCTCTGTAGTTAAGGGAGGAGAAGGATTCGGGATACGAGGAGAAATCCCTGTTGGATCTTTTTCATAAGCAGCAAAAACTTGTTGTGCCCAGTATAAAGGAACACTATTTATGGCTAGCCACTGCTGATGAGTAAGCTTGAGCTTGGTAGGAGGAGCTAGACTTGGAGGACGGATGTTTAGTCCTTTCAGTCTATCTTCTAGAGGAAGGCCATCCCATAGATGATCCAAGTCATCAGGATTTGGAATAACATAAGAAATCATGTTGTAGGTTTTGACTTTCTTACCTTTCTTGGATTTTAAAGTTTTACCTTCACTTTCCAACTCAGGTACTAAGTCAGGATGTACCCACATGATTTTACCATTCTTCAATGTGAGCGGCAGCAATCCTGTATTTTCTTCTCTGGTAGGCGGGATATTCACGATCTTCATCGTCGCCTTCGGAATTGGGATAATTCCATCTGGGACTTACTGTGGAGGAAAATCTCCGAACTGAAGAGAAACCATATTGGTCGTAACCGTATGGTCATCATTGGTTAAAGCGATAGCGCCACCATTTATCAGCTCTTGGATCTTTTTTTTCAAGACATAGCAAGCACTGGTAGGATAATTAATGTATCTATGATAGATACAATATTTGGGATTGTCAGTCAGATTCACCTCATTAGGCCTTTTTGTCTCTGGAATCTGAAGTTTACCACTTTTCACCAGACATTGAAATATCCCTGGGATATCACTTTCGTCAAAAGAGTATTCTTCCTTTGGCCTGGAAGATTCCTGATTATTTGGCGTCATTTTGTTCTTGGAAAGATTGACCATAAGAGTATCTTTTCCTTTCACATTATGATTGCCAGGATTATTACCAGGATTACTTTTCTTCCCTTTATCTTCTGAAGCAAAAATCATTCCATGTTCACGAGCCAACCTACCATTGGTCTCGGCAGAAACTGCTGCTATGATAAACGAAGCCCAATCTGTGAATTGGGAACCTGTGAAGATAGCAATGGATGGTCGCAGATTCATCTTGCATGTATCAATCAACGCTGAATCTGGCATACCAGGAGGCATCTTTAGAGTAGCCTGTCGGAAACGTTCAATGAACGTCCGAGTATCTTCTTTCTCCTTTTGTTTGATTTCTATCAAGGAGGACATATTCATGTCCATACCTCCTTTATAGAAGCGGGAGAGAAACATTGCCTTGAATTCGTCAAAAGACGAAATAGAGTTATCGGGTAAGCTACGATACCAGTCGTAAGCTGAATTCGTCAGGCACCCGATGAACACTCGAGTGAGAAGAGCATCATTTTTCTGCAAGTGTACAGTCATAATATCAAAATAATTGATATATTGACTGGGAGATGCTTTTCCATCGAATAAAACCATGGATTGTGGCTTGAACTTCGGTGGAAAGGGTACATCATTCCAATGAGAAGGATAAGGTTGCTTAATCCCTAACCTCTGAAGCTGATCTTTGTGCCTCAAAATTTCAAACTGTACTTTGAGTTCACGCACTGCTTGAATGGCTTCACTGGTTTGAGGAAGCACATTTGATTGAATAGTCGTTGGATATACCGTAACTCCCACTGGAGGTGGTACATCTTCTGGAATGATAGGATCTGGAGATGCAGAATTTTGATTAACAGCAGGCTCTTGAATATTCAAAGGTATATCAGCCCCTTGACTATCTTGAGTTTGTGCTGCTACTGGTACCGGAGTTATTACTGTAGGTTGAGCAGTTTGCTGATTCAAAATTATCTGATGCATGCTTTGCACCATGTTAAGCATGTCTTTCAATGATTGCTCTACGGCAATGAGACGTTGTTCCGTATTAGCAGATGACGTCTCTGGTTCATCTCCAACAGCGTAGGATTCAACCTCTCTTGAAGATATAGAGGGATTAGTATAGAAGTATGAATCCACACTATCGGTATCAGATTCAAAAGATTGAGTACCCCCAGCTTCTGAATCAGAAGTCTGCAATTGTCTTTGTCTTCTTGATCGAGTATTCTGATATACTCCTTCAAAGGAATCAAGAAGCCTGTTAAACTGTTGTTGACCTGGGGTTTGGGACATATTCCGTCTTGGATGTCGTCCTCTGTTAGTATGAGATGCCATATTGACTGACACATATGACAGCTCATGTTCTTGGTCTTCAGCTTGATGTTGAGGCGAGTTAAAACTTAAACGATCAAAAATTGACCGTTTTGAAGCCGAACAACAACAGTTGATCACAACCTGGTGATATTCACAATGATGTTTTTCTTGGGGGAATATTACCGGAGATTGTCTGTTCTTACATTTTTGTATTAGTAATTCACGTAAATCAGAAGGAACAGATGGAGTATTTTTCTTTATTACATTTGGGGTAGAAAAACGTTTAGTCCCTTGTGTATAAAGAAGATTACTGGCTGCATTCGCAGAACCAAACTGTATATTTTTACGCGTTTGGAGTTGTGTGCGTAAATCTTGAGATTTAGCACGAAGGACTCCATTTTCATGGCGTGTAATTTATAAGTTTGGTACTTTGCGTAAAGCAGTATAAGAAGGTTGTTGGTGTAGGACAGAAGCTTTACCAACGACATTTTTACGCTGCACACGTTTAGGTACATTCACATTAGATGTGCAAACATCGTTATGAATTTTATCTACACTGTCAAAGACAGGAGACTTACCTTTACGCGTGGAGCGTAAAAATTGATTATCTACCACGTCACAGACGGGAGATTTTGCTTTACGCGAGGAGCGTAATTTATTTGGGCCTACCACGTCACTGACGGGAGACTGATTCTTACACTCAGAAGCATGAACTTTAGAGTCTGCCCCATTACGAATGGGAGATTCATTCTTATGTACTAAGCGTAAAATTTGGTTCTTACCTACTGAGCGTAAAACTTGATTCTTATGCAGTGGGCGTGAAACCTGATTATCTTCACCGTTACAAACGGGAGATAAATCGTCACACTTTGAGTGCAACTCTGAAGTAAGGACTGCCTCGTTACGAACGGGAGCCCCTACGACAGGAGTGGGAAGAATTTCCTTGTCATCAGAAGCAACAGAGAGATCAGAAACCACTTTGGATTTGGGAATCCAAACTTTTCGTACTTTGCGAGACTTTTGAACATTGGAGTGGCGAGAACCACCCCCAGTTCGGAGCATTTCTTCATAGGCAGTCTGGTCGAAGTGCACAACCAGAGTCTTCTTGGTCGAACCGACCGAAACATCATCATATTGAGCAATTGCCTCCTCGTCAGAGGAGAAGGTCGTCCCCAGCAGAGTCGTCATTTTGTTTCACTTAACAAAAATGCCAAAAAAATTGGCTTTTGAAAATAAAACGAGAAAAAGTACAAGAAGTACAAATTTGATTCTAGGAAAGTATTGCTATGGAAGTCTGATCTGTAAATGATCACTTTGTTCCTTGGACCATATGATGATGATGAAGATCACTGCTTGAAGTAGAACAACTTGGAAGAACTAAGTCACCAGAAAGGTATCGACGCACTTGGGCACTAATGGCGAGGCCGAATGCTTTTTTGCTTTGCTTCACTCTGTTCTGAAAGAAAAGTTAAAGAAGAATGCTCTAGAGAATCAAAATCTCGAAGTTCTGATCTCTGTATTCTCTCCTGTCTCTCCGTGTCTGATGAGAAAAATAAGTCTATTTATAGACTTGGGCTCTGGTGCGTAAAAACTCAGCAAAAGTTCTGCCTTTACGCTAACAACTGCCACCCACGATCAAAGTCATTCTCTGTATACGTTGACACGTGTCCCATCAATTCAGTAAGAATAGGATGCACGTACACACGTTCTTCGGGATGTGTGGCATAAAAGCCATGTAGGCAAACCACGTTCCAAATTGATCAAAAAGAACAGGGCGTAAAAATAGCCTCAATGTACTCTGAGCGTAAAGCAATAGATTGAGCGTAAAGTAGCTTTGATGTAGACTTTCCGCGTAAAGTGGTTGTTAAATAACCTTGAGCGTAAAAATAGCTCAAATAGACTTTACGCACACGTCGACTGTTGAGCGTAAAGGCTCGTATAATTTTCTTGTGTAAAAAAAGCCATAGTGTGAGCGTAAAGTAGCTCAATCCACATACTAAACGACAACATTGGTCTCTGTGTAAAAAAAAAATCCCTTTGTGATATATGCCATCATTAATATCTCTATGTCAGAGTTTGCATTAAATGCGAGATTTGACAGCTTTGTCCAGCGTAAAAGTGGCTGACCAGTCCTTGGCGTAAAACCATGGGTGTAGACCCGAGCGTAAAATGATCAGCCTGCTTAGGCGTAAAGCGATTAGCCTTGTCTTAGGCGTAAAGAGATTAACCGCTCTGCTTGGCGTAAAACAGATCACTTATGAATGAGATGACTCTTTTTTTGAAGCACTTTTTACGCTCCTACATAGTCTTTGTGGTTTGCGCACCAAGTTTTTAGTAGTGGTTTTAAAGAAGATGGTATTACTATCATGGTTTTAACTTCAGGTAGAGAAGATGGTATTACTATCAGGTAATTTGATATTTGTTAGTGACATTTGCATGTTTTGTACTCAATCAGTTCATCCTAATAAGCACCTAGGATGTTTGGATTTAGATATTTTTCTGTTATCCAAATTCTAGTTGGTATCTTTTCATTTTGGTTGATCAAAATTAAATGAGCTACAACTTTACACAACCCCTATCACTTTTCTATATTTATCTGTCACTTTTCATGTGTAACAAAATTGACACAAATGTCTCAGGTGGTTGGCATCTACAAAAACTTCCTTTCAACTATGGAGGCTCCTGAATCTGGGGTCTCTGAGAAAGGCATCCTGCAAATTTTGTTAGACTTAAGGTCTACTGCTGACATCCTATCTGGAGGAAAATATTTTAGCTCCAAGGTTTATGAGTCAAATACAAAATGCAAGTCATTAAAGAATAAATAACAAGGCCTCCTTTCAGAAGGAAGCATGTCCCTGCTGGTGCAGAACCTATGATGGTGCTCATTCAATGGCTTTCACAAAGAATTGATCCTATTGACTGGGCTATGTAAGTGCTCAAGTCCGTTGATTATTCGTGCCCTCCTATTCCTTATCATTATAAAACTGAGAATTTATTTGACATTTTTTCTTGTAATTTTGTAGGTATGAGCCTTATCTTTGGGAAAATGAGAAGCAATCATATAAACGCCATGCTGTCCTTTTTGGGTTCTTTATTCAACTCAATCACATGCACATTGAGACTGTTCAAAAGTTTCCGACAAGGGGAAATACAGACTCAAATATTGAGATGTTCTACAGTTCGCACGATTCAAATACCTTCCAATTAGGTAACTTCTTTTCACTCTTTCCTCTATTTTAGTTACTCATATTTTCCTTTGAGAAATATTGTAAACACAAAAGAAAACATCGTTAGATTATATAGATTTCTATGGATAGACAGCTCTTAGATACCCCCTTAATCAGGGTGTCTTTAGAAAATTTCCTTATTTGTTTTATTATTTGGTTTGATATTCTCTAAATATCCTAAGTCAAGTCGAGAGGCAGTCTGCTTTCTGATGGATTGCCTTTTATGCATAACAAGGAATAAGGAAAAGACGAAAAATGCTCAGATCATTCTGTGGTGCCACAAAGGCACAATATTTTCACAAGCATAAAAAATATGATAGATTTGTTAGGTTATAGTTATTGAGAAGTTGGCCAAGAATAATAGACTTAATTCTTTTAAGCAAAAGTAAGTACAATATATAGGAGAGAGTGGGTCCTCCTTCCTAGAAGTTTCCCTCAAAGTAGCCAAAGGCGCAAGGCACACTCGAGGCGCAAAGGGTCCATATCGCCCGAGGCGCAAGGCGCACATAAGGAGCGAACCCAAGCGAAGCAAGATGCAAATAAACAATAAGCTTTACCAGAGGCATTTGACCACCCAAGTAGTTTGTTCCTAGACATGATGAGAAATAGAACAGAGAGCAGTAGTCAACTTGTTCTTCCAGCTCTGATTAATAGTCTTATAGTGTGCATTTCTCTTATAACTAATCTACTCAATACCTACACTATTATCATTGTTATTTAGTTTTTGTCATTAGTTTTACTCATTAATTTTTTGTTTCCTAGTCATGATATTGAACTTATCAAGTTTCATGGCTTGATGTTTTTTCAGACTTCAATTACTAAAACAATTGCTAGACTGGGGGTAGTTACTATTGGGCTGCAAGTGCAGGTACACACTTCAACTTGTTCCTTGACTTTCTAGTCCAGCATTTCTCTCAAGTGTTTCTTTATAACTTCCATTTTGTTGGAGTAATATGCACATGATTTAACTTAATGGTACTGAAGCATATATGGGATATATTTAGCTAATAGGATCTATTCTTTAGGTACGATGAGCCTTAGATTTACGCTTATGAGGATCAACTTTCTAGTATATGAGGGTATTTTATTGTGTATTGGAGCTTATTACAACTATATATTTCTTGATGTGCCAAATTATGCCATTAACAGTGCTATATGTTGCAAATAGAATTTACTAGTAAGTTGACTCCGACATCCTTAAATTTTGGCATACTAGAAAATAATCTAGACCTTACTGTTGTTCAGTGTCAGAATTGATCAAGTATAATTTGGGCTGGTTTCTTTTTTGGAGTATGATTTTTGGACTCTAAATTTTGTATACTGCCTGTAAAATTTGGTTCTCCATTTTCTTTCTTTCAAGTTGTAATTTGAATTTATTACATTGGTTTTTTTTTTCTGGACTATGATTTTTGGACTGAATTTTGTATAGTCTCGTATCGGTATCAGTATCGGCTGCAACCTCTCCGGATTGAGAGCGAGAAGTTCCTTTGTAGCCCAAGAAAGAGAGTAACTTCTTTTTTCCAGTTGCCATTCCCAAGCTAGTTTCTACCTGCTTTGAATGTTTCGATTGTTGCTTATGCTTGATGTTGCTGAAGGGATGTGCAGTACAGTACCACTCATTCAACATATATATATATATATATATATATATATATATATATATATATATATATATATATATATATATATATATATATATATATTCAAATGACCTCTAGCCTAGTGGTTAAGAGAGATGCATGCGGCCCGAGTGGTCAGGAGATCAAATCCCAGTGGGAGCGATTCAAATGACCTCCATTTTCTTTTTCACTTAAAGCTTCTTTTTTTCCTACTCTTTAATTTTTTTTGTAAGTAGATGGAAAGACCTGATTGATCGTTTTGTCCTAATTTAAACATTCACAAAATAATGTAGTCTAGTGTACAAATTGTTTTGTACAGTTTGGAACTTCTTATCTTTCTTTTCTGGTGGTTTGTACAGTTAGCAGGTCCTTGCTAATATATTGGCATGTCTTAATTTCATTTGCAGGTCCTTCAAAAGCATTCTTGATTTACTTAAATGATGGAGGACGACTCTTGTGATGGATAATTTTGTGAATGTTTGATAGATGATTCAAAAATGCGGTGTAGTACTTAATGTTTTGGGTTCATAATTTTGTATGTAATGGTGGAAATGATGGGTTCATTTTGTAAGTGATGGTGTTGGTGATGTATTGCGTTTTGAATTTATTTTGTAAATGATGGTGAAAAATGCTTAATTTTAAGCTTTTCTATTGTTTACCAATTGAACGTTATAGTTATATACGGATTTTGTTGTCTTCTACATAATGTAATATGTTTTTATATTTTGTAAATGATAGTAAATAATGCTTGATGTTGTTAAGCTTCTTTGGTATGGGAGCTCAGACTCCTGGAGATACGTCTGAGGACAAGCTCGACAACGACCATGATCGTATGAATTATGTTATGTGTATTTAAATTGTATATTTTATAGCTGAAAAATGTAAACAATAATTTCATAAGTATTACTTTTGGGACGGTTATGTAATTGTCCTAGATATAAACGACATTCTTTTGTGACGTTGGCAAATTTTTCTAGGACGGATGTTATTCGTCACAAACTCTTTTATTTTGGGACAGTTTAGTAAACCGTCATAAACATATAATAACTCAAACTCTTTTGGTACGGTTAGATTTTTTGACCCTAAAAACAAATTAGGACGGCATTTTTCGTCCTAAAACTTTTTGCCACGCCACCCTAATAGCACTGTTACATTCCGTCCTAAAATTCGTCCCAAATTACGATTTAGGACTGATTTGGGCCCTTTTAAGACGGATTTTGGCGTCCCAAAAAGACACTTTTTTTGTAGTGGAAGGAGAGAAAAGAAAGGAACTCCTTTAGTCCATTCCGGCGCGGATACGCCAACGGCCCTCATATAGTTAAGGAACGATGGGTTGAAAGTGTAGGCGCGTATGCGTCCCGCATATAGATCCTGCTTAGAGATGCACATATAACATGACAGGGAAGGAATGGAGCGTATTCACCTTGCGTCGGAGCAAGGGCGAGTGCGTCGACTTGGTAAGTCGTGCTACGAATCAAACACGAGATTGCTTGCTTGCCTATTCAATTCGATAACATGCTGCTATGATAACATGCTTTACGCTTTCGAATATGCCATGAAATTGACCCTAAGGAGAACATAGCAAGATCATAAGCTAAGTTGCATGATTCAACATAAATATTACAATATCGGTTTGGAAAGATGATATTTGAATCAGGACATGCGAGGACGAACGTACTGATCCCCCACCAGCTTCATGCAGGGTGCAGGAAATGGATGGCTCGCAGCGAAGCATTGCTTGAACGCGTTGAGGCTTAGAATGCCGAAGCATATTGAAGCGTGCGATCACTTGACGCTCGGACTATGCAACTGGATTGATGCGGCCGAGATATAGAAGGCATGATGTATGGAACGGTGAAATCCTTTGTGGGCAAGAGAGAACCTGAGTGTTGTAGCCAATCTGGCATATATCGTTAGGCTATCGAAAGCCATTGTAATCTCAGTTTCGGATATCAATAAAGAGAATTGTTCGTATACTCTGTTTTTCTTTCGTTGTTAATATCGAATCAAAAGATAACCATTTGAGAACTTGTCATCTTGTCTTGTACGAGCGCAACTCCAGGCTCGTGCGGCATCACGCCCTCTGCGAAGACAAAGATTCGGGTGATTCTGGGTCGGGACGTGACATCTTTGAGTAGGGGCTCGGCCACTCAAGAAGACGTAAGGCCAGGCATTTCAAGAGACTATCAAGGTGTACCAGCCATCACGCTTCGATAGGTGAGAATGCCCAAGAGAATATGTCCAAAATGACTTGTGATGCCAGCGACCAGTGCATGTAGATTAAGGAGGCTATGCTGGTGGTAATCCACGTGCAAGTCCTTGCATTGAAACAAGTAGTCTAAGTGAACTAAATGAAGTGCCTTCTGAACATGCTTGAAATATAACACACCAAATGATAAAGAGTACTTCATGCAAATGAGTTAGAGAACGTGCCTACGACGTGCTAGAACCTAAGGCAGGAACACGCACTTGACATTGAAAGTTTATATGAATTGTTGACTAACTTGGTTTACTTTGGACAGGGAAGGCCGGACGGTAAGTGTCACGCCCCGACTCGGAATCACCCGAATCATCGTCCTTGCATGGGGCGTGATGCCGCACGAGCCTGGAGTTGCGCTCGTGCAAGGCAAGATGACAAGTTCTCAAATGGTTATATTTGCGTTGAACATTAACAATGAAAGAAAAACAGAGTATACGAAACAATTCACTTTATTGATATTCGAAATCAGATTACAAAGGCTTTCGATAGCCCAACGGAATTTGCCAGATTGGCTACAACACTCAAGTTCTCTATTGCCCATAAAGGATTTTACCATTTCATACATCATGCCTTCTATATCTCGGCCGCATCAATCCTGTTGCATATCCGAGCATCAATGCGGTTGCACGCTTCAATACGCTTCGGCATTCCAAGCCTCGACGCGTTCAAGCGAAGCTCCGCCGCGAGTAGACCAATCCCTGAACCTGCTAGTAAACTAGTGGGGGATTAGTACTTTCGTCCTCGCTGTACTGATCAAAAACCCACTTAACAAACCGACATTTAGTATTGTATTGATTCATGCAAGCATACAATTTAGTTCTCTTTCTATGTGCTCCTTAGGATGAGTTCATGGCATATTCAAAGACTGTAAACTATGGCAAGCATGTTATTCATTTCGCATAAGTAAACAGGCAAGCAATCTCGTGTTTGATTCGTGGCACGACTTAGCAATATCGACGCACTCGCCCTTGCACCGACGCAAGGTGAATACGCCTATCCATCTTCCCTGTCATGTTATAAGTGCTCGCTATTCAGGATCAATCCATGCAGGATATACGTATACCTTGCACTTCCAAACCCATCGCCCTTAACTATATGAAGGTCACTAGCTTTTCGGGCTAGAATGGACTTATATTTATCGAATCGAAACATAAGACGATGTTAACTCCGTGCGGTTGCTAACCAACATCAGAGGCCATCGAAATAATCGCAGCAAGTGGCTTATCACATTCACCAGACGGTCGCTACCCATCTAAATGAAGTGCACCAACGATACCGAAAACGAATCCCTCCTAGGCCGAACGGTCCCAGCGTCCTGGCGCACCGCGTTCGAGGGAATACCCATGCACGGGCTTTTATATCTTTAAGTCCATTTGACCATGCAACAAATCTTATCTTTCATACAACCAAGCAAGTTCGCTTATCTCTATTTCAATTGGCACAACGCCCGAATGTCCTCAACAAACGCCCGAAGACCATGAACATTTCGAAGGCACCATGCCGCATTATCATCTCGTATTTCTTCCGTTAACTTTCTATGTTCTTACGTTTCATACTTTGTTTCAATGTTTCAAAGGCATCATGCCTCAACTCGATGCTCGTCAACCGAATGACCCGAAGGTCCCGAACACCTTTCGAGGCATTATGTCATATCCGACAGTTCTGCCACATTCATGCCACAACTGTATTCTTTTGCAACGAAGCCATCTTTTATTATCTCGTGCATGAAGGCACATTTCGACCATATTTTTGATGTTCTATGACTTAGCATTCAATGTCCGTGGCTTGCGCGCTAGGGCGCTCGCCTATTGTCTTTCAATGTTCTAGCCGTTCTAACTCGTGCGCGAAGGCACGGTATGGTTCGTGCACCAAGGCACTCGCCGAGTACAGTTATCCCACGTTCGTATGGCTTGCGCACCGAGGTGCTCGCCTTAGCGATATCCAATGTTCCATAGCGACTCGTACGTCTGCCGTACGATTCATTTCAATTGTTCTATCTAGTGTTCGACACGCACTACGTTTATATCTCTATCAAGCCACGCCCGTGGCGTTGATAGGTTAACTCAGCATTCAATGATATGTGTTTTACTTAAGCATAACGGAGTAGGAAAGAGAGTTAATGTCCCCCCACCTTGAATCAATTGTAGGATCGTTGAGCACCTCTAGAAGGGGGGGTGAATAGAGTGCGTGTGTGCAGCGGAAATATAATCACCAATTAAAAAATTAAACTATGGCAGATATGTAAGAGACAGTAAATAAAGATAGGAGAATCAAACTCAGTGACACAGCGATGTATACTGGTATCCCTCTGAGAGGACTAATCCAGTCTCGAGTACTCTTGCTCGATGTTAATCCACTATGGCACAAGCTTTAACTGAGAGCTTGCAATCTCTTACAACACCGTGCTTGGTGACAAGCGCACGACCGGCTTCACAACACCGTGCTTGGAGGCGAGCGCACGACCGACTCCACAACAGAAAAGTTGTTGAAACTTGAACGACCTCTTACAACTCTTGAGTAACCAAAAGACTCTAAATCAACTCTGATAGTACTGGCTTTTGGCTAAGAGATGTGTAGGTGAGATTTGAAAATCTTAGATCGTTTAGAAAACACTTGAATAGGAGAGAAGAGAAGATGAAGAATGAATTGATGATTTGAAGTGAAAAGTTCTTCTCTATTTATAGGTGTTTTCACCAACCGAACTCGGGCAGAACTCGGGCAGAGTTCGGGTGCAAATATCTCGCAAAATAGACGTTGCTCGCAGATTTGGAGGCAACTGAAGTTTGAATACAAACTGACCGAACTCGGTCAGAGTTCGGACCGAACTCGGGCCGAACTCGGCTGGGAGTTCTGTCAGGAGATATTTTAAAAATCTTTTGTAAAAACAGTTTTCAAACTGGTTTTTGGTTATTTGTAAAATCATTTGAAAAGAATATTTTCGAAATATGTTTTTGAAATATTTGTAACCGAAAATAGGAAAGGGTAAAAATAAGATTCTAGAAAGGAGGACAATTTTAACCCTAAGCTAGTATGACCATAATTGATTTCACAAAGTAATTCCTAGACTCAATAAAATGTAAAATATAGAATAAAAGTAGAAAAGAGTCTTCAGAAGATTTTGATGACTTTGACGCTTTGATTTATGCAGTACATCGTCCGTTGAATATGATTTCATGCATCCTGAAATAGTTAGCAGCATTTTCTATATTTTGTGTATTGACTAAAGTATATGTTGATTATCGAAATTGGGTGTGACCGTGGAATGGGCCAACAATCTCCCCCATTTTGATAATTGACAAACTTGAGTCTATACCAAAATATATTTATAACAAATAGAACAAAATAACAAAAATACCTGAAAAATTGAATTATTTTTGTTCGTTTGGTATACTCTTTTTCTCCCCCTTTGTCAAGTAGTAAAATGAATAGGCTTCCCCGTAAGTCATGAAGCCAACAATAGAATAGACACGACAAAGTGAAGTAAAAAGAAGTAATCACAGCATAGACAACTGGAAAAAAAATGAACTATAATAAACTGAAATATCATAGAGGTTCCACTAATGATCCAAAAAGTACAACTGATAAAGTCTAACTGAAACAGTTTAGACATGAAATAAAAATAAAACTACTACATAAACTGTATCAACTAAATCAAAACTAAATCCACTATCCCATGGCTGAATCCATATCATAACGCTGGGTTGTCCGCACCGGGAGGATCATGAGGGAAATAGGCAGTGGTCGGATCGAAATACTGAAAAGTGACCTCATCAGTAAAACGAGGACCAGGGAAAGCCGGGTGTGGAAGGATAGTGAGTGGACGGACTGGATCCTGAACCAGGCTGTAGTGGAGATCGACAATACTGTTTCTCAGCACATGGGCCTGAGAAATGTGCCGGAACTCGGAGTCCTGATAACGTTGCGTGGAAACGGCAACGAAATCATCAAACCGCTGGTAGAATGCCTGATCAAGTCCTGGGGCAGGGGCCGGAGCAGGATGAGCATCAGCTGGAGGGGCCTCAGCATCAGCAGCTGGGACAGCAGGAGCAGCACCAGGAGGTTGAGGAAACCGACGAGAGCGGGTCAACTCAACAGGTGGAGAAGAAATGGCACACGTTTCAAGATCAATCTCAAAACGTCGAAAAATACTAGCAAGGTGCATAGGAAAGACTAAGTTCCTACCTGCATTCTTGCAGCTGAGCATCCAAGACATCATGGTTTTTGGAACGGAGAAAGGAATTCCAAAATGAATATGATAAAGAGCAGAAAGTTCCAAAAATGTAACTTCATCGGTAGAGCCTTTCTTCGGAAGAAGGGCCGAGAAAATCATACGATGAAGCTCGTAAAAAGTTTGGTTTAGATGTCTAGAAAAGATTCTCCGGGGAGGAGGAGTAGGGTGACAAATTAATTCCCTAAAGGAAGCTAAAGTGACATCGGCAGGGAATTGAACATGGTGGATGTCAACAAGTGCATCACCAAGATCAGGAATGTGAAAATATTCACTGATATCGGTGGCGCTAAATTCTAATTCCTGTCCAGCAATACAGGAATAGAAATTCCCGTTTTGTTTTACTTGCAAATTGCAGTAAAACATACGGACTGCATTGTCGTAAATGCTATCTTGGACCTCGAAAAAGTCACGAAATCCAAGTTGATCAAAAACAGGAGCATATTCAAAGAAAGTTGTAAAATTGACGAAGGCTCCAGCACAAATACGACGAAGAGAGAAAGAATCAAACCAGAGATCGGAGAAGTCTTTGTCGGGAAACAAAGTGCTATCATATTCCTCGGGATCTCTAGGTTTGGCTGGACTGAAAAGACTTGCCGGAGTGTAGTCGGATGAGGAGGAAGCACCTTGAGAAGAATTTCCTCGTTGACGTTTCGGAGCCATGAGGAAGAAGATCGCCCACTTGAACTTGTCGATTCCTTGCAAAGAAGGAGGAGGAAGGATTTCTAGAAGGAGATGGAAGTATTCCACGTTTTGGTGTGGAGAAAAAGTGGAAGAAAGGATGAAATAAATAGGTGCTAGGGCCGGCTGTTCGGTTCTGGAACCATCACAGCGCCGACCGAACTCGGTCCGAATTCGGTCCGAACTCGGTCAGAGTTCGGGCCGAGTTCGGCCACTTGCATTCCCGAGACAGTCAAAGCAGTCAGGTAAATAAAGACTGTAAAAAGTAACATTTGACTGGTTTATTAAATAACTGCTATTATTTTCGGGTTAACTATAGGGGTTGTCCCAGCTAACGGTGGTTCACCGGGAAACTCTTAAGTACCGCTTCGCTTCGACCGTAGCCGTGGTGACAGACATACCCTTTGTAAGTTTGTCCCCAAAAATAATTTTTATTAAATAATAAATTGTCAAGTTATAAATGCAGTTTTAATTACCATATGTTTTAAGAATCCGAGAATTCAAGAATGCCGAGCTCACGCCTCAAGATGTTAAAACGGTCTTCAGCCAATGGTTTAGTGAAAATATCAGCTAGTTGATGTTCAGTATCAATAAATTCTAAGCAAATATCCCCGTGTTGTTGATGATCACGTAAAAAATGATGTCTAACTTCTATGTGCTTTGTGCGTGAATGACAGATAGGGTTCTTAGTCAAATTAATTGCACTAGTGTTATCACAATAAATAGGAACATTTGTATAGTGCAGATTGTAGTCCTCTAAGGTTTGCTTCATCCACAAAATTTGAGCACAACAACGTCCTGCGGCGATATACTCAGCCTCAGTTGTTGATAATGCTACTGAATTTTATTTCTTGCTAAACCAAGAGACTAAGGCCTTTCCTAAGAAATGACATGTGCCACTAGTACTTTTACGGTCCACTTTGCATCTAGCAAAATCCGCATCCGAGTAACCTATAAGGTCAAAGGATTTGGTTTTGGGATACCATAAGCCAACTGTAGAAGTTCCTTTAAGGTATCGAAAGATACGCTTAACGGCACTAAGATGTGATTCCTTAGGGTTTGCCTGATATCGTGCACATATACAAACACTAAACATAATATCAGGGCGACTAGCAGTTAAATATAATAAACTACCAATCATACCTCGATACTTACGCTGATCAACAGGTTTGCCACTTTCATCAGCATCAAGCTTTGTAGATGTAGCCATAGGAGTCCCAATTGGCTTTACATTCTCGAAGTCGTACTTCTTCAGTATGTCCTTCGTGTACTTGGCTTGGTTGATGAATGTTTCGTTCGAGTGTTGTTTGATTTGCAATCCTAGAAAGAAGTTCAGCTCTCCCATCATGCTCATCTCAAATTCACTCTGCATACACTTGGCAAATTCTTGACAGAGTTGTTCATTAGTAGAACCAAAGATAATGTCATCTACATAAATTTGCACTAGAAGTATATCATTATTCATGGATTTAATAAAAAGAGTAGTATCAATCTTGCCTTTTGAAAAACCATTTTCAAGTAAGAAGGCGCTTAGGCGTTCATACCAAGCACGAGGTGCTTGTTTGAGTCCATAAAGTGCTTTCTTAAGCTTGAAAACATGATCAGGTTTTTGAAAATCTTCGAAACCAGGGGGTTGTTTCACGAAAACCTCTTCTTTCAAATATCTATTTAAAAATGCGCTTTTCACGTCCATTTGAAAAAGTTTGAAATCATTAAAACAAGCAAAAGCGCAAAACATGCGGATGGCTTCTAGTCTAGCAACAGGAGCATAGGTCTCATCATAATCAATTCCTTCTTCTTGATTATAACCTTGTGCAACTAGACGTGCTTTGTTGCGTAGAACTTGTCCATCTTCACTAAGTTTATTTTGGAACACCCATTTGGTACCAATTATCGATTGACCAATAGGTTTAGGAACAAGTTCCCAAACTTGGTTTCTCTCAAATTGATTAAGTTCCTCTTGCATGGCAGAAATCCAAAATTCATCAGAAAAAGCCTCATCAACATTCTTAGGTTCTATTTGTGAAATAAATGCTACATTAGCTGCTACTTCAGAATCTCTAAGAGATGAACGAGTACTTACACCTTTGGATACATCACCTATTATGAGAGTTTCTGGATGATCTGGTTTGAATCTCAATGATTCAAATCTTTGGGCCATACCTTTCACAAGGCTCTTCTCAGTTCCTGCATCTTCGAAACTTTTATCAGTTCTTGCCTCTTGGGTAGGATCTTTCTCAGAACTCTTCTTTGTCTTTGTAGATGCATCTTCATCATCACTGTCGCTAGATCTATGACTATTCAACTCATCAAAGGTAACATTAATACTTTCTTCAACAATCAAAGATCTTTTATTAAAAATTCTATATCCCTTACTCTTAGCAGCATATCCGAGAAATATCCCGTCATCTGCTTTGGAGTCGAACTTACCCAAGTTATCCTTGGTGTTCAGGATGAAACAGCGACAACCAAAAACTTTAAAATAAGAAATGTTTGGAATCCTTCCAAACCAAAGCTCATATGGTATTTTCTTCGAGATAGGTCGAATTAACACCCTATTTAAAATATGACAGGCTGTACTAACAGCTTCTGCCCAAAAATATTTAGAAAGATTATGCTGATTAAGCATGACTCTAGCCATTTCGCTTAGAGTACGGTTCTTCCGCTCCACAACACCATTCTGTTGGGGAGTTCTAGGACAAGAAAATTCGTGGTAATATCCACTATCATCACAAAACTTTTTGAAATCAGAATTTTCGAATTCGCCACCATGATCACTTCGGATACGAGTAATCATGAAGCCTTTTTCGTTTTGTACCTTTTTACAAAATATCTGAAATTCAAAAATAGCATCACTTTTGTTTGATAAAAAGTAAACCCATATAAAACGAGAGAAATCATCTACAATGACAAAAGCATAGAGTTTACCACCAAGACTAGCGACTCTACTTGGACCAAATAAATCTATATGAATCAACTGCAAAGGTCTCGAAGTACTTACAGCGTTGATGGATTTAAAAGAAGATCTATGTGCTTTGTTCTTTTCACAGTCAGCACATACCATGTCTCTCTTGAATGGAATTTCTGGGAGTCCTTTTACCAACTTCTTTGTGTTCAGACGTGAGATAGTATCCATGTTTGCATGTCCTAGTCTCATATGCCATAGCCAGCTTTCATCTTGATTGGCTACTAGGCACCTTCCTGCATTATTAGTATTCTCCAAAAAGAAAACATAAATATTGTCTTCTCTAATCCCCTTATATACGGGATCACCAGATGACATATCATATATGGTACATTTATCTTTCACAAAATTGATACCATAACCATTATCTGCCAAATGACTTATGCTCAATAGGTTATGTTTCAATTCAGTTACTAGACAAACATCCTTTATTATTGGATAAGGAGAAATACCTACAGTACCATTACCTATAATATCACCTCTCAAGTTATTTTCGAAGGAGACGTATCCTTCTTTCTTCATCGATAGCGTAGCGAATAAAGATGCATCACCAGTCATGTGTCGCGAACATCCGCTATCGAGGATCCATTTGCTTCTAGCATGAGAGGGTTGAGGGTCCACCTACAAAACAAGTAGATGAATCCTTTGGTACCCATTTTCTGAAGGGTCCATGCTGATTAGCTTTAGGTCTCCAGACTAAAGTATGATTATCAACAAGCTTTCTTGCAAGACAATACTGTAATATGTGTCCGTGTGTACCACAATAAGTGCAAGTCAGTTTAGAACCAGATGTGGTTGAAACTGTGTTCACATGCTTGTTTGGTTTCTTGGAGAACCTATAAGTGAAAGCATGATGATAATCGTGTTTCTTCTGTGCTTTCTTGTTTTTAGTCCTCTTAGGTGTATGCTTTGCATTAGGACTAAAATTAGGCTGTCTCACAGGCATTTCCTGTTTGCCTAACTTGATTTCTAACTTTTTAGAAATCGAAATAGACTCTTCATATTTAGCAGTCATAACTGAGAGTCTCTGTTCTGTTACTAAGTGCATCCTCTTCTCTGTGTCATACAGTTTTTACATCTTACCATAATCTCTTTCTTTCTTTTGAATAGTGAGGATAACCTTATGATAGTCTACCTTGAGTTTGGCTATCTCTTCCGTGTTACCGGTAGTAGACGTCTCTTTAATATCTTGAATAAGATTGGACAGTCTAGCTAACTCGGTTATGTATGCCTTAATCTCTTTTCGAGATTGCTTATACTTGTCAAGCACATTTTTGTGTTCTTCAAGTAAATCGCTAAAGGCATTTTCTAACTCATCGAAAGTAAAATCATCATATAGAGGGTTTGAAGATACCTTGTCAAATGCCATAAGACAGACATTTGCATTTCCGCAGGGTCTATCCTCTTCTTCAGAATTACTGGCGTCGCTTTCATGCCAGATACTTGTGTTGGCATACTTTCGACCAGTTATAGCTTTTCTGCTTAATCTTGATCTGTCATATGGACTGCTCTTCTTGGTAGCTGGACAGTCCTTCTTCATGTGCCCTGATTTCTTACATCCAAAGCATATGGTTTCATCTTCATTGCTTTCTTGGACGTCTTTCTTCTTTCTGCTTGTAAACTTTAGGTACTTTCTGAAGTTCTTCACAAGTAGGGCTTGTTCATCACCACTTGAGGATTCTTCATCGGAATCATTGTATGTCGGCTTTCTTGCATGAGCTTTGAAGGCAATAGTTTTCTCCTTTGGTGTTGCTTCTTCAAAATCTTGCAAGTCGAGTTCATGGGTCATGAGCTTGCCCATCAAAGTTTCCAACGACATTGTGGTGAGGTCGTTTCCTTCAATAATTGCTGTGGCCTTTGGATTCCAATTCTTTGTTAGAGCCCGCAGCACCTTTCTAATCTTCTCGTGATTGCTGTAATCTTTACCAAGAGATTGCAGAGGATTAGTTATATCAAGGAAACGAGTAAACATCTGTGTAATTGACTCACTGGGTTTCATCTTAAAAGATTCATATTCCTGAGTCAGTCTACTAATTTTGGATTCTTTCACTTGGGAAGTCCCTTCATGGGTTACCTCAAGAAGTTTTCAAATTTCGTGAGACGTCTTGTAGGTTGAAACTCTGTTGAACTCGGTTTTGTCAATTGCACAGAATAGTGCATTGATGGCTCGAGCATCAAGACTAGCCTTTGCTTTTTCAGCATCGGTGTACTTGTCATGCGGCTTTTCCATAAGAATACCTTCAACCACTGTAGGTGGTGGTTTCTTATACCCATCAATGACTATTGACCAAAGATCAAAATCTAGAGACTTAAGAAAGAAAGTCATACGTGTTTTCCAGTAAGTGTAATTTGTTCCATCAAATAGGGGAGGTCTATTTGTGGATTGCCCTTCACCGTTGAATATAGATTTCACGGCTGCCATATATATACTCTCTAGGGTATGTTATATAAGAATATAACCTGCTCTGATACCAATTGTAGGATCGTTGAGCACCTCTAGAGGGGGGGTGAATAGAGTGCGTGTGTGCAGCAGAAATATAATCATCAATTAAAAAATTAAACTATGGCAGATATGTAAGAGACAGTAAATAAAGATAGGAGAATCAAACTCAGTGACACAGCGATGTATACTGGTATCCCTCTGAGAGGACTAATCCAGTCTCGAGTACTCTTGCTCGATGTTAATCCACTATGGCACAAGCTTTAACTGAGAGCTTGCAATCTCTTACAACACCGTGCTTGGTGACAAGCGCACGACCGGCTTCACAATACCGTGCTTGGAGGTGAGCGCACGACCGGCTCCATAACAGAAAAGTTGTTGAAACTTGAACGACCTCTTACAACTCTTGAGTAACCAAAAGACTCTAAATCAACTCTGATAGTACTGGCTTTTGGCTAAGAGATGTGTAGGTGAGATTTGAAAATCTTAGATCGTTTAGAAAACACTTGAATAGGAGAGAAGAGAAGATGAAGAATGAATTGATGATTTGAAGTGAAAAGTTCTTCTCTATTTATAGGTGTTTTCACCAACCGAACTCGGGCAGAACTCGGGCAGAGTTCGGGTGCAAATATCTCGCAAAATAGACGTTGCTCGCAGATTTGGAGGCAACTGAAGTTTGAATACAAACTGACCGAACTCGGTCAGAGTTCGGACCGAACTCGGGCCGAACTCGGCTGGGAGTTCTGTCAGGAGATATTTTAAAAATCTTTTGTAAAAACAGTTTTCAAACTGGTTTTTGGTTATTTGTAAAATCATTTGAAAAGAATATTTTCGAAATATGTTTTTGAAATATTTGTAACCGAAAATAGGAAAGGGTAAAAATAGGATTCTAGAAAGGAGGACAATTTTAACCCTAAGCCAGTATGACCATAATTGATTTCACAAAGTAATTCCTAGACTCAATAAAATGTAAAATACAGAATAAAAGTAGAAAAGAGTCTTCAGAAGATTTTGATGACTTTGACGCTTTGATTTATGCAGTACATCGTCCGTTGAATATGATTTCATGCATCCTGAAATAGTTAGCAGCATTTTCTATATTTTGTGTATTGACTAAAATATATGTTGATTATCGAAATCGGGTGTGACCGTGGAATGGGCCAACATCAATGTGCCTTTATCGATTTGCCGAGCCAATGCGGCTCGATTTTATAACTTCGTTGCACGGGCAACTCTCCTGACTTAGCCATTCGAGCACTTCGTGTTTCATTGAATTATACGTCAAATTTGCCTTAGCGTGCCAACGCTTCCGTCCGTCGCAAGGCGACGATTTGCTTTCGCGCACCCCTTACTGAATAAGGCAAAAGATCGACCTCTAACATTTCAGCGTAAACGTATAGCCTGCACATGAAACCAACTAAAATCAACACTTGTATCGATTCGGACTTGCGTCTTGGTCGATTCGATTTCTTAGAATCTTCGAGCCGTCTCAACGCAATTATCCTTCGAGGCAACTGTAGGTCCTAAAAATCAAGTTGTACCCATCAACAAAATCATGAAAATCAAGAAATACAACTTTCAAATGAACTGCGCAGACATCAGATTGCGCATCATTCAGATTGCGCATACTAGACTGCGCATAGTTTCAACTGCGCATGTTGACGTAGCAATATCATCATTACCTGACACAATCAAATCTTCTGACAGCTGACAGCACGAAGAATGAGGAGACTGTTCGTTTATTGTGCCGTACAGCGCTCGAGGACAGCTGTACATGCAGCACAATCCAGTGCCTGTGCAATCCAATGCCTGCGCAATCCAGTTCAGCGCAATCCGAAGTCAACGCAATTCATGTGGCGTACTTCATCATGACAATTGACAAAAGTACACGTGGCACTCATGCCATCAATTGCTCATTACGTGGCAACCGTCTATGCACAATCATACGCATTTCAATCAAAAGATGCCATGTGTCCAAGACAGTTGGCCTACGATCCAACAACTGTCTGCGCAGTCCATAGATGTGCAATCCAATTCATGTGCAATCCAATATGCGCAGTTCAGAATAACTAAAAGTTAGTTATTTTCAGAACTCTATAAATAGAGTTTCAAGTCTTCATTCAAGGGGATCAGACATAAAAGTTCAAAAATATCAGAGAGTTCAGGAGTTTTTGCCCAAGTGCTGCTGCATTCTTCCGAGGCTTTTGCCTTCAATTCTCCGAGGCTTTTGCCTTCAAGTCAACTTCCGAGGCTACCGTCTTCAAAGTTCACATCGTCCAAGGGATAAAGCAATCGTCTTCTAGATTGGATTCCTATAGTTGTACCTTTCCCAGAATTCTTGTAATCTTTACAAAGTTTGTATCAATAAAGTTTCATACTTTTGTTTTTGTAAACAAAATGGCGACTCTGCTGGGGACGACTTTCTTTTTCGACGAGGAAGCGACAACTCAATGTGACGTAGCGTCTATTGGGAAGACGCAGAAGACTCTGGTTGTGAAGGTCAACCAGACGGCCTACGAAGCCATGATCAACTCCAAGACCACCCCCCGCACTACAACAACTTCTGCCATGAGCAAAGTGCACCCAGTGTGGGTCCCCAAGACTGCTGTACAGTCTAGCAGTTCTGCCACCAAGGCTGCTGCGCAATCTGTGGCACAGTCTGCCAGCAAGACTGCTGCGCAGTCTATTCATTCTGCCACCAAGCCTGGTGCGCAGTCTGTTGTTTCAACTGTTGCACAGTCTGTTTCAACTACTCGTGAGCAGTCTGCTGTGGGCAGTACACAAGCTACTTCTTATGCTGCCTTGTCAAAGTATAAGACTCCTATGTCCCTGGCGCAGTTAGCAGCAATTCTTCCTGCGCAAACCAACATTCCAGCAACTAGAGTGCATCCTAAACACTCTGAGGCAAGAACTCCTGATGCACAAACCACAATCTCTGTGGCTAGAACCAGTGCACCCTCTGCCAGAGTTACTCATGCGCAAGTGGCCAGTGCGCCATCAACTCATGCGCAAACTATGCCTGCACAATCCAAAAGAGACAGCCCTTTGGCTAATCTCTCTTCCTCTCACAACAAAGGCAAAGGCTCAGTTCCTCTTCTCAAGCACTCTGTTGCTCCTGCGCAATCCATTGGGGGTAGTCTTTTGGCTATTCCTCCTCCTCAAAACAAAGGAAAAGGCCCTTTGGTCTTTTCTCAAACTTCTTTGTCTCATGACTTAGAAGACAACAGAGGGAAACGCTCTTTAGCTAACCCTTCTTCCCAAAACAAAGGAAAAGGCCCTTTGGTCTTTTCTCAGTCTTCTTCGGTCTTTACCGTGGAAGATCAACCTGAACGTGCCTCGGCACCAGTCAGTACAAGAACTCCTCCAAATAAGGATTCTTCTTCCCTTCATATCATGAGAACTTGTACTGATCAAAGAGGTATTCTGCCTACCCTGGTAGCAAAATTCCAAGATCTCCCGACTCTCAAGATATCCCGTTCAAGACAGAGAAAATTGCTAGTATCTCAAACAGAAACCCCTGGGGGTGAATTTGCAGATCTAAGAACTTATCTCAACAGACAAACTTCGGCGAAACGCAAACAGCCAATGCCGAAGACCAAACATCATCAGAAGCAAGTTTTCAGGGTCAAGAACCCCGACACCTATGCCAATGAAGTGAGCACTTCCCTGTATACTCAAGGGACAAAATATCTGAAGAACCGGAACCATATTCCGAATATTGTCAAAGAACATATCCCTCAATCTTTTGATCTCCGGGATCATCTCAGGCAAAAGCGGGATAATGTCTCGACGCCTCCAGTTCAATCATCTGATCATCATTGCAATTATAAAGTCATAATCCAGTGTTGTTGTCAAACAACAAAATGATCTATCTTTGATCGTCTGAACTTTGCAAACCCTGGACCTAAGTCAGAGGATGAAGACGAAGTATTGTACGCTTCTGTCAACATGACCTCTCGAGACACTGGGGGTAAGAAGTGCTCTAAGTACGGCAAGCCTCGCCGTCCTAGTCAACGGTATTTAGATTTACTCCAGGAATCTTCTGAAGGAGTATTTCGACATACTCGTTCCCGAAGCCGAGATACAATTGGTCAAAGGAATCTTCAAGATCCTTCGGGTCATTTTCCTCCTTCTCAGTCAGGAGATGACTCTTTCTCCGACTATGATACATACAGTGAAAGCTCTGAACAGACAGTGTCTTCTACTGTACTAAGAGAAGTGACAGCTTATGTTGTCAATGAAGATCCAGATGCTTCAACTTCTGCAAATCAGGAACAGCGAATCACTGTACTAGAAGATAAGCTGAAGACCATGGCTGAAATGGTCGCCAGTATGTATTCTATTATTATGGCACAACATGCTACACCACCGACTGTACCTGTTGCAAGTCCAAAAATCATAGCATCGTCTGTACCTGTCAACATAGGACTGGGGGTAGTATCTCCTCAAGTACCCCTCGTACCAGTTCAACCTACACCCAGTCAGTCAGGTGCTGGGGGTAGTGCTTACAATGCTGTTCCTCCTCCTACTGCTCTGACTCAACCTGC
Source organism: Iris pallida (assembly GCA_029216955.1). Classification (NCBI taxonomy): domain Eukaryota; kingdom Viridiplantae; phylum Streptophyta; class Magnoliopsida; order Asparagales; family Iridaceae; genus Iris; species Iris pallida. The sequence continues at coordinate 2,497,081 of JANAVB010038615.1, read as the reverse complement.
TCTTTCTTCATCATCTGAAGACGCCAATGAAGCTGTCAAACTCTTGCGAACCCAGTTCGAGGCTTTCAAGGAGAAAGACAACTTGCAAAGATTGGGAATCAAACAACCATACCAAGTTGAATGGAAGGAAGTCCCATTTCCTCCTAAGTATAAGATTCCAATAATCTCTCTGTTTGATGGCAGTACCTCTCCAAGCCAGTTTATCAATCACTTTGAGGTAATGACTGTCCAACTTCAACCAAATGATGCTCTTCTTACCAGAGTGTTCGTCGGTTGTTTAGCCGGCGTAGCATACGACTGGTACAGAAGTTTGCCCGATGGTTGTATCACCTCCTTCTCAGGGCTCAAACAAATCTTCTTGGAATGGTTCTATGAGGGGATCAATGACATGACTATGTCAGTCCTCAATAAAATCAAACAGAAATACAATGAAACCGCTGAGAGTTTCATCGAACGGTTCCGCCGAGAAGCCTTGAAGATGCCTCCCGGAACTCCAGCTGCTGTCACTATTGATACTTGCAAGGCAAATCTTTTGCCTATCATCAGTATGTGGACAGGATCTACTCAATTCCAAGATTGGCCCTCCTTCATTGTCAATGCTAAAGCAGCTGAAGTTAGCGCTGACAAATTCAAGCAGCTGGGGGTACAAATGTCTAACCCCGATCGGGATGAACACCAGACATCAGGTGGTGGCAACCGCCAGAACAACCGCAAAGCAAAAAAAAACTTTGAACATCAATTTGAACAAGAATAAAGAATCTCTGGCGGTCAATATAGCTCCTCCTACGTCCACTTCTACTCCTTCAGCACCTCCATCGAGGGAACCTCGTCCTAAAGTAGAGTATTCTTTTGACGAGAATGACACTGCAAGCATCTTTGATTGTTTAATCAAAAGCAAAAAGATCCAACTCCCAGACCCAAAGAAGCCTGATAAAGTCGGTAAGACTGATCATCCCAAATATTGTGTCTATCACAGGTTCATTGGGCATCCTACTCGAGCATGCTACATGCTCAAAGGCAAAATTCAAGAGCTTGTCAATGATGGTGTTGTTACTCTGCAACAAGACGAGAAGACTGTTACCGCAAGCATGGTTTCTGTCCAGTTCGGTGATTTCCCTCCGCAGATGGTACAGCATGGCGTCATTCCTATTCCCAAAGCTACTCTTGAGATCGAGAATCTCCCGCCTCCACCAAGTGAAGGTCTTATCCCCTTATCTCTCGACAATGGCGAGGTTATGTGGATTCATCCAGATCTTGCTTCGGAGTTCGAAGTGCCCTCTTCATCCAAGAAGAAAGACTGCTCTAAGGGTAAGACAAAGACTTGTAACATGGTGTCTTTTGATCCCATAGTTGATAAGGAAATTCTGTTAGGCACCAGATCAGGAAAAGCCTATCTGAAAGATTACCCTGAAACTCAAGAGAATTATGTCTCTTCTTCTGAACCTGTTCCAGTACAATCTACTTCCTCTGAAGAGATCCCTTTTACATCCTCACCAGTTGTAGTACCCGTTCCTCCCAAGCCGGTGGTTGCTGACAAAGGCAAGCAACAAGTCCGCTTCGATAAGCCCTTGAAGAAATCATCCCCCACAGGACTTGAAAAGCCGTACAACTTTGATATATTGGCTCAACTAGCCAATACACCGGCTAGGCTGTCAATCTTCGAGCTCTTGCGCCTTTCCAAAGAGAGTCGAGAAACTCTGAGTGAAGCCCTGATGCAGGCTGAAACTTGCCTAACTCTTCTCAAAAAGTCGGAAGCAGAACCGGTCTCTTGCCGTCATTGTCACAGCGTATTAGAGTTGATTCCAAACATCACTTTCACTCAGGATGATATGCTGCTGGAGGATAATAGACATAATCATCCTCTATACTATACAGGATATGTCGACTCGATAAAAGTCGATCGTATTCTGATAGATCCAGGGTCAGCTCTCAGCATCATACCAAAGACAATGCTGGACGCATTGAAGATACCAGTGCATAGTCTTTCAAGCACAATCACCACTATCTTGGGATTCAACCAAGGAAGGAGTGAGCCTTTGGGCAAGATTCGCCTAAAACTCCAAATAGGCAATCTTCGCACAAAGGTGACCTTCTACATCATTGACAATTATGGTTGTTCTTATAATGCCTTGTTGGGAAGACCATTTCTGCTTGAGCACAACATTATTTCGTCGACTCTCCATCAATGTTTTAAATACGTTGATGACAATGGAGAAGTGCAAAAGGAGGTCGCTGATCTCTATCCTTTTAAAGGTGTTGAAGCAAACGGCAACGACGCTCGCATGTACAAGGATAAATTTATGAAGGTGGTGCTATCTCTGGATACTGAAGAAGAGCAAGAAGCAGTGCCTAAAGACACCCTTATCATACCTGTTAAAGGGCGAGTCTTTCATCCTCAGTCCTCTAAACCACTGGCTATTCACTTGCCAGCCCAGAAACAAACGATGGATGATGATAAAAGGGAGCTCACCTCTTCTGAGCCACTTATTATTGACTTATGTCGTAACAAGGACAAAAAGTAGCTCACTTCTTCTGAGCCACTTGTTATTGATCTGACTCATAACAAGGACAAAAGGGAGCTCATCTCCTCTGAGCCGCTTGTTATTGACCTCCGTTGTAACAAGGCCAATCCTCCTCCACGTTCTTCTTCTCCCCCTCTTGTAATTAATCTGACCAAGGCTGCTAAGGCTAAAGGTCCTGCTGTAAATATGAATGTACAGATCAATGAAAAAGTATCTACTTTCCAGTATACTGATGTCATTTATCATGCTAAATGCTATTTGGATATGTTAGATAGCTTTCAATCATTTACAATGGGAGTTGTACAATCTCTTCAAACAGAAGTCTCATTTGAAGATCCAGATGATTCTTACCGTATTGTCCCTTCTCGAAAGAAAGGTGAAAGTCTAATAATTTTTAGTAAACAATCAAGAGTAACGATACAGGACATCTTCAACTCCGTCGTTACAGTCAACAATCAAAAGACATCATCCGAAAGATGGGTTATGACTTCAAGAGTGGCCTCAATTACGGCAAAGGCAGACGAACTCCAGTCCGTACAACTGTCCCAGAAGAAAAGTCAGAAATGTACTACAACAAGACCAAAAGAGGTCTAGGATATGCTTCTCCTCCGATGTTATCCCCAGCAGTCTCCGACTCTGATAGTGAAGAACGTTCTAATTCTTCTGACTCCAGATCATGGGATTCTGACACCAGTATTGGTGAAATCCATCGGGTGATTGTATCTTCTAATATGGTCTCTACTGAACTTCCAGAAGGATATGATGAGAATATTAAAGAAAATCCTGAAACAGATCCTTGGGCTCAATAGATGGACAATCAGTGGGTACTTCGCTTCGAACAAAGAGAACCTCCTACCGAAGATCAATTAATTCAAATTGATGTAGGAGAGAACGGGTCACCTCGTCCAATATTCATCAGCAAGAATCTTCCAGAAGCAGATAAACAAGAGTTGATTCTTTTTATCAAAGAATATATTGATGTCTTTGCCTGGAGCTATGAAGACATGCCCGGTCTAGACCCCAAAGTTGCTACTCACAAACTGAACATTTTACCCAATGCAAAACCAGTCAAGCAGTAACAACGACGCTTTAAACCAGAAATGATGGATGCGATCGATGATGAAGTCAAGAAGCTCATCGCTTGTGGCTTTATTCGAGAAGAGCAACATCCTGATTGGGTAGCCAATGTTGTCCCAGTTCTGAAGAAAACCGGCAAAGTTCGTGTCTGCATTGACTTTCGGAATCTCAATGAAGCATGTCCAAAAGATGAATTTCCTCTCCCTATCACGGACGTCATGATTGACAACACATGTGGGTTCGAGCGAATATCCTTTATGGATGGATTCTTCGGATACAATCAAATTCGGATGAATCCTAAAGATGAAAAACACACTTCTTTCTGCACTCCTCGTGGGGTCTACTGCTATACTGTGATGCCATTTGGTCTCAAGAACGCTGGTGCGACTTATCAATGAGCCATGAGACAGTCGAATGCTACGTTGACGATATCGCCGTCAAAAGTCATCTGAAGGAAGATCATATTCAAGATTTGAGAACTATCTTCAATCTCATGCGCCAACATCAACTCAAAATGAATCCCACCAAGTCATTCTTGGGTGTCTCTAGTGGCAAGTTTCTCGGCTTCGTCATTACCTCTAAAGGTATACACGTGGATCCCGAGAAGATCAAAGCCATTCAAGAGATGCATCCTCCACGCAACCTAAAAGAGCTACGAGGATTCCAAGGTCGACTTGCTTACATCAGGAGGTTCATTTCGAATTTGTCTGGACGCTGTAGACCATTCACTCAGTTGATGAAGAAGGGTGTCTCTTTTATTTGGACTGAAGAATGTCAAAAAGCATTCGACGACATCAAACGGTACCTCATGAACCCAGCAGTCTTGGTTCCACCAATCTCGGGCATACCATTCTTAATGTATGTCCGTGCTATGGATCATTCATTAGGTGCTTTACTTGCCCAAAAGAACAAAAAAGGTCATGAACAGGCCATCTATTATCTTAGTCGTACTATGATTGGTGCTGAACACCGTTATAGTCCGGTCAAAAAAGAATGCCTAGCTCTTATGTTCGTTGTTCAAAAGACTCGGCATTACATCATTGGCCAAACTATTCATGTCATATCCCAAGTTAATCCTCTTCGGGTACTCATGAAGAAGCCTAGCACACTCAATTCTCGGCTGGCTATATGGGCCATCCTGCTAGCTCAATATGACATGATATATGTTCTACAAAAGTCTGTCAAAGGTCAAGCACTGGCAGATTTCTTGGCGGTCTATCCCGTGCCAGAAACATCCAAGCTTTATGACGAAATTCCAGATGAGACATTAGAATCAAATATGATTTCTGAAGAACTTCCTACTTGGCGTCTGTTCTTTGACGGTGCATCCAGAATCGGACCAAATAGTGCCATTGTAGCAGGAGTCGGAGTTGTTCTCGTTTCTCCAGATGGGTCAACTATCCAAAGAGCTTACTCTCTAGATGAACCATGCTCCAACAATGTAGCAGAGTACAATGCTCTACTCATCGGCCTTCAGCTAGCTAAACAACTGGATGTTGAATATCTCAAAGTTTACGGCGACTCTAAGCTAGTTGTCAACCAAGTTAGAGGAACCTATGAAGTTCGCCATCAAGATCTGGTGCCTTATCATGAAGCAGCAATTAACATGGCTACATTATTCAAAGCGTTCTTCATCGACTATGTTCGTCGAGCTTGCAATACCGAAGCAGATGCCTTGGCCAATCTTGCAGCCGTCTTAGCCATCCCTATTAAAAGACAGCATGTGGTGGTTATCTCTAATCGAGAGCTATTTTGCATTGAAAACAATCGTAATATTGAACTCATCAACCTTGTTGAAGTTAATGTTATCGACGAAGATTGGAGAATTCCTTTTATCAACTTTGTGGTTCATGATATACTCCCTGAAGATCCCAAGGAGGCTACGAGTATTCGTCGACGATCTCTCCGGTTCTACTACAATCAAACCACCAAAACTCTCTATCGGCGGACTTATGACGGTCTTCTCTTGCGCTGTCTCGCTGGTGATGAAGCAAAGCAAGTACTGTGCGAAGCTCATGATGGTGTTTGCGGAACACATCAACCAGTCCTAAGCTACAGGATCGTATTCGACGTATGGGTTACTATTGGCCCTCTATGGTATCAGATGCCATCGAATATGCAAGGAAATGTCGTGCTTGTCAAATCCATACAGATTTCATTCACCAGCCTTCAGAATTTCTACATCCAACTGCTGCTTCCTGGCCTTTCGAAGCTTGGGGCATGGACGTCATAGGTCCCATTAATCCTCCTTCTTCTAGAGGACATCGGTTCATATTAGCAATAATCGATTACTTCTCTAAGTGGGCTGAAGCTATACCTTTGGCTGAAGTCAAGACCAGTAGCGTCATCAACTTTGTCAAACACCATGTCATCTACAGATTTGGTATACCTCGACGAATCATTTATGACAATGGACCTCAATTTATTAGCCAGAAGTTCACAAGATTCTGTGATGATCACCGAATTGACAATGTCGCTTCGACAGCCTATAATCCTGCTGCTAATAGCTTAGCCGAAGCCTTCAACAAAACTATCATCAAGCTCCTCAAGAAGTTTGTATCTACTAACAAACGAAACTGGAGTGAAAAGCTTGGCGAATGTCTATGGGCCTACCGTACTACCGTCCGCAACCCTACAGGCTGTACACCCTTCTCTCTGGTATATGGCTGTGAAGCAGTTCTTCCTCTAGAACTTCAAATTCCGTCCTTAAGGATCGCCATTGCTAATGAGCTCACTACAGAGAACAACGATCTTCTTTGACTTCAAGAATTAGAAGCACTTGACGAAAAGCGGCTATTGGCTCAACAACATATTGAATTATATCAAGCTCGCATCTCAAAGATTTTCAACCGCAAAGTTAAAGTCAGAGCCTTTCAGCAAGGAGAACTTGTTCTAACAGTCAGACATCCTATGACTATGACTCACATGAGCAAAGGCAAGTTCGACGCGAAGTGGGAAGGTCCTTACATTGTTAGCAAAGTCTTTTCAAATAGAGCCTATCAACTTTCAGAGTTAGACGGTCAAGTTGCATTGATGCCTATCAATGGCAAATTTTTCAAGAAATATTATATATAAATGTAACAGAGATTTCATGTAAATATGATCAGACAATTCATAAATAAAGTTTGATTTTATTTCATTATAAACGATGTTACATAATATCAAGGAAGGTCACTATCATTCTTTTCGACATTGGGACGCGGACCACTGCCGTCCTTATCAAAGACATAATCAGCAAAAGAGCTGAGAACCTCCTTGCTGGAATCCACCAGGAATTTACAAGCAGCCATCCTCATGGCCTCCTCTTCTTCAGTCTTTTCCGTTCAAGCAGGAAGTCCAGGATATCCCACGGTAGTTTGGGTGCAGACGAACCTTCGCCTGCTTCTGCTTGCTTTGGCTGAACTGGATCGACAGAATATTCTTCAGTGCCTGTCTCAACCTTCGGGACGAGTTCAGCCTTCTTGGATGCATCTCCAGACGACATCTTTATGTTGGAAAGAGGAAATGATTATTCTTTTCAGATTTCTATTCTATTTATAGACAGAGATTCGTGAAACAATGAAGCGACACATCCATCTGACGGTTCACCCGTTCATCAACATCCGACGATTCGCCCGTTCATTACATTCATCCGACGGTTCGTCCGTTTATTATATTCATCCGACGGTTCGCCCGTTTATTATATTCATCCGACGGTTTATCCGTTTATTACATTCATCCGACGGTTCGCCCGTTCATTACATTTATTCGACGGTTCACCCGTTCATTACCATCTGACGGTTCACCCGTTCATCAACATCTGACGGTTCATCCGTTCATTATCATCCGACGGTTCGCCCGTTCATCCACACTCATCCGACGGTTTGCCCGTTCATTCACGCTCAACCGACGGTTCGTCCGTTCATTCACATTCATCCGACGGTTCGCTCGTTTATTCAATTCATCTGACGGTTTATCCGTTCATCATCCGACGGTTCATCCGTTCACCATCGTTTGACGGTTTATCCGTTCATCCATTCATTATGACTATTCATTTCGTTCACACCATTTTTGACGATTCATTATCGTTCATCATCCACATCAGCAACTTATCATCATTGATTAAGTTGTCTATTGAAATAATGATATTCGATAAATTATATTCTGCCATGTCCATATTACCTCTGAGCAGATATAATGAATATAATTATTTTCTACAAGAAAATATATCATGTCCTGCACCTCTGAATATATTTTCTACTGCTATTATTTATATCTGAACAAGATATGCAATAAATAATAGAGCCACAAAAAATGTCTTTTTATTTGATCAAAATTCAAGACATTATAAAAACATACTTTTGTTTTTGCAAACAAAATTCAAGCCATGGAGATCGACGGAAAGAAAGAGAAGAATCAGGAAAGCTCAAGAAGTTTTCTCTTTTAAAAGTTCGAAAGCAAGTAAAGAATGACAGTGAGAGAACGGAGGACTATTTATAGTTTTTCAAGAGTAACGGCCGCCTCAGATTGTGCCAAAAAGTGGGGTTGATTCATTCGATTGTGCAGACTGTTCATGCGCAACTTGATTTAAAATTTAAAATTCAAAGTATTTCGAAACTTTGAATAAATTCAACTTTCGAAAACTTTGAAGGGGGTCTTGTAGGTCCTAAAAATCAAGTTGCACCCATCAACAAAATTATAAAAATCAAGAAATACAACTTTCAAATGAACTTCGCAGACATCAGATTGCGCATCATTCAGATTGTGCATACTAGACTGCACACAGTTTCAACTGCGCAAGTTGACGTGGCAATATCATCATTACCTGACACAATCAAATCTTCTGACAGCTGACAGCACGAAGAATGAGGAGACTGTTCGTTTATTGCACCGCACAGCGCTCGAGGACAGCTGTACATGCAGCGCAATCCAGTGCCTGCGCAATCCAGTTCAGCGCAATCCGAAGTCAGCGTAATTCATGTGGCACACTTCATCATGACAATTGACAAAAGTACACGTGGCACTCATGCCATCAATTGCTCATTACGTGGCAACCGTCTATGCACGATCATGCATATTTCAATCAAAAGATGCCATGTGTCCAAGACAGTTGGCCCACGATCCAACAACTGCCTGCGCAGTCCATAGATGCGCAATCCAATTCATGCGCAATCCAATATGCGCAGTTCAGAATAACTAAAAGTTAGTTATTTTCAGAACTCTATAAATAGAGTTTCAAGTCTTTATTCAAGGGAATCAGACATAAAAGTTCAGAAATATCAGAGAGTTTAGGAGTTCTTGCCCAAGTGCTGCTGCATTCTTCCGAGGCTTTTGCCTTCAATTCTCCGAGGCTTTTGCCTTCAAGTCAACTTCTGAGGTTACCGTCTTCAAAGTTCACATCGTCCAAGGGATAAAGCAATCGTCTTCTAGATTGGATTCCTATAGTTGTACCTTTCCCAGAATTCTTGTAATTTTTATAAAGTTTGTATCAATAAAGTTTCATACTTTTGTTTTTGCAAACAGCAATGCGGCGCTTCGCATCGATTCACTCGATACATTCTTTGGGACAAGGCAACTCTTCGCATCGACTTAGTTTGATGCATTGCTCGGGACAACTTAACACTTTGTATCGATTCGTATCGATATGTAATTGGGTCAACGCAACTCTTCGAGTCAACGACTCAGCATAATGTACCGTGCGGAGCGGGACATTACATAATATACCACTCAAAACAAGGTTCGTCCCGAACCAAAACCAATTCTAAATTTCCAAGGGTTTCATTAGATCGCTCCACGATCTCGTCTAACTATCGTTTGGATTGTACAACTTAGTTTGGAATCATACACATATTTTAGGCATCCCACCAATATATGCAATTCAGCCAAGCTCAGTTGTAAGATATCGGAATAATACAAACACGTAACTTCTTATTCTCAATAACTCGCCATCTCGTATTCTCGATCGGACTTGGCTCTATTACTTGTTCTCCTAATTCTAGCATACACGCATATTGATACATACGCGATCCTCCAACAAAAGTTAAGGCACACGTTACGATTCAAAAAATCGCATTTCTTATTTTGTATATCTCATCGGGTCTATCAATTCTTACGCGTCGCGTCAAGCCATCGCGCATCCGATCACAAGGAGTCTCCATAATGCCTTGCATTCGAAATTGTCACCCAACTATTTTCGAAGTCTGGCTATCCACTTATCTTGATTACGATTTCCTTCGTTGACTCGCAAATGTATCAACATTCAGGACTACGCCCGCTAGGTGACTTACCTAGACACCGTGCTCAAATCCTTCCGACGCAAGTTTAAATTGACATTGCACAAGGGCCACAATCTATCCGACTCAAAGTTTACATCAAGGCGACGGTGCTAAAGACAACGATCGCCTTGACATGAGGGTCTTTACGATACGCCTTACATTCGATTCCTAACGAGTAAGAATTCACTAGCCAAATTCCCAACTTATCGGTCTCGCAACATCGAAAATAATTTTGATCCACGCAAGCTCAATTGCAAGGTGAATCAAATCTAATGACATGACTCGTAAGTCATTCCTTATCGTTCCCTCTCGTGTATAGCACGACTCTCGTAATCGCCTATCCAAATCACCAAGTTCGTTGGTAAATTTCTAGTTTGATCGTCGACCAACATAACCATTCAAATATTCATCCGACGAATACTCAAATCTAACTATATCATTCTCAATCGAAAGTTGTTCCAACAATTCTCGATCGCCTAGACTTATCGTCAACATGCACCACATTGTATTTGTTATCGGTGCAATCTCATATGCGATATCGCAAGGGTCATCTTACGGTATGCAGCATTCAATTTGATTTGGCGGTCAAGTCTTCTAGGGTCAGCTGCCCCGAAGCTACGCTCGATAATTGTGGATCATCACCGAAGGACAGTTTACTACGAACCATGCTATATCTTATTACGGAGCCAAATCACGTTCCGACGATTTCTATGCGACTACCCAAATCCGTACATAACTATTTCTATCGGCACAACTGATGCGCAACTATCCTCCGAGTAAAGTCATACACGGCCGTCGATGATTCTGCAGTTTACGAAACATCTACTCATATCGAGTTCGAGTCTATCTTATTTCGCGGTCGACACCCGAGATGCCATACGCATCGAACAATCGTCGATGACTTATAGTCTCGCCCTGATCAATCACAAAATTTACGATCAACCAAGTTCGTTCGTTCTCGCATCGTTACTTACAAAATTTTATAGCGCGAGGCACACTCTATTTTGTATTCTCATATCGTTAATGTTTCCTTACGTATCGATCTCGATACGCCGTATCCATTTCGATAACGTAAGGGTCAACTTTGAATCCGTTTCAATGTCAACTTAACTCGTATCGCATACATCCAAGTTCACAATGAACTTTTCCATACGCATCGACTCATTCTCCGATTTGTCGCATCCTGCTATTTCGATCGCGTAACTGTGTCACCGATTATCCAACATTGAACCCTCAAGTCATACGATCTCGCCCTCTAAGTTTTGCATGTTTTTAGTCGTACTCAAATGAGTTTCGCCATAACGTAACCAACTATTTCTTAGGCATGATTACTCGCGTCAACCAACTTTCTTACCGAAGTCGCACATCGTGCGATCCGATTATAGTTCGCCTCGTCCAACGTTTCTATCGATATCGCAAGTCGTGCGATTCGATTCGCCTAGCTGAACATTTCTATCGAGATCGCAAGTCGTGCGATTCGATTCGTCTCGTCCAACATTTCTATCGAGATCGTAAGTCGTACGATTCAATTATAATTTGTATCGCCCAACATTTTCATCAAGCTCGCAAGTCGTACGGTTCGATTTCAACATTTTGAATTTCCTATCCCGTCGATCCGATTGTTGCCTCAAGGCATAATCATTTCGCTAGTTCTCGTCATTCGACCGACACATAAATTTTCAACCGACGTATCATTCAATGTTACAAGTCTCGCCTTACCGTTCTAACCGATCATCGAAGAACACTTGCATCAACATGCCGTCGTACAAATTCTCAATCGAGTCTCGGTGCTATCCCGTCCGTTGCGGACAAACCTTCCGCAATTCTCACAATACGTCGATACAATTCATCGCATAATTGGTATTACATATACCACTCGGAATCGAGCCATTCATTGCATCGGTGGTATGCCATATACCACCCAGAAATTAAGTTACTTCCGTCGCAACGTACTCTTTACGAACCAACGATCTCTTCCGACCCACGATTTTCGCAGTGATCATGCTTGATCACAACCGTAACTCTGATTAATCAAAATCCGACGCAACTCGGCCAATGCATTCATTTGCCAACACAAGCTCGGTATGCAACCGAACCGATTTCGTTTCTCGATTTATAACTTTTGTTTTCTTTCGTTGCATCTTGTACAAAAATTCATTCTCGATATCCGTTGCACTTCATGCAGCGACTACTTTGATACGCGTTGCACCACGTGCAATAATTTTACTCCTGACACGCGTTGCACCACGTGCAACATTTTAATTTCAATACGCATTGCACCTCGTGCAACAATTTATTTTTGACATCTGTTGTACCTTGTGTAACATTTTATTTCCGACATTCAAAGTCAATGCTCAAATCCGTTCAACACATTCGATATTGACTTATCGCTTTTCCTCGTAACGTACATTCGAAATCGATATGTGAATCCGTTCGACACATTCAATTTCAACTTTCTTTTTTTTTCAACGCATCATTTACAATCAACGCGTGGCAATTGCTGCAGCAACATTCCACGACTTTTATTGTATCGATGCAACCAACATTTCTCATATCGATCGTTGCAACCAACGAATATCTCGAATTACAATTCACGATGTGTTGCATCCGCGGCAACAAATCCTTGAATTTACATCTCGCAACTCGTTGTACTTGCAACAACAAACCTTTTTCGACTTTTTTCGCAAATACCATGTAAGTTCCAAAACAACACGCGGCGAAATTATATTATTTGTATTAGACTTATTGTATGGAACATCCAATGCGGCATCGAGTAGAGTCAAGAGTGATTTCGATTGGTGGTGGGAAACACTTTCGAATTGAAATGAAGCAAGCGTCCAGAGGAAATTGAGCCTAGAGCTCTGATACCAATTTGTCACGCCCCGACTCGGAATCACCCGAATCATCGTCCTCGCATGGGGCATGATGCCGCACGAGCCTGGAGTTGCGCTCGTGCAAGACAAGATGACAAGTTCTCAAATGGTTATATTTGTGTTGAACATTAACAACGAAAGGAAAACAGAGTATACAAAACGATTCTCTTTATTGATATTCGAAATCAGATTACAAGGCTTTCGATAGCCCAACGGAATTTGCCAGATTGGCTACAACACTCAAGTTCTCTCTTGCCCACAAAGGATTTCACCATTCCATACATCATGCCTTCTATATCTCGGCCGCATCAATCCTGCTGCATATTCGAGCGTCAATATGGTTGCACGCTTCAATACGCTTCGACATTCCAAGCCTCGACGCGTTCAAGCGAAGCTCTGCCGCGAGCAGACCAATCCCTGAACCTGCTAGCAAACTAGTAGGGGATTAGTACTTTCGTCCTCGCTGTACTGATAAAAAACCCACTTAACAAACCGACATTTAGTATTGTATTGATTCATGCAAGCATACAATTTAGTTCTCTTTCTATGTTCTCCTTAGGATGAGTTCATGGCATATTCGAAGACTGTAAAGCATGGCAAGCATGTTATTCATTTCGCATAAGTAAACAGGCAAGCAATCTTGTGTTTGATTCGTGGCACGACTTAGCAATATCGACGCACTCGCCCTTGTGCTGACACAAGGTGAATACGCCTATCTGTCTTCCCTGTTATGTTATAAGTGCTTGCTATTCAGGATCAATCCATGCAGGATATACGTATACCTTGCACTTCCAAACCCATCGCCCTTAACTATATGAAGGTCACTAGCTTTTCGGGCTAGAATGGACTTATATTTATCGAATCGAAACATAAGACGATGTTAACTCCGTGCGGTTGCTAACCAACATCAGAGGCCATCGAAATAATCGCAGCAAGTGGCTTATCACATTCACCAGACGGTCGCTACCCATCTAAATAAAGTGCACCAACAATACCGAAAATGAATCCCTCCTAGGCCGAACGGTCCCAGCGCCCTGGCGCGCGCGTTCGAGGGAAAACCCATGCACGGGCTTTTATATCTTTAAGTCCATTTGACCATGCAACGAATCTTATCTTTCATACAACCAAGCAAGTTCGCTTATCTCTATTTCAATTGGCACAACGCCCGAATGTCCTCAACGAACGCCCGAAGGCCATGAACATTTCGAAGGCACCATGTCGCATTATCATCTCGTATTTCTTCTGTTAACTTTCTATGTTCTTACGTTTCATACTTCGTTTCAATGTTTCAATGGCATCATGCCTCAACTCGATGCTCGTCAACCGAACGACCCGAAGGTCCCGAACACCTTTCGAGGCATTATGTCATATCCGACAGTTCTGCCACATACATGCCACAATGTATTCTTTCGCAACGAAGCCATCTTTTATTATCTCGTGTACGAAGGCACGTTTCGACCGTATTCCCGATGTTCTATGACTTAGCATTCAATGTCTGTGGCTTGAGCGCTAGGGCGCTCGCCTATTGTCTTTCAATGTTCTAGCCGTTCTAACTCGTGCGCGAAGGCACGATATGGTTCGTGCACTAAGGCACTCGCCGAGTACAGTTATCCCACGTTCGTATGGTTTGCGCACCGAGGCGCTCGCCTTAGCGATATCCAATGTTCCATAGCGACTCGTACGTCTGTCGTACGATTCATTTCAATTGTTCTATCTAGTGTTCGACACGTACTACGTTTATATCTCTATCGAGCTACGCCCGTGGCATTGATAGGTTAACTCAGCATTCAATGATATGTGTTTTACTTAAGCATGACGGAGTAGAAAAGAGAGTTAATGTCCCCCCACCTTGAATCAATGTGCCTTTGTCGTTTTGCGGAGCCGATGCGGCTCTATTTCATAACTTCATTGCACAGGCAACTCTCCTGACTTAGCCATTCGATCACTTCATGTTTCATTGAATTATACGTCCGATTTTCCTTAGCGTGCCAACGCTTTTGTCCGTCGCAAGGCGACGATTTGCTTTCGCGGACCCCTTACTGAATAAGGCAAAAGATCGACCTCTAATATTTCAGCGTAAACGTATAGCCTGCACATGAAACCAACTAAAATCAATACTTGCATCAATTCGAACTTGCGCCTTGGTCGATTCGATTTCTTAGAATCTTCGAGCCGTCTCAACGCACTTATCCTTCGAGGTAACGCGGCGCTTCGCATCGATTCACACGATACATTCTTTGGGACAAGGCAACTCTTCGCATCGACTTAGTTCGATGCATTGCTCGTGACAACTTAACACTTTGTATCGATTCGCATCGATACGTAATCGGGTCAATGCAACTCTTCGAGTCAACGACTCAGCATAATGCACCGTGCGAAGCGGGGCATTACAGTAAGTATGGATAAGTCGTGCATGCATTTCCCTGCACACACTTGAATTCGGCAACACGGGATAGGTTATGAAATATGTCATGAAACTGATCCTAAGGCAAGATTAGAAAGACAATGAATGATAGACGATGCACAAAAGTAAATAGAACGTGTTTGGTAATGATAGTATCGTGGGCGAGCTAGCCTCCCCACCAGTGCATAACAATGTACTGATAACCCCACAGATTTCTTGCAGGAAGCAGAAGACGTCGTCGGGTGCGGAGCTTTCCTCGAACTTGCTAAGGCGCGGAGCTAACTCTGGAGCCTTAGAGCGTTGCAAGGAGCTGAAGCACCGTATACAGGACATAATGTATCGGAACATCGCCATGAATCATTCCATGTTGTAAGCCACTTGGGACGCCTTTTGTGTTTCAGAGAGGGAGAGCTTGAGCGACTTGTAATCTCGGCCTAGCGCCGCTTGTAAACTTTTTGAATGTCAATAAAGAGTTTGAACTCACTTTCAATTTGTGTTCATTTACTTTCCGCTGCAAATGGGGACACTCTGTGCGACTCTGTGGCCTAGCTTGAATCGGCCGTTTTCGGGACATAGCCTTGCACGGGTGCAACCTAGGCCCGTGCGGCATCACTCCTTAGCGAGGACGATCGCTCCTACGGGAGCGGGGCGTGACAAACACCGGCCACAGAGGGAGGCTGATTGAAGGCGGCAAGGGCAGACTTGTCAACAGCGGCTTGCTCCCCCTGGAAAGAGCCCTTGTTGGGCATCAACTTCAAGCGAGCCTCTTCTTATGCCATGGCAGCAATGGCTTCTTCTATGGTTGGAAGCATGGGTTGTGCTAGGAGTACATTCCTTCTATGCTCAAACATATGGTTAAGACCCTTCAAGAGCTTCATCATCCGTTGTCGCGAAATATAATACAAGAACTTTTGGAAATGTTTCGCAAATGCTGGTTCGACTTGGTCATCTTCCATCCCAAGAGGATCATAGTGATCCAGATGACTAGTACTTCTTCAACAGTGCTGCATACTCAGAGATGGTGCGGTCGTCCTGGGCCACCCTATCAAGTTCATCCTCCAGTTGGAAGACCCGCATAGGATTGCCTGAACCTGAGTACATATCCTTCAAAGTCCGCCATATATCAGCAGCAGCCTCCATCGTCTCTACATTGCCCGACACCTAGTCGGTCAAGGAGGCTGTCAACCATCCAACCACAACATTGTTGACAATTTCCCAAATAGCAAACTCCTTTGAGGAGGGATCATCTGGCGCCTTAGTTTGGCCATTGACGTAGCCAACCAAGCCACGTCCCTTCAGCGTCCGCATGGCCTGCCGTGACCATTTCAAGTAGTTGGACGTTCCTTCCAACTTCGTCTCCAGCTTGTCAAGCTTCCCCATTTTGTAGGGTGACGGATCCACATCAGTATGGATCACACGTGGGGTTGTCTCGGTTAATCTTTTTGATAAAATATCATTAACCAAGGCCTTCATCTCTTCTGCTGTCAGTTTACCACTGATCGAATCCATGGTGTCTTCAACTGTGATCCGTCGTCGACTTTATGTAAAGTCTTCAACAGAGACCTTACGAATGCGCTATTAATGTGGCCAACACCGGCACGCGCATGTAGATCCTAATTTGTAGATCGAGAACGGAAAACAAATAAAGCATTTTTAATTCCGGAGGACGTAATATAGGAACAGAAGGTACAAATAAAATATTTGACAACCATCCGTCTTCGAATAACCGACCACATAATCTCTCTCAAATTAGGTTTTTTTTTTAGAAAAAAGGGGGAAGTTCGGCAGCAGTGGGGTCGGAAGAGGGAGGGGGGGCGTCGGCAGCAGGGGGCAGCAGGTGGGGGGGTCGGCAGCAGGTGGGGGGGGTCGGCAGCGGGGTGGGGGTCGGCAGGGGGGCGTCGGGGGGGGGCGCAGGGGGGGTCGGCAGGGGGGGTCGGCGGCAGGGGGGAGGCGTGGGGGGGGTAGGGGGGAGCGGGACAGCAGGGGTGGACGGTTTACCGGGTTGGAAAAGGGGTGGGATATTTTTTTTTGTGGTTATGGCTCTGATACCATGTAGAGAATAATTGTTGTATATTTTTTATTGATGGGCTACTCCACTACTTATAGATAGTCTAGCTCCTCTTCATACTACATTTTCCAATGTGGGACTAAATCCCTTATTAGTTCTCAACAGCTTTTACTCCTAGCTATATATAGATTCTATTCAAGCACTGTAATCAAACGTCAAATATTGCACGAAGCTACATTGATACAAATCGAGATAAGAGTATATAGAAAGCAAGCAGATTTACTGCATAAGTTTAAGCATTATAAAGAAAATTGGAACATCAAAGATCTGGCCAGGCAACCTCTAATATAACTGCAGATAACTCTAATATGTCATGGTAGCTACTAGTAGTCTTCTCTTATAATGCATCCTTCTTCTCTCATGCTCGGGGGAGAAAGACGTCGGTGAGTGGCGTTTTGGAGATCAAAGCAGCTTTCAGAAACTCTAAAGCCTGCACATCATATAGACAGAAATTCAATAAGCTTCATTCTAAGAATATACATATACCTTCCAAAGAAGGATCATAATTTATTACTTGAGCCTTTCCTATAACAACGTCTCTCTCCAGTATTTTGTTGAATGTTCCCTCACAGTCACTGATGATTTGTAAGATAGAACTCGGAGTAAGAGGAGACACGCACAAGTTATCGGTCAAGATGTACTTTGTCCGACCACAAACGTAGCCTCCCTCTTCGGATTCAAAGCTATAGGCTGCGGATGCGGATACGAAAAGTTTTGGAAACCTGTTTCACATGAAGAATCTTTACGTGACAGCATTTCCTCGACACTTAGTAAATTCTAGCTACAACTGAAGAAGGGGGGAAGTTGGGGAGATAACAACATGCTCTTGCATTCAATGCGAACGTAGTCAAATCCCAAGCCATCCACACTACGATACAGGATGGATTGACTAAACGGACAAAGAGTTCGTTAAAAAAGTCTAATCTAATCCAACTTTTTGTTATTTGAGAATTAGATAGAATTTATTAATTTTTTTTTGCTATTTTTGGTTTGAAGAAGTAAGATGGATTGACTAAACGTTATCTATTTAAACAGCTACGTACTATTGGCATCTCATTCGAAAGTAGTCATCATTGTCATAGCAAGGAGCGCAGGGATGGTTGAAGCACTACCTAAAGCATCCAATGGCGATGTCCCGGCAAAGAGCAACAACAGATTTGCCATCTCATGTGCTATTCTTGCTTCCATGGCTTCCATTCTCATGGGCTATGGTAACACCTCTCTATCTCTCTCTCTCTCTCATTCTTTCTTAGTGTCATATTGTTATTGGAGAAGAGGAGTCGGACCTCACCTGTGCCACATGGTGAGGCTGGCCCGTTGTATAATTCTCCTAGTATTGGTGTGATCTTATTTGTATCACAGAAGGCGGGCTAATCGGCGGTGCCCGCACTTACGTGTCACCCCCTATTGGCCTCCCTGCATACTTAAGACCCACATCCTAAAATCTCGGATCCCCTTCCAATAGAAACACAACACATGGCCGACGGGCCAGGACAGTGGTTTCAAAATAGTAATTCTATAGAGAATAAATGGGGAACTCTTGGAGCAACAGCATGCTCTAGAATTAAATATTTCTTACTCTAAAGCCTTATTTGGTTCGCGGAAAGAAATGGAAAGGAAATCATTCCTTGGCATTTTCTTACTTGGATGGATTGAATCATTTTTCTCTTATTTTGCTTTCATTATGAATCACTTTCCTTTCCTTAATTCCTTTGGCACCCAAACATAAGATAGTAATCACTTTCTTTTTTCAACCCTATAATTCCGTGGACCAAACGAGGCCTAATGTATAGCCAGATTTCCTCCTTCACTTTTTGAGTCGGCATTAAGAAGCTTGATTGTGGAACCGATCAGATCGGTGGCACTAGGAAGCTGTATAGAAGGTACAAAACTTTTGCGTAGACATTTGGAAGAGATTGATCATTGATCCGAATAGCAATTTGTCACCAACCAGCTTGACTACTAGTTTGACACGTGATAACACTTTATTAGAAGGGTGAACATTCATCCTTATTTTGGTGCATGAACAAAAATCAACTCCAACCATGTATATGAAAGCTAAAAGTAATATCTATCAAGTAAGGACATCTCAGATTCTCCAGTACTAGCCATTGTAAAAATTCTTAATTTGTAAGCAAAGGGTTTAAGTTTAACCCAGATTAAACTGTGATCTACATCCGACACAATCTTCGGTTCGTAGCTGATCTTTAGACACCAAAGGATTTCATTCAAATAATTAATACATAAAGATAGTCATTTCCCCATATTTTTTAGTGCAGATAAGTCACTACTATTAAACAAGATCAAGTGAACTCAAGAAAATCTACATAAACAACTACATAAAAAGAGTTGTTAGCATTTTAGAATAAGTCAGCTCGAGTGCAAGCAACAAATTCATGAACCTTCTCACTATGAGAATTGTCACGCCCCGTTCCCGTAGGAGCGATCGACCTCGCTAAGACGTGATGCCGCACGAGCCTAGATTGCGCTCGTGCAAGGCAGTTCCATAACGGCCGATTACAGCGGCGACGACGGGGTCGTCGCACAGAAGTCCCAAGCAGAAACATTGAATCATGCAGCAAAAATTTAAAGGCAAAACAAGTTATTCAAAATGTACTCTTTATTGATATTCAACAATCAGATTACATTGGGCGCAAGGCCAAGATTACAATTCTCTCAAGCTCACTTTTCTCTCTTATTACAAGTCACTCTGCTCTCTCTCATCTCTCGATACAAATGGTTGAGCCAGCGGAAGCTTCGGAAGACAATGTCCATACATTATGTCCCATATAAGTCTTGAGTTCACGCGGCCGCACGCTTCGACTCGCAAAGGAACTCCGTGCCTCGACGCATCCAAGCGAGCTCTGCGCCACGAGCTTCTACCTGTGCCTGCACATGACTGTGTGGGTGTCAGTACTCAATTGTACTGGTAGAGTGAGCTCCTCGTCCACCCATACAAAACCGACACATTCATTTAGTTTGTGCAGCTTAAATCCTTTTCGATTGTCTTGCTAGTCTTGCCTTAGGATCAGTTTTAAGACTACGGTGCCTGACCAAACCCACGTGCAACGACATGGTCGTGCTACAATGCCAACGTAAATTTCGATCGAGGCAGTGCCTCATCGCTTATGTACTTGACCAAACTTAAACTCTGAACGGTAGGGTCGTGCCGTGACTTTAACTTGATCTCGTGCCAACGACATCAAGGGGTCGACTTGTCACGCCCCGAGTCGACAAACCGTTCGTCCCCGGTGTTACTTTGCCGATTCGATCGTCCTCGCTAAGGCGTGATGCCGCACGAGCCTGGAGTTGCGCTAGTGCAAGGCAAGATGACAAGTTCTCAAATGGTTATCTTTTTATTTTGATATTAATACGCTAAGTCGAAACTTCACAAATCACATCAGAATATAAGACGCAGTATAGGAAGATAGAAATGCTTTTCATTCATAGCTTGCAACGAAGTACAAGTCGTAATTATATTGGATGCCGTTACGGCTACATTGATTGAAAACATAAGGAAACACATTCGACAAGTTGTCTGAACTAACGCTTGCCGTCCTATACAATATTCGCCCCTTTATACAAAGCCGTCGACTTGAATTGGCTTCAAAATACTTCAGCATAGGAAGAGCTTCAAAATGCCTCTCCGTACTTCAGCTCCAGTTTAGTTGAACGCGCCCGTCGCACCTGGGGAAATTGGGAGAATGGGATTAGCACACTTGCTAAGTGGATGAGACGAACCCACTCGTCTAAACCGACTCTGATTGTTAGGGTAGGCATGCTTTAGAGTTGCCTTTCTATTAGAACTAAATGAATTCAGTTCATATTCGATAGCCATCTTTGCGTAATAAAGCATACAGTGAACCATAGCAGTTTATCATATTTCTTACCACGGCCGTGCTCGTCCCTACATAAAAACAGAGATAATATTTACACCTGCATAAGACAATAGGTGAGCATGCTACTATCTTATATGCGGTCATTGATGTTACACATCACGTGGGACTATCTCAACGGCATTTCGGCCCGCTCAGTCTAGGTTGCAAGCCTGACTGATGGTCCCGCAATGCATCAGTGCCGAAGCACGATTATTCATTCTCCCTAGGTCGAGTCGATTCTGATGCCCCGGATATCGATTCGAGGAAAATATCAACTTGTGCACAAGCTGTCCATGACCATGCCAATGCGTGAACAGTTTATATATGCAACCAGTTTTGTATATCGCGGACAGTATTGAACGACATTATCATTTCCCCCAACTCATGCAACGTTTCTTTTTTCCCAAGCCGTACTCCGATTTAGCGTCCCGTAGGCACCAAATTGTCCGAGGCATCATAACCCACGATCGACGTTTCATAATATTTTGCAGCACGTAAAATAGTCTATCTTTTTACTAGAACCTTAAACTTTCTGGTTTATGTGATAGACTTGTATTTTCAGAGTGAATTTCTCTAAATCGATACGTTTTCCCGAGTTCTTGGACTTAGTGGATTGGCATGCAATTAACTTGGCATCGATCGATTTGAATGAATTCGAAGCAAGGAATAAGTTTGCGGGACAGAGTAGAAAAGAAGGGGCCGAATCACCCACCGATTACTTTGCTTCGTGCCGATCATCCAAGCGCTACGCAACGTCAATCCTTAGTTACACGAGCTCCTGCAATGGCACCAACGCTTTGTTAGAATTCCTTTTTTTTCCCTTGTATCGAAATTGTAATTGCATCCATGAAAACGACACGAAAGTACTTCATCAAGCCCAGCGATAAAGCTTCAAGAAAACCATACAGCGGTTCGGTCCCGTCGAAGGGACTCTTATAGAGAGCTCACTCGCCGAGACGCAGTCCGCTGCATCTAGGACTTATTCCAACAGAAGTCGTTCCATTAGTTGGATCGATTCTCGTAACTTTCGTCCAAATCGATTTGAATCTATGCCGCAAGGCGTTAACGTTTACCAAGCTTAGCGATCGAGTCAGATGGGCATCTAAGTTCCCTGCCGATCTGACTCGGCGCTAGCATATTATGAAGTTCCGTCGCCTATCGAAAGCGGGACGCTACATAATATACCACTAAGAAAAAGTTTCGTCCCGAAACTTAAGAACAAGGGTCTGACCTTAATTTAGACAAATAATACGGGATACTTCTCTTTCATCTCCGCCTCCATCTCCCACGTCGACTCCTCGACTGAATGGTTCCGCCAAAGCACGCGGACCAAGGACATCGACCGATTTTGCAGCACCTTCTCCTTGCGGTCCAAAATTTGAATAGGCTCCTCCGAGTAAGACAAGTCAGAGTCAGTACGTAGCTCCAACTGATCGAAGCTAACCACATGACTTGGATCGTACACGTATTTTCGAAGTTGTGAAATATGGAAAACATCGTGCACATCAGCTAAGGCAGGAGGTAGTGCGATCCGATAAGCAACCGTCGCAACTCGCTCAATGATATCGAAGGGGCCTACAAATCTCGGGCTCAACTTGCCTTTAACGCCGAACCGCATCACACCGTATATGGGCGTTACTTTTAGAAACACATGGTCCCCGGCCAAGAACTCTAGCGGACGTCGACGAAGATCTGCGTAGCTCTTTTATCGACTTTGCGCGATGCAGAGTCTATCTCGAATCAAGCAGACCTTTTCGACGGCCTGCTCCACCAGTTCCGGTCCAAGCACTTGTCGCTCTCCGACTTCATCCCAGCATATCGGCGAATGGCACTTTCTTCCGTAGAGCGCTTCGTATGGAGCCATCTGAATGCTCGACTGATAACTATTGTTATACACAAACTCCGCAAGCGGCAAATGCGTATCCCAACTAGTCTTTAGGTCGATCGCACACAGACGCAACATATCTTCTAAGATCTGATTGACCCTCTCTGTCTGACCGTCTGTTTGGGGATGGTACGCCGAACTAAAGTTCAGTTTGGTCCCCATCGCCGCTTGGAGGCTCGTCCAGAAATGCGATAGGAATCGCCCGTCTCTGTCCGAAATTATAGAGGCCGGTACCCCGTGCAGTCGAACAATCTCATCGACGTAGATTTGTGCTAACCGATCGACGCTCCATCCTTTTAATTGCGATAAAGTGAGCCGACTTGGTCAATCTATCAACAATGACCCAAATCGCGTCATTCCCCCGCGGTGTCTTCAGAAATCCCATAATGAAATCCATCGAGATATTGTCCCACTTCCACTCGGGAATGGGGATGTTCTGCAGCTCGCCGCCTGGCCGTTGGTGTTCCACCTTCACCTGCTGACACGCCATGCATTGCGATACGAACGTAGCCACGTCTTTCTTCATGCCGTGCCACCAAAAGTTTGTCCGCAAGTCCTTGTACATCTTGGTGCTTCCAGGATGTTACAAGTACTTTGCATAGTGCACCTCCGTCAGAATTTCTTTTCTGAGTTCGACAGTTTCAGGAATGCAGAGCCTTCCCTTTAGTCGTATCGTCCCGTCTCCGTCTTCTGCAAAGTCAGTCGCCCTTCCCGTTGAAATCAGCTCGTGCATTTTCTTCAGAAATGAGTCGTCCCCCTATGCGGTCTTTATCTTGCTAAGCAGGCTCGATCCTAACTTCAGTTGAGCTAGGTGCAGGTGTCGATACTCAATTCTGAGTTCGATACCCATCGTTTCAAGGTCTCGCTGTATTTCCTTGTTTATGGCCAGTGTTCCCATAAACATTCTGCTGAGTGCGTCGGCCACACGTTTCCCTTGCCCGGTGTATACTCGATCGTTAGCTCGTAATCTTTTATGAGTTCGAGCCAACGTCGTTGTCGTAGGTTGAGCTCCCGTTGCGTAAATAAGTACTTCAGGCTTTTGTGATCTGTGTAGATTCTGTATGCCACACCATAGAGGTAGTGCCGCCATAACTTCAACGCAAAGACGATCGCTGCCAATTCTAGGTCGTGCGTCAGGTAGTTTTTCTCATGCTGCTTCAACTACCGTGAAGCGTAGGAGATGACTTTGTCTCTCAGCATGAGTACGCACCCGAGGCCAGTTCCCGACACGTCGCTGAATATCTGAAAGCCTTCTGGACCGTCTGAAAGTGCAAGGATTGGAGCTGAGACGAGCCGTTGCTTCAACTCTTGGAAGCTGGATTCATAGTCGTCGCTCCATTCAAATACTACTCCCTTCTGGGTGAGGCGAGTCAGAGGCGACGCTAGTTTTGAAAAGCTTCGCATGAATCGACGGTAGTAGCCCGCTAAGCCAAGGAAACTCCGAATGTCGTTAGTCGAGGCAGGTCGTTTCCAATCCACCACCGCATCAATCTTCTTTGGGTCCACCACGACACCTTCGGCAGAGATTACGTGCCCGAGGAATGTCATGCTACTCATCCAGAACTCGCACTTACTCTGCTTGGCGTACAATTTATTTTCACGCAGAATCTGCAGTACCGTTTTCAAATGTTCTGCATGATCTTCACGATTCTTTGAGTAGACAAGGATATCGTCGATGAATACGACTACAAATTTATCTATTTGAGGTCGGAAGACTCGGTTCATCAGATCCATGAACGCGGTTGGGGCATTCGTCAAACCGAACGGCATGACGAGGAATTCGTAATGACCATATCGAGTGCGGAAGGCAGACTTCGATATGTCGTCGGACTTGATCTTCAATTAATGATAGCCTGAACGAAGATCGATTTTTGAAAATATTGCTGCGCCTTGCTGTTGGTCAAACAAGTCGTCGATTTGCGGCAAAGGATACTTGTTCCGTACGGTCGCCTTGTTGAGTTCATGATAGTCGATGCATAGCCGCATCGACCCATCCTTCTTCTTCACGAACAATACGAGAGCACCCTACGGAGAGACGCTAGGACGAATAAATCCGTGGTCTAGCAACTCTTGTAATTGCACCTTCAGCTCCTTCAGTTCTGCTGGAGCCATTCGGTAAGGCGCCTTGGATATCGGCCGTGTATCCGGAAAGGTATCGATGCTGAATTCAATTTCTCGATCCGGCGGCATCCCGGGCATCTCGTCAGGAAAAATGTCAGGAAAATCTGCCACAACATCAGTCTGCGTGTTTGTATTATCCTTCCACGTGTCTCGAACTGATGCCAAGTATCTTATACAGCCGGAACGCAGCATACGCCTTGCCGAGATTGCCGACACCATCATTGCTGCCTTCGAGACCGTACCACACGAATATGAGAACTCTGTCTCGCCAGGAAGATGAAACACTACTCTCTTCTCTGTGCACTCGATCGTTGCACGACAAGCACCCAACCAATCCATACCCAGGATTATATCGTAATCTTTAATGTCTAGTACGACGGCATCCAAGGATATATATCTTCCTCCGATGCAAATGTGGCCATCCCTACAAATAAAGTTCGCAGGCATATCGACTCCCGACGGAGTGCTAACGCTAATATTTATATCTAGTGATTGCATGGTTATTTTATTTTCTTTCACAAAATCAGCAGATATAAAGCTATGCGTCGTACCCGAATCGAATAATACTCGAGCAGGTATATCTTTGTAGAGTAATATACCTGTTACAACCGTATCGGACGCAAGTGCCTCATCCCGAGTTAAGGCATAAACTCGGCCTTAAGCTCCGTGGCGTTGGTTCTGATGGTTGATGGGCACCGCATTCGCACCTTGCAGTATCGGCGCTTTATGCGGATTCGGGACGTTCCTCAGTGGGTTGTGTTGATTCGAACCTTTGTGCGGGCAATATGTAACTATATGGCCTACCTCGCCACACTTGTAGCAAGATCTTGTGATGCAGTCGACGGTTCGGTGCCCACGCCTACCGCACCTGGTGCAATATTGACTGCCATGGCCTCGATCATCGAATCTGTTCGGACGCTTTGTTATTCCCGATCTCCCGGCGCCGGCGTCGTT
The DNA here is from genome assembly GCA_029216955.1 of Iris pallida. Lineage (NCBI taxonomy): Eukaryota > Viridiplantae > Streptophyta > Magnoliopsida > Asparagales > Iridaceae > Iris > Iris pallida. The sequence goes on along the minus strand of JANAVB010038615.1, from coordinate 2,471,045 downwards.
AGGACGCCTGTTGAAGTGGTTACGGATGTCTCTACTCGACATACGGCCAAAGATGCGCTCACTATCAAGAACGGCATTATAGGATTCACGGTATGTTCGACACCTTTGATTCATGACGTCCCTTCGCAGTTCATCATTTAAGCCTTGTTGGAAGCGTTCACACCAGGCTTCCTTGTTGGGCAGGAAGGCGCCGGTAAACTTCGCCAGCTTTGAGAAGCTCGAATCATAATCGTCGACAGACATATTTCTCTGTCGCAGCGTCATGAACTCGTCTTTTTTTTGTTGACGGATAGCGCGAGGAACGTACTGTTCGAGGAAGGCTTGCTTGAATATTTTCCAAGAAATCGTGGCGTCTGTATCGGCTTCATAGATTTTCTACTTTTTAGCGGCCCACTAGTCGTACGCCCTTAGTTGCAGCTGTAACGCCGCACAAGTTACCCGCTGGGACCCTTCGATGCTAAGCAGATTAAATAGGTCCTCCATCTCCGCGAGCCATCCTACGATCACATCAGGCTCCGCTCGGCCGTTGAACTTTGGTGGATTCATCTTGCGGAACTCCTTTGCCTTGAACAAGGAAGAAGAATCTATCATTTGCGGTTGAGTCTCTTCTTCCTCGTTTTCTTCTTGGTCGCCTTACTTTTCCTCAGTCTCTTCGTCCGTCGTCTTGGTATTGCCCGCCATTCTGCTCACTATCTGAGTCAGGGCATTCATCTGTTTCTGTTGCGCCTCGAATTAGGCTTTGAATTGTGTCTGAAGCTGCTGCTGCTGCAGTTCCATCAACTGTAGCATCTTCTGTATAGTCGTCTCGCTAGGCTAAGTGCTTTTTGTGCTCGACATACTATCTACAGTTTGGGTTGGGGCGGGATTGTTTCTTTTCTTAGTCATTCCTACAAAACATAGTAAACCCGTTAGTATTTTTCAAAATATCTACGGGCTTACCTGTATGGAACTTTTATTTCACACAGCATATCGACAAGCATTCAATCGAGCCATCGCAACGGACATTCCAACAATGAAACATCTTTCGAAAATTCAAGGAAACATAACTGTGCTCTGATACCAATTTGTCACGCCCCGAGTCGACAAACCGTTCGTCCCCGGTGTTACTTTGCCGATTCGATCGTCCTCGCTAAGGCGTGATGCCGCACGAGCCTGGAGTTGCGCTCGTGCAAGGCAAGATGATAAGTTCTCAAATGGTTATCTTTTCATTTTGATATTAATATGCTAAGTCGAAACTTCACAAATCACATCAGAATATAAGACACAGTATAGGAAGATAGAAATGCTTTTCATTCATAGCTTGCAACGAAGTGTAAGTCGTAATTACATTGGATGCCGTTGCGGCTACATTGATTGAAAACATAAGGAAACACATTCGACAAGTTGCCTGAACTAACGCTTGCCGTCCCATACATTTGCCCCTTTATACAAAGTCGTCGACTTGAATTAGCTTCAAAATACTTCAGCATAGGAAGAGCTTCAAAATGCCTCTCCGTACTTCAGCTCCAGTTTAGTTGAGCGTACCCGTCGCACCTGGGGAAATTGGGGGAATGGGATTAGCACACTTGCTAAGTGGACGAGACGAACCCACTCGTCTAAACCGACTCTGATTGTTAGGGTAGGCATGCTTTAGAGTTGTCTTTCTATTAGAACTAAATGAATTCAGTTCATATTCGATAGCCATCTTTGCGTAATAAAGCATATAGTGAACCATAGCAGTTTATCATATTTCTTACCACGGTCGTGCTCGTCCCTGCATAAAAACAGAGATAACATTTACACCTGCATAAGACAATAGGTTAGCATGCTACTATCTTATATGCGATCATTGATGTTACACATCACGTGGGACTATCTCAACGGCATTTCGGCCCGTTCAGTCTAGGTTGCAAGCCTGACTGACGGTCCCGCAATGCATCAGTGCCGAAGCACGATTATTCATTCCCCCTAGGTCGAGTCGATTCCGATGCCCCGGATATCGATTCGAGGAAAATATCAACTTGTGCACAAGCTGTCCATGACCATGCCAATGCGTGAACAGTTTATATATGCAACCAATTTTGTATATCGCGGACAGTATTGAACGACATTATCATTTCCTCCAACTCATGCAACGTTTCATTTTCCCCAAGCCGTACTCTAATTTAGCGTCCCGTAGGCACCAAATTGTCTGAGGCATCATAACCCATGATCGACGTTTCATAATATTTTGCAGCACGTAAAATAGTCTATCTTTTTACTAGAACCTTAAACTTTCTGGTTTATGTGATAGACTTGTATTTTCAGAGTGAATTTCTCTAAATCGATACATTTTCCCGAGTTCTTGGACTTAGTGGATTGGCATGCAGTTAACTTGGCATCGATCGATTTGAATGAATTCGAAGCAAGGAATAAGTTTGCGGGACAGAGTAGAAAAGAAGGGGCCGAATCACCCACCGATTACTTTGCTTCGTGTCGGTCGTCCAAGCGCTACGCAACGGCAATCCTTAGTTACGCGAGCTCCTGCAATGGCACCAACGCTTTGTTAGAATTCCTTCTTTTTCCCTTGCATCGAAATTGTAATTGCATCCATGAAAACGACGCGAAAGCACTTCATCAAGCCCAGCGGCAAAGCTCCAAGAAAACCATACAGTGGTCCGGTCCCATCGAAGGAACTCTTATAGAGAGCTCACTCGCCGAGACGCAGCCCGCTGCATCTAGGACTTATTCCAACAGAAGTCGTTCCATTAGTTGGATCGATTCTCGTAACTTCTGTCCAAATCGATTTGAATCGATGCCGCAAGGCGTTAACGTTTACCAAGCTTAGCGATCGAGTCAGATGGCCATCTAAGTTCCCGATCGATCTGACTCGGCGCTAGCATATTATGAAGTTCAATCGCCTATCGAAAGCGGGGCGCTACACGACTCGTGCAGGTCGTGCCCTTAGACTTTGCCTAGACTTGTCCGTGCTTCAAGATGAGGTCGTACCTAACGACTCCTTGACATAGCCAACTTTTACATTACGGTCCTTTCGACTTAAATCGATGGCACTCAACTTAACTCATGTAAACTTAGGCCAACAATGCCGATACGCGAAAGCCAGTACGCGAATGCCAATATTGATACGCGAAAGCTAATACTTGATACGCGAAAGCCTTACTTTGTGCCGAAGCACGTGTCTTGCTGACTTGATACATGTCGTACTAGACTGTCTCATGATTCGACCGACGCCATGCTAGTACTCGACGCTCTCCAAAGGCAAACACGCGGATTGTCGCTCTTGCCGACACATCTATATGAGTGGTCATTAGCAATGTCAAGCTATCTTAGACCCGGCTCGGGGATATCGGCTCGTCCCTACACGGGTAGCTAGCCCGGAGGTGCCGAAGTCTTCCATGCGGTTATCCAGCATCCTACTTTGAGCCGTCTCGCTTCTCCCGGGCCGACATGATCCCGGTGCCCCGACGATCATTCGAAAAGACTACACCTTGTCGACAAGTTGTCCAATAACCATGCAAGACTCAATTCGATCTACCAAATCCTTCCTTAACATGACCATGCTTTCCATCTTTCTATCGAGACTTAACGAGACTCCCAAGTAGCGGGACCGATCTCGTGTGCGAGACTTATCGAGACTCCCAAGTAGCGGGACCGATCTCGTGTATTTTCTTATCGAGGCATAGCGAGACTCCTAAGTAGCGAGACCGATCTCGTGTGCGAGACTTATCAAGACTTAGCGAGACTTCCAAGTAGCGGGACCGATCTCGCGTGCAGGACTTATTGAGACTCAGCGAGACTCCCAAGTAGCGGGACTGATCTCGACGACAACCAGTCGTGTGGACTTCCTTTGTTCGTGGCATACCCTTTACTAAACCGACCGTGGCTCTACCTTAGACAGGCCTGGTTCTCTAGGCGACGCTAGCGCTCAAGTCATATACTTTATACGACGAGCCTTGTTCTCAAGGGACTACGCGACTTGACAACCGTGTTTTCCATAAAGAAATTCTCTTTATTTGTTGTGTTTTTGAGAAAATTACAACTGTAGGAATCCGATCTAGAAGACGATTGCTTTATCCCTTGGACTATGCGAAGAAGAAAAGCTCTAAAAATTTTGACAGTAGATATCAGTGTATCTGTACAATGAATGAGAAAAAGAACTCTATTTATAGAGTCAAAAATAATAACTGAAAAGATAACTGTCTTCACAGCCTATGCCTAGTTAAAAATCACGCAGGATTTAACATATACAAGGCTGTGAGCAGTTACTGGACGTGGCCTGTAACTGTTAGACACATGGCAATCATGCATGAGTCATGTGCAAGTTACAGGACACGCAGGCGAGAGATCAGTGGCATGGCTGCCACGTACTCCAATTTGATGAAATCCACGCAGACTTGTTGAAGACGAAATCCACGCGAACTCGGTGTAGAAAGCTTCAAAATCTACGCAAACTTGGGGCAGGAAGCTTCAGGATCCACGCAGACTTCGAGGCAAAGAACTTCAAAATCCACACAAACTTGAGGAAGAAAACTTCAGAATCCACGCAAACTTGAGATGAAGATCACAAATACACGCAGACTTGAGATAGAACTGCCAGCTGTCTTGATTCGGCGTGTCTCGACTGACACAAAATCTCTGACAGTGATTGCTTTGTCAGTCGCATTAAATGACAAGAAACCCTTTTGGTACGCCAACTCGACGAAGGCTGAGTCTTGCTGAAGAAGATTTCGAAAATCATGCGATAGACGGCGATGATCTCTCGAATTCTGTGTATACGTGGCATACGAAGAGATATTCTTCGACTGTCGTGTTGTCAGTCATAATTACTCTTTGGCAAATGATGTGCTGTCTCCCAGAGTGATTTGTTTATATTGTCTGGATCAACTGAGCGTGACTTTTGACTCTGTCTTGATCAACTCAGCGTGACTTTCATTTTTGAGGCCTACAAAACCCCCTTCAAAGTTTTCGAAAAATGATAAATTAATTTAAAATACTTTGAAAAGATGATAAAATGGATTTAGTCAAGCTGAGATGACTTCAAAATGAGAGATTTACTCCGAGACGTTTAGACTGTTGGGATTCTGTACTGTTAGGATCCCGTGCAAATCTCCAAATATCGAGGCAATAATGACTTGACCGTCATTTAGAATTCTTTATGAGCCTATAAATAGGCCATAGATTACTTCTTTCTTTCTTTACTTGCGTTTGAAAGAGAGAACCCACAGAAAAGAACTTCATCTTCCCGGACGAACTCCTTCCTCTCCGACTTCTTCTTCTACTTTTTCAGCAGCAATGGCTCCCAAAAAAGCTGATGCTCAGGCCAAAGGGAAAGCCCCTGCGACTTCGTCGCGTGCCACAACTGACAGACTTTCTCGACAAGAAGTCCCGCGAGCTCCTATGCATCGTAAGTGATGGAAGAACACAAACTGTCAAAGACGATGAAGATGAACTCCACATAGAATTTTTTAGGATCTTAAGATATTAAACTTCAGAAATATATCCCCCCTCCTTAGGGCAAAGGATATTTAATAAAGTATGCCCCTTCTTTAGGGTCGGCCATACTTCATATCTTCGTGTTTACGAAGCTCTGTGTAAAGGAGCATGGTTCTCACGATTCTGCGTGACTTTTCACGTTGGCAGAAATGTCCATGTTGAAATAGTCACGCAGCTTTCAGGATGACGCTGCGTGATTTTTCACATGTTGACAGAGATGTCAATGTTGAATTATTTACGCAGGCTTCTGAGAGTCATCTTCTGGATAGATTAGTCTTGATCTGTCAGCGTGTTTTTTGTCATTTCCATTTAAATGTGATTCTGGCAAATGATGCGTGACTTTCATCCTAATCTGTCTGAGCTTTGCGTGAATTAATCATCCACGTGAATAAATCACTCAGCATGTCACAGTAATATATCCATGTGGAGTCTGCGTGACTTTTTGAATTTTTCTTCAAATACTATAATACACGCATAGACATAGGTATATCTGACTTTGTCTTCTTGTCATTTTCTGTAGCAAACATCCAAAGCGAAGAAGCAGATTTTGAGGGGTGCTTGAGTATTTCATTTAAGCATGATCTATCTCATATAACATTCCCTCATTTTGATCTTCCTGAAGCAAGACTATCACTGTTGGCTAATCAAGACCACACAACTTTACTCTGCTTGATGAATGGACAACCTTTCCAAAGTCTAGATCTGGTATCCCATAAGAAACCAGCATTCTTGTTCGGAGATGCTATAGCACAAAAATCTCAGCCAAAGGGCATCAGGGAGAAGGTGTGTTTCTGCTTTGAGGGGGATGTGAAACAACCCATGTACTGGCCAAAGGTTTCCCGGGGTTTATCAATCATGAGACTTATGCATGCCAGCTACCCGAGAAAGATGTCCTGGTATTTGACAGAATATCAACAGGCAAAGGCAAGCCGTATTATTTACAGAAAAGAGGGATTTTTTAGTACCCCGGAGGATCATGTATCAATGCTTCGGGGTCTGAAGCCTGGATGTATACCACCAGAAGACTCATCCATAGTGATGCCCTTCAGGATGCCCATATTCATAAATGAATTTATGTCAAACCGGAATGCATTCTATCCGACCGATTCAACGCCGAGGATGAATGGCCTAATGAATCAGGAGAATGTGAGATGGAAGACTTTGGTCCACTGGGCTTTGGAAAATTTTGGAACTGAGTTGAAGAAGATTAATCTTTATGATGCTGTCGTCAACTCATCTTACGGCTTTAAACCCAACCCCTTCCTATTCCTGGCTTTAGTTGAGAGATACAACCACAGGACGGGAACTTTTATGACTCCAAAAGGAGAGATGGGCTTCGCCCTTCATGAGATGGAATACATCTCACACCTGCCTTCAGGCTCGCTGCCGTATGAGGAGTATGTTCCTACGACAGAGGAACTGAACTTTCTGTCAGAGAAGAACCCAGAGATGGTCCATCTATTTGAAGAGATGATGTGCCATTTTGGTACATGCACCCTATATTACAAGGGTTCCAAGGATGAAGCTGGCAACCACATTCAGAAGTGGATGTCCTACCTTTTCATGAACCGTGAAAAGGATGATAGGAAAATAAATAAAAAGAGGTATTATCAGATTAGCAACTTCAAGCCTCTCTCTGAGAGTGAGATCACTTATTTGCTGGAGAAATACGACTGCAAGGATTTCACCATTACTGAAGATTGGTACGAGTTCAAAGCGGGAACCACTTTCAGCTCTTATGTGCGGCAGAGTGGCAAGGATCTGTCAAGGAACGGTCACTTGGCCGGATTCCTATCTCTGTGGTTAAGGAGATTCATTGTTCCCGGCTCTAGTTCCTTGGACAGAATACATAGAGGTGTTATCTTTGCAGCGGTACGCCTTGTGTATGGTTACAGGCTGGACTTATTATCAGCGATGACCTGCAGACTAAATGCAGGTCTTCGGAATTTTGTAACTACCATGCTGTCTGCTCAGAGGCTGATGACTGAAGAATTCCCAAGGATAGAGATGCCTTTCACATTTTTATATGGTTGGCTTCTCCTTCATCATGATGGTCTGATACCTCCAGGGGCAGGAGGGAGTAGCAGTCTTTTTCTGGAGAGGTACTCTGGAGAGACGTTCTGGAAGGTTCACACCCTCCCAGAATGCAGAAATGTATTGAATAGGGCGTCACATTGGTCGATCCAATGTGTTCCTCCACCATCGGGCTATGAGAGTATGTCCTTAAATATGATGGACGGAGATATGGGAAACCGACTAGATGATGTAGCCTTCCAATGGTTACAGAGGATCCGACCCTCTCATCTGGTATATCGTCATGAAGAAATGGCATATCTGGAACCATATTTACCAAGCCGATTTGCCAGACAATTCGGGTATGACCAACTCCATGTTGGGAACGCCACTACTTGTTTATCTGCTCGCGGAGGACTCATTGACGGAGCTCGAGCTTGGAGATATTTTGCAGCTAGAGATACAAAGGTCGTATTCTCTATGCCTAATCCTTTGTCTAACTCGGGGCCAAAGATGCTTTATACGTATGCACGTTTCTATGTGTCGTCGAGCACTTTCAGACCGAGTTTCAATCTGAAGACCTTTGTTGCAGAGGATGATCCAGCTCCATCGAAGAGGTCAAAGAAGAAAATTGTTATTCAGCACTTTCCTTCAGAGCCCGAAGATGAGACAACAGAAGTTGAGCCTCCCTATGAATTATTCCAGGAAGGAAATTTTCCTGATGAGGTCCTTCCTCCTATATTTATATCTCTTTCTAGGAGGAAAAGAAGTGACGAATCTGAGACCATCTCCAAGAGGAGTACTAGGTCTCAAACATCCAAGAATAAGAAGAAAGGGGTCTCGGTGACTGCTACTTCATCTTTGGGCGGTATATCAGTTGATGAAGACGATGCCGCTGATAAGGATGAAGAGACTGATGAAGACGACGCTCCTTTGATAAGGAGGTCAAGAGGGAAGTATGTTAAGAAGTCTGTCAGCAAAATTAAGGGCAATAAACTCCTAGAGACGATCATGAGTGGAGGAACTTTGCCGGAAATCAATGAAGCAGCTTCTTCTGAGAAGACTGAGTCTGATAATATTCACCTTGCAACAGCTTCAACTGAACAGACTGAAGTAGAGTCTGTTCATGCCCATGAAACAACTGCTCCAATCAGAAGTGGAGTAGCTATTGAGCCCTCAGAAATGAGGATAATCCCATTTGAGCATGGGACTGAAGGCGTCATTCAAGCACTGGATGATCAGATTAATTACTCTGAAGAGGAACCAGCTCTAGAAAAAGTTTCAGAACAGCCAGAAATTCCTGAAACTCAAGCTGAAGAAAACATTTCTGGGACCAGAGGCAATGAAGACGTGCCTGCGTCTGAGCTATCAGCTGCTGATGATCTATTGAAGAATGTTTGTCAGGACATTATTTTTCGGACCGATATTCCAGAGACGACTGAACCGATAGCTAACACTGAGCTTGCTATCGTCACTGTTCCAGAGATTCATGAAGATGTGAATATCATTGACTCTGAATCAGAAGTTCATCCTGAGGATGAAGAAGAAGAAGCTGAAGGAGGAGAAGACTGGCATGCTGGCACTTCGACTCTTTATGATGAAGATAAAGTGAAAGGGAACAGAATGGAACTTAGCCCTGAACCTGTTCAGTCACCGAATAATGCTTTAGCACCTAGTAATTCTGGAGCTGGAAGCAGCCATATAAAGCAGGTATCGGATACAATCATGGAACGGCTGCGAGAAGAAGCAAGACTCCCTCCACATACCGAATATGAACCTCAGCCAGGTAAAGCTTTATTTCAGATTCTATTTCTGCTATTTCTCTTCCTTTAAATGCTAATTATATTTTTCTTTAATTGTAGGAACTGTTGCAGCAATGAGCTCGACTCATGCTCCGCTTATCCAAGCTGATGCTGATGAAGAGAGTTCACACTTGCCAACTTCTCCTGTCGCACATACTTCTGTTCCGAGGATAGAGAATATTCAAGCTTCTTCTTCCATGATGACAGCGACTCTTGGATTTGAGACTGGGCTAGCAAGAACCCTGGGAATGTATCCGGAAATCATTTATTCATATCTAGATACATATTCTAGACGTTTCTTGAAGGATGAAGCTATGCCCTTTTCTGATCTCAGAACTATGGTCAAATTCCTACTGATGGCGCTGCGACATGCTGGTTACGCATCTCAGTGCATCTTCTTTGAACATCTCCTGGATGAGTTAGAAGTAACTATCCAAAAATACTGGGAGACCAAGAAGGAGGACATTTAATCTTTAACTGAAGCTGAGATTGAGCAACTAGAGAATGAAGTACAGTCCCAACAGGCAGCTCTAGAAACATTTCTTGCCTCTTCTACTGAAAAATTAGTAGAAAAGGGCGAAGAAATATTAGCTGCTCGTCAAAGGGTAGAGTTTTTAGAAAAAGACAACGCATCCAAGACTGAAGAATTGAAGAAATTGAAAGAAGAATTAGCTCGTCTTCAAGAGCGCATTGCCGTCATAGAAACAGAACAAGCTGAAGTTGCTACGGCTTATATCTTTGAAGCCGAACGTTGTGAGATTCTTCAGAAGGAACGGGAACAGATACAGACGGAACAGTTTGAAGAAGCCAACCGTCGCCAGTCTGCCATCATTACTTTTGATGAACAGAATATTACAATTGTAGCAGCAGAAAGAGTTAGAAAAACTCATGAAGAGAAACTGAATGTTGTTCTAGATCGTATTAGGGAGCTGATAACTCCAAGCAAGTGAATTCCCCCTTTTTTTTATTCTCACTTTCACTTGTATTCCATGTTTTGATTATGAAATGACAACAAATGAAAGTTCTTGATCTGACTTTTGGTTTTGTTGTTTTGATAATGATAGATTCATAGAAAATATGTTCAGAGGTAAATGATACATGACATATTTCAGTAGAATAGAATATACAAACAAACTTTGTAATTCTATCAGATGATATTAAACCAGAAATGATCTTAGTTTAATACTGATTGGAAAAAATAGAATTCAGACATAAAAATATCTTTGAACTCAATTTTTCATGATCTTTAGACTCGAAAATCAAAAGACTAGATGAATGAACGGGTTAACCGTCAGATTATAATGAACGGGCGAACCGTCGGATGGATGAACGGATGAACCGTCAGGCATTAATGAACGGATGAACCGTCAGATGAACGGATGAACCGTCAGATGAACGAATGAACCGTCAAGTATGAATCATTTTTTAAAACAGTCAATAGAAACCATATTGGAAGACAGAATGTTGCAGTAGAAGTCCCCGATACTTGTATCGGAATCCCAAGAAGTGGTACTAGAAGAATCAGATCTCTTATCTTCGTCAGACTCAGGATCTTCATGGATAATATTGATAAAAGGAGTAGGAGCAATATAGCCCAATCCGTATTTTGTCCTTCCATATTTCAGAGGAGGAATACGAACAGGCATTTTTCTTCCCTTTCCACTATTGAGGCCAGTCCTGAAGTCATAGCCCATATTTTTGATGATGTCTTTAGATTGCTGACTATAACGACGTAGTTGTAATCTTCCAGTATCATCATTTTTGTCTTCATCTTCTAAATTAGAAAGACTTTAGGGTCCTTTATAGAAGAATATTGGAATGTCTCCTGGCTTTCTGCTGGGAACTAGAAAGTATGAAGATTGTACAGGTTCTAGGGATACATCTGTATGAACAGTCTGTACAACTCCTATGGTTATTGTGTTCAAGTCATCTAACAGATGTAAATAACTATGAACATAATTACACACATCAGCATACTGCAAAGGTGAAGACTTTTCATTAAATGTAAAAGCAGCAGTATTTACATTGGGAGAAGGCTGAGCCTTAGAGATTTTAGCTAAGTCAATGACTAAAGGGGGAGAAGAAGAAGAAGCTTTGTTTCGATTAAGATCGATAACAAATGGCTCAGAAGAGGTGAGCTCCCTTGAAGTTTGAGTAGGAAGAGTAGTCCGCCCTCCAACTGGAATTAGCAGAGTATCTTGTGAAGATACAGGAACTGTAGTACGCCCACTGACATGAATGATCAGTGTATTTTGAGGTAAACGACTGAGGTAACGGAGAGATCCGTCCACTCACTGGAATGATGAAAGAATTTTCTCCAGAGGGTTTAGGAGATTGTTGCTGAGTAGTTCGACCTTTAACAGGGATTATTAAAGTCTCACTTTGTGCATCTTCTTTCTCCATAGCTTGTATGATCCTTGTATACTCTTCTTTGTACATTCGGGAATCGTTGAAATAAGCTTCAACCCTATGGAAGGGATTTATATCAGCAACTTTTTTTTGTACTCTTCTATTGCTATCAATGTATTTAAAACATTGATGAAGAGTAGAGGGCACCACATTATTTTCATAAAGAAAGGGCCTCCCCAGAAGAAGATTATAGGATCCCGCGATCTCGATCACATAGAAAGTGACTTTAGATCTGAAATTGCCTATCTGAAGCTTCAGATGAATCTTTCCCAAAGGCTCACTTCGGCTTTGATTGAATCCCAAGATAGTAGTAACCGTCTTGGAGAGCTTGTGAAGAGGGATTTTTAGTTCATCCAACAAACTCTTTGGCATTATGCTTATAGCAGACCCTGGATCAATGAGGATACGATCTATCTTCATTGTGTCGATATAACCAGTGTAGTAGAGAGGCCGATCATGTCGATTGTCCTCCAATAGCATGTCGTCTTGTGTAAAGGTGATATTTGGGATAATCTCCAGTATACTGTTACAATGTAAGCAAGTGGCAGGTTCTGCATCTGGCTTCTTCAATTGTGCAAGACAAGAGTCAGCTTGTAGAAGTGCTTCACTTAATGTCTTCCGAGTCTCTTTGGAAAGATGTAGAAGTTCAAAGAGGGACATTCTAGCTGGAGTATTAGCAAGTTGAGCCAAAATGTCGAAGTTGTAAGGCTTCTGAAGTCCAAGAGGAGAGGACTTCTTGATTGGCTTATCAAACCGAGCCTGTTGTTTGCCTTTCTCAAGAGTTGTGGGTTTGGAAGGAACAGGTTCAGTGGATGATTCTTCTTCAGGAGGAACATTAGAAGCATCTTTATCAGCTGGAGGGATATCAAGAGGATCCTCAGGACTTTTGGAATAATCCTTTAGATAAGGTTTCCCCGTTCGAGTAGCACTAACAAGTGCTTCTTCTTTGTCTTTTGGCTCTGTGTCAGAAGTAGACCCAAGAGAAGTCATATGACATGACTTGATCTTTCCAGCCTTCTTGGACTTTCGAGAAGAAATCTTTTGAGGAAAAGGAGATTCAAAGTCTGTTATTAGATCAGGATGAATCCACATGATTTCTCCGGTCTCCAAAGTGATTGGTGCTAATCCTTCAGACTGTGGAGGAGGAATATTCACTATGTCAAGAGTTGCCTTGGGAATAGGAACGATCCCGTTTTCAAGAAATTGAGGAGGGAAGTCTCCAAATTGCATAGAGACGACGTTGGAGGTAACGGTCTTCTCTTTTGGAGTAAGAGAGATAGCTCCAGACTTAGTCATTTTTTGGATCTTTCCTTTCAGTACATAACATGTACGAATTGTATGATCCAGCATTCTATGGTATGAACAGTATTTAGGATGATCTGTCTTACCAGCTTTATCAGGTTTCTTGATCTCAGGTAATTGTATCTTATTACCTTTCAGCAGACATTCAAAGATACCAAGGACATCGTCGTCATCAAAAGAATATTCTTCTTTGGGGCGAGGTGTTCTTGATTGTTGAGTTGTAGAGGCAGGAGTTTGAACATTTGATGTATCTTTGCTCTGAAGATTAACTTCAAGAGTTTTTTTTTCCCTTGCGAGCATTATTTTTATTGTTAGTGTCCTGTTTCTTTAGGAGTCATCTGCACTCCTAAACCTTTGAAGGTTTCAGCACTGATTTCTGCAGCTTTGGCACTGACTATGAAGGAAGGCCAATCTTGAAATTGAGTGGACCCTGTCCACATACTGATGATTGACAACAAGTTTGATTTGCATGTATCGATGGTGACAGCATCAGGAGTTCCAAGAGGCATCTTCAGAGCTTCTCTTCAAAACCGTTCAATGTATTCCTTTGTAGATTCATTATTTTTCTGCTTGATTCTAATAAGAGCAGACATAGTCATGTCATTAAGCCCTTCATAGAACCTTTCAAGAAACATCTGTTTGAAACCAGCAAATGAGGTAATGCTCCCATCTGGGAGACTCCTATACCATTCATAAGCTGTTCCCTTGAGACATCCAATAAATACCCGAGTAAGGAGGGCATCACTTGGTTGCAGTTGATCAGTCATCACTTCAAAGTGATTAATAAACTGATTTGGAGAAGTGGTTCCATCATAGAATGAGATAGTAGGAGGCTTGTATTTAGGAGGATATGACACTTGCTTCCATTCTTTTGGATAAGGCTGCTTGATGCCTAACCTTTGTAAACCATCCTTCTATTTGAATGCCTCGAATTGAGTTTTGAGATTCTTCAATTCTTCAGAGACAACTCCCGAAGATTGTGGAGTTGTGGCTTGTAGAGAATAGTTGGGAGGAGGAACAGCATTGTAAGCACTACCCCCAGCTCCAGAGAGACTAAGATTTGGTTGAGCTGGTCCAGGAGTATTAGATTGTACTGCTGGAGGAACTTGTACTGGACTCATAACAGTGTCAGTTGGTATAGCATCTGGTACAGTCTGTCGATTTTGCATCTGTGTTGCCATGAGTTCATACATCGACTTCATAGTATCAGCCATAGACTTCATTTGTTGTTCCAAAGAAGCAATTCTTTGATCTTGAGGAGTCAAGGAAGAAGAAGGTTCATCAGTATTCCCATCAACCATATAAGTTGTGACTGTATGAGGAATTATTGATGAACTGGTAGATGTTGTTTGTTCTGAATCATTGCTTCGTGCATCAAAGTCAATTATAGGAGAACTACCCCCAGTAGGAAGAGGTGGGAAGTTAAATTCTCCAAGGAATTCAGAATCAATTTCAGGGATCAAATTTCTTTGACTAGAAGCCAGGACTCTTGCTCTGGTGTTTCTATATACTCCATCTGGACTATCAACTCTACCCCTGGTGTCCCGAGAAGTCATGTTGACAGAGGCAAACAAAGGCTCATCTTCATCAGGCATAGGTTCATACTGAATCCTATTGAAGACAGACTGTCGTTTAGTTTGACATCTGCATTACATTGTGGCTCTTGGCTGGAAGTCACATTCATGATCACCATGGTCTTGAACCGTTGATTGACATCTGCACTGAATTATGACTCTTGGATAGAAGTCACATTCAGCATGTTCCTTTGACATAGAATTACTCCTTCTCTTCTGTTGAAGATATTCTCGTAAATCTGTTTGTGAAGATTGAGGAGTATACTTCCTGTTCTTGGGTCTTAATGGCTCTTGATTATACAAAGAGTGATTAATGTGAGCCACATAATTTTTTGTATACTCTACATCTGGATCTTTTATCTTTATATCCAATTGGTATGGTTTCTTAACACCAGAAGTGCTGAGTTTTGTTCTTAAATCATTGGAAGGTAACACATTAATTTTGGAAACATGGAGTTTTCCCTCCATTGATCTGGATATTTACAGAAAAGAAAGAGTTGAACCACTCCTTTGATTAGGAGTTGGTAACAGACCCTCTTTAATGGACAGATTCTGTGCCCAATTTGAAGAAGTCATAGGAGAAGATATTAAGGAATATTTCTTCTTAGACTCAATCAGATTTTGAGACATAGAATGTCCAGAAGGAAGAGTAGTCAAAAGACCATCTTCTTTCCTTTGACTAACAAAAGTATCAGTCAAAGCTGTTCCTGAAGTAAAAACTACAGGAGCAGAAGAAACAACAAAAGAGTTATTCCTTTTCGAAGGGACTTTGTGTGGAAGACCACCCCAGTTCTAGTAGAACTCGGTAAAGAAGAAGAGATAACTAAGGAGTTATTCTTCTCTGATGAAATACACGCTGAAACAGATTTGGCTAAGGAACCAGTACTGTTAGCGTGACTTTTAATTTTAGAATTACACGCTGGAACAAATTTGGCTAAGGAGCCAGTACTGTCAGCGTGACTTTTAGGGTTGAATTTGCACGCTGGAACAGATTTGGCTAAGGAGCCAGTACTGTCAAGTGACTTTTAGGGTTGAATTTGCACGCTGGAACAGATTTGGCTAAGGAGCCAGTACTGTCAGCGTGACTTTTAGGGTTAAATTTGCACGCTGGAACAGATTTGGCTAAGGAGCCAGTACTGTCAGCGTGACTTTTACGGTTGAATTTGCACGCTGGAACAGATTTGGCTAAGGAGCCAATACTGTCAGCGTGACTTTTAGGGTTGAATTTGCACGCGGTAACAGATTTGGCTAAGGAGCCAGTACTGTCAACGTGACTTTTGATTACTGTCATCTTCGAGCGCACAAGAGTGTGCGTGCTTGCAGTGGAGTTCTTGCCAGAGGTAGGAGTAGACACTGTGGCAGAGACTTCACCATTGACTGCCAACTGATTCTTAGGGACATAGACAGAGTGTCCCTTCGACTTGGCAGTGATGATGGAGGCTGGAGTGGGCTTGCCACCCTTAGCCCGCTGCATTTCTTCATAGGCGAGTTGATCGAATTTGATCGTCATCACCTTCTTTGTCGAGCCGATTGACGAAGTGTCGCATTGAGTTGTTACCATCTCAGAAGAGGAGATGGTTTTCCCCAGCAGAGTCGCCAATTTATTTTCTATAAAGAAATTCTCTTTATTTGTTGTGTTTCTGAGAAAATTACAACTGTAGGAATCCGATCTAGAAGACGATCGCTTTATCCCTTGGACTATGCGAAGAAGAAAAGCTCTCAAAATTTTGACAGTAGATATCAGTGTATGTGTACAATGAATGAGAAAAAGAACTCTATTTATAGAGTCAAAAATAATAACTGAAAAGATAACTGTCTTCACAGCCTATGCCTAGTTAAAAATCATGCAGGATTTAACATACACAAGGCTGTGAGCAGTTACTGGACGTGGCCTGTAACTGTTGGACACATGACAATCATGCATGAGTCGTATGCAAGTTACAGGACACGCAGGCGAGAGATCAGTGGCATGGCTGCCACGTACTCCAATTTGATGAAATCCACGCAGACTTGTTGAAGACGAAATCCACGCGAACTCGGTGTAGAAAGCTTCAAAATCTACGCAAATTTGGGGCATGAAGCTTCAGGATCCACGCAGACTTCGAGGCAAAGAACTTCAAAATCCACGCAAACTTGAGGAAAAAAACTTCAGAATCTACGCAAACTTGAGATGAAGATCACAAATACACGCAGACTTGAGATAGAACTGCCAGCTGTCTTGATTCGGCGTGTCTCGACTGACACAAAATCTCTGACAGTGATTGCTTTGTCAGTCGCATTAAATGACAAGAAACCCTTTTGGTACGCCAACTCGACGAAGGCTGAGTCTTGCTGAAGAAGATTTCGAAAATCACGCGATAGACGGCGATGATCTCTCGAATTCTGTGTATACGTGGCATACGAAGAGATATTCTTCGACTGTCGTGTTGTCAGTCATAATTACTCATTGGCAAATGATGAGCTGTCTCCCAGAGTGATTTGTTTATATTGTCTGGATCAACTGAGCGTGACTTTTGACTCTGTCTTGATCAACTCAGCGTGACTTTCATTTTTGAGGCCTACAAACCGCAGATAGAGCGGGACAGTGCTAGAAATGACTTAGGTCAATCGGCATACTTTGCCTAACTGTAGCCTCCCTTCCCGGAAAATGTTGAAATATTTTTTTTTATCTATTTAATTTAAAATGGTGGTTTTTATTTTTATAAATAATTATTTAGTTAATTATTACGGTAGATGATTTTAAATCATGATTAAATTTGGAGTACAAGTCAACTAGGAATCATGGCACAGATAGTGCACTGGCGTGCTTTCAATAGTGTATTAGTCCTGGTCAGGAAGGCCGAGCCATAGGGATGTCCTAACTAGGAAAACCAGGCCAAGTTGTGATCTGACCGTTATAAATAGTTTAATTATTTATTGTTAATATTAATTGATTTTTAGGTGACCCGGTTGTATTGGACTGGTCCGGACTGGACCCGGACCGGACCAAGCCCAAGTAGTCATGCGACACGTCCAATGACGTTCGTGTCAATGGAATTTGGTATGAGGGCATTGCATTTCGTTTTAATGGTTTAATGAGTATTTCCTAAGTTTTCGTAAGTTAAATATTAAAAATATTACTATTAGTATTATTCAGTGACTTTTTGTATAAAATAGGCCTCGTATATTTTGGAGATTTTAGACTGTACATATTAGTATATACGCCTTTATTCGGTTTATCAAATTTTGCTATTATTATTATTATTATTATTATTATTATTATTATTATTATTATTATTATTATTATTATTATTATATTAATGAGGTTATTAAGAAATAATACTATTTTACTATTATTGGTTATCTGTGTGTATATATATATATATATAAATTATGTATATGTATATATATAATATTCGTATGTATATGAGCATATATAAATATGCGTATATACGTATGAATATATATATATTATTAGATATATAGATATATATATAATTTCTAAATATATATATATAGGTGTGTATGTATGTAAAATACGTATGTGCGTATGTGTATGATTATATATATAAATATATATATATAGGGGTATGGGTGCGTGTATATACGAATATATATATATACTAGTGCATGTGTATCTGTATATATATATATATATATATATATATATATATATATATATATATATATATATATATATATATATATATATTAATATATATATATATATACGAGTGCGTGTATATAGGTATATATATTAAACTAATAAGAAAAAGGAAAATAATACTAATATAATTTTCCCAAGCCCAAGCCCATGTGCAGTAAACACCCCAAGGCCAGTAAGCCCGACCAGGCCAGGCCCAGCCAGGCCGAGCCTGGGCCCCCTTGAACCCGAGCCCAACCTAACTAATCCCAGCCCCTTCCCGAGAGAACAGCCCTGCGTTCTCTTGTGAACCCGATATATGGAGAGATCGAGAGAAAAGAAGGAGGCAGCGCCAAACCCTAAACTCCTTGCCCCGACCCCAGGCCCAGGCGGCCGTGAGGCGCCGCAGCTACCGCCGGCCGACGGCAGGAGGGCACGCGCGCGGGGCCAGCGCGCTCAAGCGCTGCGTTGGCAGCAGTAGGCACGTGCAGGGAGGCCAACTTCGCGACGAGCTTTCTCCCTCCACGTTCCATCAATCCTCGAACCAATTGCGCAGGTATACTCCCAACCTATACGGCTCCGTTTCTCTGCAAGTAGAATATTTTAATTCGTAGTACCCGCGATAAGAATCGATTCCCAAAATCGAGAAAAATCTCGAAATACTGAGTATAGAGACTGTCCCAAACCCCCATATTCGAGATCGAATTTCGACCAGAATAAGGCAATATTTCAAAATCTGTTTAAACAGATTTATAGCTAACATGTAGGAGATCAAGTCCCTTCTCGTAGAGTTATTTTTCGTTCACTATATGCAAAATTATTCAGTCTCAAAGTTAGGAAAAAACTTATTTTCAAAATATAGAAAATAGGAAAAATTCATCCACACGACGTGCGTTCCGCCAAACCGGACGACGTGGTCACGCACCGTAAGCATCGAAAGCTACGTAACAGCTTCGTGGTCGTGTGGGCTTTGACGTAATTCAAATTGGTCGCGTGTGCGCGACGAATTTGATGCGTATCCGTCGAAATTCACCGTATCGTGCACTTTGCAAATTTCTCAATTACTTTGTGCACGCTCGTCAGATCGAGACGAAACTTGCGCCATCAGGACCGTATCATTTTTTTGGTCCTGTATGCCAAGTTTGGTCCGATTCTGAGACAGTTGATAAAATTGCCGTATCGCGGGCCCCCCGGTTCGACTCAACGGATGATTTTGTGCACGGCCCACCGGAATCCAACTTTGGACATACGGTTGGGTTCGTATCGAAAAATTGGATCTGTAAACATATAGTTTAACGACTTTAGAGACCATTGACTCTGGCACATTTTTCGGTGCAAAACGGATCCAATGGCAGACATCATTTTTGCCCAAAATTACCGTTTTGCCCCTGTGTCCAGAATTGGACTTAAGGACAGGCAATCCTAGCTAATTTGACTATTCTGAGAACGTTGGTAATGTTTGTTTCAGCTTTCGGAGACAGTTGTGATGACTTGGACGTTATGGCGTACCAGTTGACGGTACCTTATTGGTTCTTCGCGCTACCGCCAGACAAGTATACCTTGCCTCCCTCTACAGTTTATTTACATGCATATTTCTATTAGTATATAGTTTTACTAGTTGGTTATTACTTATGATTTGTATATCGTACATGCTAGTATAGCTATAGTTCTTGTACATGGTTAGCCTTGTTAGTTCATATTGGATTGGTTCTCTCGTATATCGTGATTGCATCGTGTCGTGTCTTCACCTGTGTCTTGACTGAGTCGTGTCTGTAAGTATGAGTGAGTGAACTGCTATTTCTTTATCTTTCCTACAACCTGCGAGTCCACACACGGGGCGAGGGTTGCCTTTGCACCTGCGAGTCCACATACGGGGCGAGGGTGACTTGTCTTGAAACTGACCTGCGAGTCCACATTCGGGGCGAGGGTTAGTTATCCATTGATCTATCAGCAGTTTATTTATGAATACTTGATCCCGTATCCGTGTTCATAGTTACATGTCAGTAGCCACATATCAGTTTCCTGGCTAGTTCCTGTTTATACCCTGTATATATTATTGCATGATTAAACTGTTAGATAGGTATGTTTTATGTATCTTGCTAGTCCTCTGAGGACCTGATGATCTCTTCAGGTTTAGCGACTGCATGGAGTTAGTTAGCAGAGCAGGATGGTAGAGGATTGCGATGTTTGATACAGGTATTTACTTGTGATATTTCTTTATTATCCTTTCGTGCTTTATATTCAGTACCATGATATACTCTGCTCATTTATAGACTCATATCATTCTTAGAGTCTAATCGAACAATATGCTAATGGGCTGCAGACCATGATCCATACTTGTTCATTCTTGTTCATTTGATTATTGTGGATTGAGATACAGATTAGACTAGCCATGATACCCATGACCTTGACAGCTTATACGTACTCGAGTCGGGCTGGAGTCCGCTCGATACGTAGCTGGCTTGCTCACGAGCTCGCGTCCGAAAAGCGGGTGCGGGTCGTGACAAGTTTTTGTGGTGGCCCATGCAGGTCAGAACATATCGTATCGGTTACGTAACTGTACCGGTACGAGCCTGCGCAACTGACTAAACCCTTAGAAATCTTAATCCACTCTGCCTTGAAAATTCTCCTAAAAATTCTCTACGTCCTTGAAAACTCCATATTTGCTCTCGATTATACTTCCTTGCTTTCCGTACCGTTGATTTTCGTCCCTTCCTAATTCGGAGTGACGAACAATCGTGCTGTCTAGAATTCATTAGAAATCCTTAAATTATAGTATATATTGCTTGACTATTGAGTGTTTGGTTGTTTATAGATATAAGGGATTATATATGCGCGTCTAGATATCTGCCCAGTAAAATTGTTAGCAACTAGTTAGAAGACCATAAGACTTTAGTGACCGTGTTTTGAGGAGTAGTATGACCAAAGGTGGGTAGAAGTCGTCAAGTACTCGGAGTTAGAAAATGACTAAAGAAAGTCATGAAATATTTCGAGGAATTAAATTTGAGGAGATTAAGGTTAAGGTAGACGTTCTTCTTGAATTTTAAGAAATAGTTATGAATTTAAATTTCGAGGGCGAAATTATTTTTAAGGTGGGTAGATTTGTAGCCTCCCTTTCCGAAAATTGTTGAAATATTTTTTTATTATCTATTTAATTTAAAATGGTGGTTTTTATTTTTATAAATAATTATTTAGTTAATTATTACGGTAGATGATTTTAAATTATGATTAAATTTGGAGTACAAGCCAACTAGGAATCATGGCACGGATAGTGCACTGGCGTGCTTTGACTAGTGTATTAGTCCTGGTAAGGAAGGCCGAGCCATAGGGATGTCCTAACTAGGAAAACCAGGCAAAGTTGTGATCTGACCGTTATAAATAGTTTAATTATTTATTATTAATATTAATTGATTTTTAGGTGACCCGGTTGTATTGGACTGGTCCGGACTGGACCTGGACCGGACCAAGCCCAAGTAGTTATGCGGCACGTCCAATGACGTTCGTGTCAATGGAATTTGGTATGAGGGTATTGCATTTCGTTTTAATGGTTTAATGAGTATTTCCTAAGTTTTTGTAAGTTAAATATTAAAAATATTACTATTAGTATTATTCAGTGACTTTTTGTATAAAATAGGCCTCGTATATTTTAGAGATTTTAGACTGTACATATTAGTATATACGTCTTTATTCGGTTTATCAAATTTCGCTATTATTATTATTATTATTATTATTATTATTATTATTATTATTATTATTATTATTATTATTATTATTGTTATTATTATTATTATTTCAATATTAATGAGGTTATTAAGAAATAATACTATTTTACTATTATTGGTTATCTGTGTGTGTATATATATATATAATATGTATATGTATATATATAAATATTCGTATGTATATGTGCGTATATAAATATGCGTATATACGTATGGATATATATATATATTATTAGATATATAGATATATATATATAATTTCTAAATATATATATAGGTGTGTATGTATGTAAAATACGTATGTGCGTATGTGTATGATTATATATATAAATATATATATATAGGGGTATGGGTGCGTGTATATACGAATATATATATATACTAGTGCATGTGTATCTGTATATATATATATATATATATATAAATGTACATATATATACGAGTGCGTGTATATAGGTATATATATTAAACTAATAAGAAAAAGGAAAATAATACTAATATAATTTTCCCAAGCCCAAGCCCATGTGCAGTAAACACCCCAAGGCCAGTAAGCCCGACCAGGCCAGGCCCAGCCAGGCCGAGCCTGGGCCCCCTTGAACCCGAGCCCAACCTAACTAATCCCAGCCCCTTCCCGAGAGAACAGCCCTGCGTTCTCTTGTGAACCCGATATATGGAGAGATCGAGAGAAAAGAAGGAGGCAGCGCCAAACCCTAAACTCCTTGCCCCGACCCCAGGCCCAGGCGGCCGTGAGGCGCCGCAGCCACCGCCGGCCGACGGCCGGAGGGCACGCGCGCGGGGCCAGCGCGCTCAAGCGCTGCGTTGGCAGCAGTAGGCACGTGCATGGAGGCCAACTTCGTGACGAGCTTTCTCCCTCCACGTTCCATCAATCCTCGAACCAATTGCGCAGGTATACTCCCAACCTATACGGCTCCGTTTCTCTGCAAGTAGAATATTTTAATTCGTAGTACCCGCGATAAGAATCGATTCCCAAAATCGAGAAAAATCTCGAAATACTGAGTATAGAGACTGTCCCAAACCCCCATATTCGAGATCGAATTTCGAACAGAATAAGGCAATATTTCAAAATCTGTTTAAACAGATTTATAGCTAACATGTAGGAGATCAAGTCCCTTCTCGTAGAGTTATTTTTCGTTCACTATATGCAAAATTATTCAGTCTCAAAGTTAGGGAAAAACATATTTTTTCAAAATATAGAAAATAGGAAAAATTCATCCACACGACGTGCGTCCTGCCAAACCGGACGACGTGGTCGCATACCGTAAGCATCGAAAGCTGCGTAACGGCTTCGTGGTCGTGTGGGATTTGATGGAATTCAAATTGGTCGTGTGTGCGCGACGAATTTGATGCGTATCCGTCAAAATTTACCGTATCGTGCACTTTGCAAATTTCTCAATTACTTTGTGCATGCTCGTCAGATCGAGACGAAACTTGCGCCATCAGGACCGTATCATTTTTTTGGTCATGTATGCCAAGTTTGGTCCGATTCTGAGACAGTTGATAAAATCGTCGTATCGCGGGCTCCCCCGGTCCGACTCAACGGGTGATTTTGTGCACGGCCCGCCGAAATCCAACTTTAGACATACAGTTGGATTTGTATCAGAAAACCGGATCCGTAGACATGTAGTTTGATGATTTTAGAGACCATTGACTCTGGCACGCTTTTCGGTGCAAAGCGGGTCCAACGGCGGACAACATTTTTGCCCGAAATTACCGTTTTACCCCTGTGTCCAGAATTAGACTTAAGGACAGGCAATCCTAGCTAATTTGACTATTCTGAGAACGTTGGTAATGTTTGTTTTAGCTTTCGGAGACAGTTGTGATGACTTAGATGTTATGGCGTACCAGTTGACGGTACCTTATTGGTTCTTCGCGCTACCGCTAGGCAAGTATACCTTGCCTCCCTCTACAGTTTATTTACATGCATATTTCAATTAGTATATAGTTTTACTAGTTGGTTATTACTTATGATTTGTATATCATACATGCTAGTATAGCTATAGTTCTTGTACATGGTTAGCCTTATTAGTTCATATTGGATTGGTTCTCTCGTGTATCGTGATTGCGTCGTGTCGTGTCTTCACCTGTGTCTTGACTGAGTCGTGTCTGTAAGTATGAGTGAGTGAACTACTATTCCTTTATCTTTCCTACAACCTGCGAGTCCACACACGGGGCGAGGGTTGCCTTTGCACCTGCGAGTCCACATACGGGGCGAGGGTGACTTGTCTTGAAACTGACCTGCGAGTCCACATTCGGGGCGAGGATTAGTTATCCATTGATCTACCAGCAGTTCATTTATGAATACTTGATCCCGTATCCGTGTTCATAGTTACATGTCAGTAGCCACATATCAGTTTCCTGGCTAGTTCCTATTTATACCCTGTATATATTATTGCATAATTAAACTGTTAGATAGGCATGTTTTATGTATCTTGCTAGTCCTCTGAGGACCTGATGATCTCTTCAGGTTTAGCGTCTGTATGGAGTTAGTTAGCAGAGCAGGATGGTAGAGAATTATGATGTTTGATACAGGTATTTACTTGTGATATTTTTTTATTATCCTTTCGTGCTTTATATTCAGTACCATGATATACTCTGCTCATTTATAGACTCATATCATTCTTAGAGTCTAATCGAACAATATGCTAATGGGCTGCAGACCATGACCCATACTTGTTCATTCTTGTTCATTTGATTATTGTAGATTGAGATACAGATTAGACTAGACATCATACCCATGACCTTGACAGCTTATACGTACTCGAGTCGGGCTGGAGTTCGATCGATACGTAGCTGGCTTGCTCACGAGCTCGCGTCCGAAAAGTGGATGCGGGTCGTGACACTAACTTATTCGCACAAACGACTTGACGAGCAAAGGCTGCGCCAAGCTTCGCATCGAGGGAATGCGTCGTGCATGCGTTCGACTTGAACCACCAAGTTCTCGGGTGCCTAGACTTAAGCCAACGGTCGTGCAAGACGACTTAACCCACGGGACATGTGAAGGCTATGCCAAGCCTTGGACAACGGGACCGTGCATGCTTTTCAAGCATTCAAGCGGGCGACGCCTATGACTTAGGCTCATTCGAGTGTTGAGGCAACTTAGCAACTGTCACGCCCCGCTCCCGTAGGAGCGATCGTCCTCGCTAAGGCGTGATGCCGCACGAGCCTAGATTGCGCTCGTACAAGGCGGGTTCCATAACGGCCGATTTCAGCTGCTGCGACGTGGTCGTCGCACAGAAGTCCCAAGCAGAGACGTTAAATAATAGCAGCGAAATTTAGAACAAACACAAGTTTCTCAAAAGATGATCTTTATTGATATTGAAACAAAGATTACAATGGGGCGCAAGGCCAATGTTACAAGTCTCTCAAGCTCACTCAAGCTCACTTTTCTCTCACTACAAGTTTACTCTGCTCTCTCTCTCTCTCTCATCTCTCAATATTTGTCGATCCAGCGGAAGCTTCGGAAGGCGATGTCCATACATTATGTCCTGTATAAGTCTTCAATCCATGCGGCCGCACGCTTCGAATCGCCAAGGAACTCCTGTGCCTCGACGCATCCAAGCGGGCTCCGTGTCACGAGCTTCTAGCTACCTGTGCCTGCACATGAACACTGTGTGGGTGTCAGTACTCAACTGTACTGGTGGAGTGAGCTTCTCGCCCACCCATACAAAACCTACACGTTCATTTACTTTGTGCAGCTTAAATCCCTTTTCGATTGTCTTTCTACTCTTGCCTTAGGTTCAGTTTTTAGGACCGGCGCCTTGGCGCAACTTGTGTGTCAAAACCATCCCGTGCTTACAATGTCAACGTTACTCATACTTTGCCTCTAGACCACTTCTCGTGCCACAACGTTAACCTATCAGGTCGTGCTTGCCTTTCGGCCAGAATCAGAGACGCAACTACGCGGTAGTACCCAATTTCCTTACGACCGTGCTATAACTCCTTCGTGTCGTACCTCGCAACTCAGTGCGACTCAACCATATCGCCGCCTCGCGGCCCCTTTGTTACTTTGATCGCCAACTGACCCAATCAAGACTTGTGGGTTTAGTGTCACACGACTGACTTTGCCTTGCGACGGTTTCCCGACTTACACTCAAACAACTCAACCAACTTATGCAACTATATGCCGACAACTCAAGACTCAATGCCACATCTCGTGCCGAAGCACGTCGCCAATGTTGTAGCTATTCTTTAAGTCCAATACTTGTATTCTAGCTTGTATACACCTTCGACAACTCAACTCAATCCAAAGGCATACCCGCGGATCTGCCGCTATGCCGACTCATCTATATGATTTGGTCACTGACTCCCAGAGCCATAGTGGACTCCTTTTTGCTGAGTATAGGATGGACCTTCTTTGGGTAGCTAGCCCTATTCCGCGTCCACCGAATACTTTGCCCCAGGCGCAGCTTGGCTCCCAGAGCCTTTATGTTTCCTTAGGCCGCAATCGGTCCCGTGGCGCCACAGGTTGCCGATTCGGGGAAACTCTACCTTGTCGACAAGTTGTCCATGACCATGCAAGACCGACTCAAACTGGCGTCTCACATAGTCATTCACTTCTGGTGTTACCATCTCTTTTAGTGTCATTCCTCTCTTTTAGTGCCATTTCTCACATCTGAGATCTTGCCTCGACGACCCGTAGTCGCGAGCATTGTTCTTTCTTGCCTCAACGACCCAGTCGTGAGCATTTCTTTCTTTCTTCCTTTCTTTTAACTCAAGACAACAACTTATTTAGACACTTTCCAAAACTCAACTAATCAATCGTGGCCCGTGCCTTTAAAAACTCTAGGATCGTGCAATCGTGCCTCAACTCGACTTCCGCTCTACGCGGCGCTATCGCCCAAGTCATACTTTATATGACGGGCCATGGGATCGTGGGACTATTTAAGTTGACAGCCGCAGAAAGAGCGGGACAGCACTAGAAATGACTTAGGTCGATCGGCATAACTTTGCCTAACTTAATCGAGCCTATAACTTGACTTAAGGGACGAGCAAAGGCTATGCCAAGCCTTGCGTTATGGAAACGTGCATGCTTTGTCGAGCATTTACGTGGGCAACGCCTATGACTTAGGCCAACTCAAGTGTCGGGACAATTCGACGTGACCGTACATGCTTTAACAAGCATTCACGCAGGCGACGCCTATGACTTAGGCTATTTCATAACTTTGTGTCGAAGACCAACTTCCCTTCTCCCAAGCCACGGGACGAAGGACCGAGTGTCATTTTCAAAGCACGCCGTGCAGCAACTCTAAGCCGACCGTGGGACGTTTTCCATGTTCTAACTCATTTTGACCCATCGGGATTATTCCCTTAGCTATGTGGATTTATCTCTTTTATTATTAAGCCTACTTGTGCAAGTTGAAAACACGATTTATTATGTGAAGGCAAAGATGAGGCAAGTTCACCGAAACTACCCCACCTGAGCGAGCGGTCGCCTTGACCGAGATGTCTTCGAGTCGCCATTGTAAGGCTAAGTCCGAACGCCGTCGGCGTTTCGATTCCTCCGATTGACTGAGCGGGACGGGGCACTACAACATACACCACTCAGAACAAGTCTCGTCCTCGAGACTTACTGAGTACTTACTTATTGACTTATCACCTTACTCAACATTCAGGAACTCTCGCATACACTACGCCTATGCGTTTTCTCAATCCGAGCCACGCTCGCACTACCCTCAATCTTTTCTTCGAATCTCTATTTCGAAATCCTCAATACTTTCCATTCCTCAAGTCTTACTTGATTCAACTTATCACTTGGTTGGATCGTGCACATATTCTAGGCGTCCCCAAAATACATGCATTTCAGCCAAGCCTTGTGATAGAGAATCCGCCATCGCCACTCGAGTCAGATTCGTGCACGTATTCAAGCGTCCCTGATATACATGCATCTCAACCAAGCTCGCGAGTGGTGCCTCCCTAACTCCTATCACTTCACGCTCGGACGTCTGCCTAACCGCTAGGCTGTCTTTTGACTAAGGTTATTCGTCAGCATTGGAATCATAGTTTCCAAACAACAATATCAACACTGACCCCATCCTAAGGTCAAACCAAGTTGATAGTATGGGATTTTCTACCCAAGCTCGCATCACTCCGATTTCTAAACATCGAGCATCGATTCCCTACGCACATCCCAACATTCGCCGCACGGGGCTTGAGTCATTTAGCAAAGCCATCCTACAACTCATGTTCAACCAAATTCTCCGACATATCAATATCGCCCGTTCAACAAGCCATCTTGCATGGTCTATCTCTTCGAACACGTTCGACATAATCTGCCTATCAAACCCTTCCAAGTCAAGCACACTACTACGTAATTCATCGCTAAACCATAATCCACATTTCACATTTCCGAAGTCACCTATTCCAATTCACGAAATCGATCACAAGGTCGTCTAGCTTAACAACATGTTGCGCCCCGATCTCACGCGAGTCAGATTATCCGCGATGGGCATGAATCACCATGCACGCTCCCGCGAAATAGTCATTCTCATCGAGATGTAACTCTTGTTTTACGTCTAGACTAATTCATTCTCGATGCGTGGATTGGACCTACTCAATCCTCAAGTTCATTTCATTCATTGATCATAAGTCATCCTCGAATTCTCCTTTGCATCAAACCGACAAGTCAAGACAATCGTAGTTGCCGCGTCCTGACTCCGAGTTCGATCATTCCCGCGACATGAATCACCATGTCTGCGCTCACGCGGAACGATCGCCTCAAACCCGACGCAACGCAAGTACGAGGCTAGAGTTGCGCTCGCACAAGACAAGAATGTTGACGTTGTGATTATCCGCGTAACCATCAAGACACTTTCATTTTCATCCAACATCCATCTCAATCAAAATCCTAGGCATCACATCCGACCGAACGATAACACTGTACGATCGTCACTCGGCGAGTTGGAGTGCCCCCGAGTTATCGCATATCGATCTTTGATACGCCTCAATACCATCGATGATATGCGTAACCTGACGATCTTCCTTTGCAACCAAATTCTGAGTCGTGCGAATGGTGCTATCGTCCGACTGGATAATCTCCTCTATATTTATAATCATCAATTTCCCTCAGACCAATTTCGAGTATCGTTCATCCGTTAATCTTAAGTCATCGACCAACGTATTTTCCTCAATTCACATCGTTCGACATCCCTGAGCCTATCGCATACACCACTCAAGGATGAAGTCATTCAACAAATCCTCAACTTAACATTTGATTCACAATCTACTTCTTCAAATTTTCTGTCCAAATCGTTCCTCGAAATCCAAGCACGCTCGCCTATATCGCACCGACGTTATTGTCGCTCGATAGTACCCCTGTCGATAGTCATCTCACTTTACCCAATCGAGTTCAACTCATTCTCGTCCGACATAATTTGAATCCCGCACTCGACTTTTCTAAGGTCGACGCAACTTTAGTGTATATGCCCAGCCCGACTTAGCCAACCGTGCTTACGCAAACCATCTTTTGTTTTGTTGTCAAAGACTGTTCTCCTACGTTTTGCAAAATAGATAGACTTATTGTATGGACATCCCGTAGGACATTTGAGAGAGAGCGCACCAACGATTTCAACTTTGCGGAAGCAACGATTCAGAGTTTGCGGAAACAACGGAGTTAAAGAATTCAATCGATAGTCCAAGGACGTAAAGCCGTGCTCTGATACCACTATGTCACGCCCCGCTCCCGTAGGAGCGATCGTCCTCGCTAAGGCATGATGCCGCACGAGCCTAGATTGCGCTCGTGCAAGGCGGGTTCCATAACGGCCGATTTCAGCGGCTGCGACGGGGTCGTCGCACAGAAGTCCCAAGCAGAGACGTTAAATAATAGCAGCAGAATTTAGAACAAACACAAGTTTCTCAAAAGATGATCTTTATTGATATTGAAACAAAGATTACAATGGGGCGCAAGGCCAATGTTACAAGTCTCTCAAGCTCACTCAAGCTCACTTTTTTCTCATTACAAGTTCACTCTGCTCTCTCTCTCTCTCTCATCTCTCAATATTTGTCGATCCAGCGGAAGCTTCGGAAGGCGATGTCCATACATTATGTCCTGTATAAGTCTTCAATCCATGCGGCCGCACGCTTCGAATCGCCAAGGAACTCCTGTGCCTCGACGCATCCAAGCGGGCTCCGCGCCACGAGCTTCTACCTGTGCCTGCACATGAACACTGTGTCGGTGTCAGTACTCAACTGTACTGGTGGAGTGAGCTTCTCGCCCACCCATACAAAACCTACACGTTCATTTACTTTGTGCAGCTTAAATCCCTTTTCGATTGTCTTTCTACTCTTGCCTTAGGTTCAGTTTTTAGGACCGGCGCCTTGGCGCAACTTGTGTGTCAAAACCATCCCGTGCTTGCAATATCAACG
The DNA here is from genome assembly GCA_029216955.1 of Iris pallida. NCBI lineage: Eukaryota > Viridiplantae > Streptophyta > Magnoliopsida > Asparagales > Iridaceae > Iris > Iris pallida. Next base: position 2,440,747 of record JANAVB010038615.1, on the reverse strand, counting down.
TTACTCATACTTTACCTCTAGACCACTTCTCGTGCCACAATGTTAACCTATCAGGTCGTGCTTGCCTTTCGGCCAGAATCAGAGACGTAACTACGCGGTAGTACCCAATTTCCTTACGACCGTGCTATAACTCCTTCGTGCCGTACCTCGCAACTCAGTGCGACTCAACCATATCGCCGCCTCACGGCCCCTTTGTTACTTTGATCACCAACTGACCCAATCAAGACTTGTGGGTTTAGTGTCACACGACTGACTTTGCCTTGCGGCGGTTTCCCGACTTACACTCAAACAACTCAACCAACTTATGCAACTATATGCCGACAACTCAAAACTCAATGCCACATCTCGTGCCGAAGCACGTCGCCTATGTTGTAGCTATTCTTTAAGTCTAATACTTATATTCTAGCTTGTATACACCTTCGACAAATCAACTCAATCCAAAGGCATACCCGCGGATCTGCCGCTATGCCGACTCATCTATATGATTTGGTCACTGACTCCCAGAGCCATAGTGGACTCCTTTTTGCTGAGTATAGGATGGACCTTCTTTGGGTAGCTAGCCCTATTCCGCGTCCACCGAATACTTTGCCCCAGGCGCAGCTTGGCTCCCAGAGCCTTTATGTTTCTTTAGGCCGCAATCGGTCCCGTGGCGCCACAGGTTGCCGATTCGGGGAAACTCTACCTTGTCGGCAAGTTGTCCATGACCATGCAAGACCGACTCAAACTGACGTCTCACATAGTCATTCACTTCTGGTGTTACCATCTCTTTTAGTGCCATTCCTCTCTTTTAGTGCCATTTCTCACATCTGAGATCTTGCCTCGACGACCCGTAGTCGCGAGCATTGTTCTTTCTTGCCTCAACGACCCAGTCGTGAGCATTTCTTTCTTTCTTCCTTTCTTTTAACTCAAGACAACAACTTATTTAGACACTTTCCAAAACTCAACTAATCAATCGTGGCCTGTGCCTTTAAAAACTCTAGGATCGTACAATCGTGCCTCAACTCGACTTCCGCTCTACGCGACGCTATCACCCAAGTCATACTTTATATGACGGGCCATGGGATCGTGGGACTATTTAAGTTGACAGCCGCAGAAAGAGCGGGACAGTACTAGAAATGACTTAGGTCGATCGGCATAACTTTGCCTAACTTAATCGAGCCTATAACTTGACTTAAGGGACGAGCAAAGGCTATGCCAAGCCTTGCGTTATGGAAACGTGCATGCTTTGTCGAGCATTTACGTGGGCAACGCCTATGACTTAGGCCAACTCAAGTGTCGGGACAATTCGACGTGACTGTGCATGCTTTAACAAGCATTCACACAGGCGACGCCTATGACTTAGGCTATTTCATAACTTTGTGTCGAAGACCAACTTCCCTTCTCCCAAGCCACGGGACGAAGGACCGAGTGTCATTTTCAAAGCACGCCGTGCAGCAACTCTAAGCCGACCATGGGACGTTTTCCATGTTCTAACTCATTTTGACCCATCGGGATTATTCCCTTAGCTATGTGGATTCATCTCTTTTATTATTAAGCCTACTTGTGCAAGTTGAAAACACGATTTATTATGTGAAGGCAAAGATGAGGCAAGTTCACCGAAACTACCCCACCTGAGCGAGCGGTCGCCTTGACCGAGATGTCTTCGAGTCGCCGTTGTAAGGCTAAGTCCGAACGCCGTCGGCGTTTCGATTCCTCCGATTGACTGAGCGGGACGGGGCACTACAGCAACTTAGGCCAACTTCCTTCTCCCAAGCCATGGGAACGAAGGATCGAGTGTCATTTTGAGAGCACGCTGAGCCGACTTCTAAATAGACCGTAGGACCATTTTCCATGTTCTAGACATTCCGACCCGTCGGGGTTATTCCCTTAGCTATGTGGATGCGTGTCTTTTATTAACAAGCCTAACTTGTGCAAGTTGAAAACATGCGAGTTATTAAGTGAAGGCTAAGATGAGGTGAGTTCACCGAAACTATTCCACCTGTGCGAGAAGTCGCCTCGGACGAGCGAGCCTTCGAGCAGCCGTTGCAAGGCTAATGCCAAATGCCGTCGGCAATTCGATTCCTCCGATTGACTTTGCGGGACGGGGCACTACAACATACACCACTCAGAACAAGTATCATCCTCGAGAATTTTCTGAAGGCAAGCCATCCTACCATTTCTATAGCCAAGACTTAATTGAGCCTAGACACGGAACTATAACAGTCATGCAGGGTATGCCAGAATTTATCGTACATACTCCGTCAACTCATTTCTTCGATTCCAAGCCACGTTCGCACTAGAGTCAATCTTTCTTTTAACACGATTCAAGTTCTCGACACTCTTCCATTCCCCAAGTCTTGTTTGAACTCAACGTATGACTTGGTTGGATCGTGCACGCATCCCAGGCGTCCCCAAAATACATGCATTTAGCCAAGCCGCATGATAGAGAAATCGTCATTCTCACTCGAGTCGCATCGTGCACATACTCAGGCGTCCCTGTAATATATGCATGTCAGCCGAATCTCGTGAGGGGTATTCCTATTCTTGAATTATTCGATCCATTCATACCAATCCTCAAGATCAATATTTCGATTGCTAACTCTTGAAACAGGGTGTCTCGCCTAATCGCTAGGCTATTTTTCAAGGCTAAGTCAATGTCAAGATTGTATGTCAAGATTGTAATCATAGTTCCCCAACAATAATGCCAACGCTGACCCCAATCCTAGGGTCAAACCAAAGTCGGTAGTACGGGTTTGCTACCCAAGCTCGCATCACTCAGATTTCTAAACATCGGACACGATCACCTGTTCGCATCAATGAATTCGTTGTGCCAGATTCGAATTCGTTCAATCACCAATTCTAACCAATTCATGCATTCGATCACGAGGTCGTCTAGCTCGATAATATGTTGAGCCCCAATCTCATGCGAGTCCGATCATCCACGGTGGTTCATGAATCACCATGCAATGCTCCCGCGGAATAATCATTCTCATCGGGGTGTAACTCTTGCTTGAGTCTAGACTAATTCATTCTCGATACGCGGATTAGACCTATTCAATTCTCAAGTTCAATTCATCAAGCATACTGAATCATTCTCGAGTTCTCTTTCACATCAAACCACCAGTCAAAGCATACAAATTGCCACGCCATACAAGTTTGATCACCTCCGCTGTATGAATCACCATACCAGCGCTCACGTGGAGTGATCGCCCTAACCGGCGTGACGTATGTGCGAGGCTGGAGTTGTGCTCGCATAAGACAAGGATGTCGACGTTGGGGTTATCGTCGAAGCAAATCCAAACATCTTATTTTCATCCAAGCCAAGATCTCAATTTAATAGTCCGTTCGTCATTCGTTCAACTAGAAAATCCTCGAGCCAAGACTATCTTTTTCTTAACATGTTTTAACATCACGAGTATAGCATCCATCGGAACAATGACATTTGCACGATCGTCATTCGTCGAGTCAGAGTACCCCCAAGTTATCGCATATCGATCTTTGATACGCCTCAATACCATCGACGATATGCGTAACCTGACGATCTTTCTTTGCAACTAATTTCGAGTCGTGCGACTGATGCTATTGTCCGAATGGATATACCACAATTTCCATCCGATATTCAAGATCAAGTTCGATCGCTATTCCTCAAGCTAGTTTCAAGATCATTGTCCAAAACTCAAGTCACATTTCATTGGATGTAATCCGAAATCGTAAGCACGATCCTCTAGGTTTCCTCGATCAAGACATTCACTTTCATTCATCGTTCTGAATCATTTTCTAACTCGCGTCGTCCATTCACAAGTTGTCCGAACGACATCTCGTTCGGGACATTCGAAGTTACGACCAACTAAGCGTGATGCATTTCTAAAGCTTTGCGCGATCGCATCGCCTCGCCGACATACTCGTTGCTCGAAATCCTTAATTTTTGCTCGAATGATTCCTAAGACAAACCATACACCACTCGGATTTGAGCCATCCGATCTAGTCCTCAATAACGTTCGCACCACTCACTAATACATCTTTCAGATTCGTTCGACGAATCTCTAGCGTAATCACTCACGTCGTATTGACGCATTAAGTCATTCGCACTATTCCTCAAAAATCCAAATCAATCTTCTGAGTACGCCTAAGCGCTAGTTCGATAGCATTCCTATCGATATACACTCTAAGTGTATCTCCGTTTCCGACCGAACGATACTTGATATTGCTTGCGACTCGATTGCCTCAAAAAGTCAAGGTGCGTGACACGCGGCACAACTTAGCCAAAAGGTCGTGTGCATAGCCATCCCGTGTGGATAATACTCGAGTTTACATGCTCATTTGCTAATGTCAACGTAGGACTAGTTGGGCACGCACACGACTTGTTAACTTTAGTATGTGTTTTCTATCAAGTCAAGTTTGACACCGTTCGGCACAGAGGCCTACCGATGCGTCCGGCGATGGCCTACCGATGTTTTCGATTGAACAATTGTACGAGCTTTTAAAAATATTTGGACTTATTGTATGGACATGCCGAGGGACAATCGAGAGAGAGCGCCTACTTCTTTTACATGAACGAGCTTTCAAAACTGAGAAATCCGACTTGAAGTCCAAGGACGTAAAGCTGTGCTCTGATACCATTATGTCACGCCCCGCTCCCATATAAGCGATCGTCCTCGCTAAGGCGTGATGTCGCACGAGCCTAGATTGCGCTCGTGTAAGACAGTTCCATAACGGCCGATTACAGCGGCGGCGACGGGGTCGTCGAACAGAAGTCCCAAGCAGAAACATTGAATCATGCAGCAAAAATTTAAAGGCAAAACAAGTTATTCAAAATGTACTCTTTATTGATATTCAACAATCAGATTACATTGGACGCAAGGCCAAGATTACAATTCTCTCAAGCTCACTTTTCTCTCTTATTACAAGTCACTTTGCTCTCTCTCATCTCTTGATACAAATGGTTGAGCCAGCGGAAGCTTCGAAAGGAAATGTCCATACATTATGTCCCATATAAGTCTTGAGTTCACACGGCCGCACGCTTCGACTCGCCAAGGAACTCCATGCCTCGACGCATCCAAGCGAGCTCCGTGCCACGAGCTTCCACCTGTGCCTGTACATGAAAACTGTGTGGGTGTCAGTACTCAACTGTACTGGTGGAGTGAGCTCCTCGCCCACCCATACAAAATCGATATATTCATTTAGTTTGTGCAGCTTAAATCCTTTTCGATTGTCTTGCTAGTCCTGCCTTAGGATCAGTTTTAAGACTACGGTGCCTGACCAAACCTACGTGCAACGACATGGTCGTGCTACAATGCCAACGTGAATTTCGATCGAGGCAGTGCCTCATCGCTTATGTACTTGACCAAACTTAAACTCGGGACAGTAGGGTCGTGCCATGACTTTAACTTGATATCGTGCCAATGACATCAATGGGTTGACTCGTGCAGGTCGTGCCCTTAGACTTTGCCTAGACTTGTCCGTGCTTCAAGATGAGGTCGTGCCTAACGACTCCTTGACTTAGCCAACTTTTACATTACGGTCCTTTCGACTTAAATCGATGGCACTCGACTTAACTTATGCAAATTAAGCCAATAATGCCGATACGCGAAAGCTAGTACGCGAATGCCAATATTGATACGCGAAAGCCAATACTTGATACGCGAAAGCCTTGCTTTGTGCCGAAGCACGTGTCTTGCTGACTTGATACATGTCATGCTAGACTGTCTCATGATTCGACCGACGCCGTGCTAGTACTCGACGCTCTCCAAAGGCAAACACACGGATTGCCGCTCTTGCCGACACATCTATATGAGTGGTCACTAGCAATGTCAAGCTATCTTAGACCCGGCTCGGGGATATCGGCTCGTCCCTACACGGGTAGCTAGCCCGGAGGCGACGAAGTCTCCCATGTGGTTATCCAGTATCCTATTTTGAGGCGTCTCGCTTCTCCCGGGCCGACATGATCCCGGTGCCCCGGCGATCATTCGAGAAGACTATACCTTGTCGACAAGTTGTCCAATGACAATGCAAGACTCAACTTGATCTACCAAATCATTCCTTAACATGACCATGCTTTCCATCTTTCTATCGAGACTTAACGAGACTCCCAAGTAGCGGGACCGATCTCGTGTGCGAGACTTATCGAGACTCCCAAGTAGCGGGACCGATCTCGTGTATTTCCTTATCGAGGCATAGCGAGACTCCCAAGTAGCAGGACCGATCTCGTGTGCGGGACTTATCAAGACTTAGCGAGACTCCCAAGTAGCGGGATCGATCTCGCGTGCGGGACTTATTGAGACTCAGCGAGACTCGCAAGTAGTGGGACCGATCTCGGCGACAACCAGTCGTGTGGACTTCCTTCGTTCGTGGCATACTCTTTACTAAACCGACCGTGACTCGTGCCTTAGACATGCCTGGTTCTCTAGGCGACGCTAGCGCTCAAGTCATATACTTTATACGACGAGCCTTGTTCTCAAGGGACTACGCGACTTGACAACCGCAGATAGAGCAGGACAGTGCTAGAAATGACTTAGGTCGACCGGCATACTTTGCCTAACTTATTCGCACAAACGACTTGACGAGCAAAGGCTGCGCCAAGCTTCGCATCGAGGGAACGTGCCGTACACGCGTTCGACTTGAACCACCAAGTTCTCGGGTGCCTAGACTTAAGCCAACGGTCGTGCAAGACGACTTAACCCACGAGACATACGAAGGCTATGCCAAGCCTTGGACAACGGGACCGTGCATGCTTTTCAAGCATTCAAGCGGGCGACGCCTATGACTTAGGCTCATTCGAGTGTTGAGGCAACTTAGCAACTTTGGCCAACTTCCTTCTCCCAAGCCACGGAAACGAATGATTGAGTGTCATTTTGAAAGCACGCTGAGCCGACTTCTAAACAGACGGTAGGACCATTTTCCATGTTCTAGACATTCCGACCCGTCGGGATTATTCCCTTAGCTATGTGGATGCGTCTCTTTTATTAACAAGCCTAACTTGTGCAAGTTGAAAACATGCGAGTTATTAAGTGAAGGCTAAGATGAGATGAGTTCACCGAAACTATCCCACCTGTGCGAGGAGTCGCCTCGGACGAGCGAGCCTTCGAGCAGTCGTTGCAAGACTAATGTCAAACGCCATCGGCATTTCGATTCTTCCGATTGACTTTGCGGGACGGAACACTACAAAAATACTAATCAATTCTTCACTTCCATGTATATAGTACGTCCATCTTTCGCTTAATCATTCCTCACTTAGCTTTCCAATACAAGATGCTCAACCAGAGAGAAATGTTCAAAGCATGAAGCAGGTACTTCCTTCTCCAACTGCATGTTCTCATTCTATTACTTTGGTTTGCGGAAAGGAAAGGAATGGAAATGTAATGAAATAATTTTTTTATTTTTAAAAAAAATTATAATTTTTATTATTTTTTTGGGTGTTTGAAAATGCCAAGAATATTAAACGAAAACGTAAAAATTTAAGGTAGAAAATTGAATACTTGGATGGGTCAGGAAACACTTTTTAAAATGCAGAATCAGAGACAGTTTGTTGCTTGCTGAGTTGCCACGGACGGGAGAGCGGGGAATTTGGCCCGAGCAGAGTTCATGGTTTGCAAGTCCATACCGACCATTTGATCACGATCGGACGGTGTGGATTTGGCTTCATGCCGGGATTTGAAGTGGTCGCACTAAACAGACAAAGAGTTCGTTAAAAAAGTCTAATCTAATCCAACTTTTTGTTATTTGAGAATTAGATAGAATTTGTTAAATTTTTTTGCTATTTTTGGTTTGAAGAAGTAGGATGGATTGACTAAACGTTATCTATTCAAACAGCTACGTACTATTGGCATCTCATCGAAAGTAGTCATCATTATCATGGCAAGGAGCGCAGGGATGGTTGAAGCACTACCTAAAGCTTCCGATGGCGCTGTCCCGGCAAAGAGCAACAACAGATTTGCCATCTCATGTGCTATTCTTGCTTCCATGGCTTCCATTCTCATGGGCTATGGTAACACCTCTCTCTCTCTCTCTCTCCTCTCTCTCTCTCTCTCTCATTCTTTCTTAGTGTCATGCTGTCATTGGAGAAGAGGAGTCGGACCTCAGGAGAAGAGGAGTCGGACCTCACCAGTGCCAGTGAGGTCGGCCCGTTGTGTAATTCTCCTAGTATTGGTGTGATCTTATTTGTATCACAGAACACGAACTGAGTGGCGGTGCCCGCACCTATTGGCCTCCCCGCATACTTAAGACCCACATCCTAAAATCTCGGCACCCCTTCCAATGGAAACACAACACGTGGCCGGCGGACCAAGAAAGCGGTTTCAAAATAGTAGCTCCTTGTATCACATTGCTCTACATCTTATGATTTCACGCTTTGATATCTCACTTTCACTTTCTAGATATTGGTGTGATGAGCGGAGCCTCCATCTTCATCAAGGAAGACCTCCACATCAGCGACAATCAGCTGGCAATTGTCATAGGCATCCTCAACCTCTACTCCCTAGTCGGCTCCGTCGCGGCCGGACGTACCTCCGACTGGGTTGGGCGTCGCCTCACCATAGTCATCGCCTCAGTCTTCTTCTTCGTCGACGCCATCCTGATGGGCTTCGCCCCCAACTACGCCTTGCTCATGCTCGGACGCTTCGTCGCGGGCGTCGGTGTCGGCTACGCCCTTGTGATCGCCCCCGTCTATAGCGCTGAGGTGTCCCCCGCCTCGTCCCGGGGGTCCCTCACCTCCTTCCCGGAGGTCTTCATCAACTGCGGCATCCTCCTCGGCTACATCTCCAACTTTGCCTTCGCCAAGTTGCCGCTGAAGGTCGGCTGGCGCATCATGCTCGGTATTGGCGCAGTCCCCTCGGTCTTCCTCGGCGTCGGGGCCCTCTCAATGCCCGAATCTCCTCGGTGGTTGGTCATGCAGGGTCGTCTTGGTGATGCCAGGAAGGTACTCGAGCAGACCTCCGACTCCAAAGAGGAAGCTCTGCTACGCCTAGCCGATATCAAGTCATATGCCGGAATCCCCCAAGACTGCAACGATGATATCGTAACCGTCACCAAGAAGAGCCACGGGGAAGGCGTGTGGAAGGAGCTGCTCGTCTCTCCCACTCCAACCGTCCGTCGAATCCTCATCTCCTCCGTCGGGATGCATTTCTTCCAGCACGTCTCCGGCATTGACTCTGTTGTCGTCTACAGCCCTAGAGTGTTCGAGAAGGCCGGGCTCAAGAAGGACTACTTGCTAGGCGCGACGGTCGCTGTTGGGACAATGAAGACCGGGTTCATTCTCATCGCAACATTCCTAGTGGACCGATTCGGTCGCCTTCCGCTTCTCAAGACTGGCATGGGAGGGATGATATTCTCTTTAGTAGGTTTAGGGACTGGGCTTACTATCATCGCCCGCAACTCCGACGAGAAGCTTACATGGGCCGTTGTATTGTGCGTTGTGTCGATACTGCTGTGCGTGGCATTCTTTTCGATAGGGCCAGGGCCGGTGACTTGGGTCTACACGTCGGAGGTCTTTCCGCTGCGACTGCGGGCGCAGGGTGCGAGCATCGGGGTGGCGGTCAACCGGGTGACGAGCTCGGCACTAACAATGTCGTTCTTAGAACTTTATAAGAGGATAACGATCGGCGGGTGCTTCTTCTTATACGCAGGGGCCGCGGTGCTGGCATTTGTATTCTACAGCATGTACCTGCCGGAGACGAGGGGGAAGACGTTGGAGGAGATGGAGGAGTTCTTCGGGGTTAAGTCAAACAGCAATAGCAGCAACAAGGATGGAGGAATGTCGCAACCCGCTTCCAAATAACTGGACTAGATATGAGTCGGACACGACTAACCTACGTTGTTGTTGTTGACAACAGTGTAGTCAACTGTCTAAATATTATATGTAATCAATTACAAGTATTGAACCTAACTCATCATAGTCAATCTATATTGTGTCCTGTCGCTAACAATCACTACAACTTCTACTATTTTATTATATGTTCTTTTACAATACGTATCCAGAGACAAATTGGATAAATGGTAAAGACAACATCATCTTCAACTACACAACACAACATCAATCATAATACATCATCAACACATACAACTGTAAACTAGGCAATCATCAACATATACTACTGACAAATAGGAAAATGTATACAAAAGAGATCATATATCTCTGTGACTGCGTAGCGTCCACGTCAGCATATACTATCACATCATCTGGTGCCATCATATCTACTATCACATAGAAGTAGTCCTCATCTGCCAAGTATCCAGTGAGGAAATAGTATGTGGAATAAAAGTCTTCCTCCTCACCTGTCGTGTATCCAGTCAGAAAAAGAGCAAAGTACATCTACAACAAATAACCAATACAACATGATGCATAACAAAAAATATGGACTAACTCGATGAAACGGAGAACTATACAATACTGAATATGTACAAAAAAAACATTATACTTTGTGTTTGAAATACTTTGTTAAATATGTGACCGGCTGGAAAAGCACAAGAATATAATGGTATGACTTAGCCATAAGTGTTGTGCATAGCTAAGCTATCCACATGATCTAACTAGGATTTGGTCACATACCTACTTAGTACTTTTCCTTCCCAAGTGCCCGAACCAGAAGAGTACCAGTCAATATCTGTTCAAGTCGTGTCAAACATGAGTCCAATCTACATGAATGAATTAATGAGACAGTGTCGTAGAGTACAAAATCTAAAAATGTCTTTTTAGATTTTGCAAGACTAAACCAAAACTCATTCTCGTCATTAAGTATTCGCAGCAATTCCTCGACATCTAGTAGACTCTAGCTAAAACTGAAGAAGTGGGGAAGTTAGGGAGATAACAACAGGCTCTTGTTATCAAGACATCCCATTCATGAGCTAATGTTGAGAAGCTCAATTACGCTACCAATGGGTAGCACTAGGAAGCTGAACACAGGATTCATCATCTCTGCGTCAACCTCGGCACAAAGCTCTGTCTATATACAGTTTTATGCTTATTTCTTCGCAGTGATTGCCTTCTGATTGACCTTCTGTTTTTATGCTCGTTTTGTTTCTGGTTTCTGCTTTCCTTGATTCATTTTTGAATGCCTCTGCGACTGTCTTGTGGAAGCAGATGTCGATTAGAGGCGTCCCAGAGAGTATCGATTTTTTGAGCAAATATGAAACCTAACAAGCATCGATACTTCACAAGTGCAAGTAAAGTGAAATGCATATGATCACTTTCTCAAGAAACAACAACAACAAAAACAAAAAACTTCAAATAGTTATAATCCTCTCCTCCAACTTCTTGTAGTTCCTTTCTTATTCCCAGCTTCAGAAGTAGGGGGTAGATGCCACAGAAGCGGACGACATTACACACAAATCATCGATTATTACACACAAATCATCGATTATGAAAAACGTTGCTTCATATTTTTTCCCCTTTATTTTATGTATCAACTATTTATAATATGGTTCTTTTACTTTTGAAATGAACTCAAGCGGACGGCATTACACTCTAGGGATGTAGAGCAAGGCGGAGTCGCCGGAGAAGTGCAGGAAGAAATACATCCCGTTGGAGGAAATGCAAAAATTACTAACAGCCAATGTTAATCTTTATATCCCCCATGCGGATTGAGCATGCGAGTCCATTTTTGTTGCAACTAGTTTTGTTCATCCACTAAAGTGGTTTTAACCTTTAAATTGACGTGTCAAATTTTTAGTGGGGGGGTGAACAAACGCCCTTGTTTAGGTGGGTGAACAAAAATGAACTCCATGCGAGTTGACACTTTACACTTAAAAGATTTAATATTGGATTTCATCTCCATTCATTTTTTTTACCATATGCTTCTTTGGCTATTTTTATAGCCATTCAATTCAATCATAAAATAACACAAAACTAGTCCCAAAAAATAAACCGCTAATCTAATTGATTCCGAAAAAAAAACTTGATCTCCAAACTAACATACAAATAAAAAAAACGACAAAAATATCTCCAACCAAAATGACTTTTTAGAGTTTGCAAGACAAAACCAAAACTCATTCTCGTCTCTGTCTTGTGCTTCGTCTTGGTCGAATCAGATCCTCATTTCCCTTCTTCTACTAATCATCCTTCATCTCTCCTGCCCGGGGGAGAAAGACATCAGTGAGTGGTGTTTTGGAGATCAAAGCAGATTTCAGTAGCTCTAAAGCCTGCACATCAGATTCGCAGAAATTCAGTAAGCATCATTCTAAGAATATACATATATTCCGAAGGACGATCATATATAGTCACTTACTTGAACCTTTCCGATAACCACCTCTCTCTGATCCAGTATCTTGCTAAATGTCCCCTGGCAGTCGCTAATGGCTTGCAAGATCGAACTCAGGCTAAGTGGAGACACGCACAAGTTATCGGTCAAGATGAACTTTGCCCAACCATCAGTGTATCCTCCACCTTTCTCTGTTCTATTTACCTTCTTCTTCTTCGGATTCAAAGGCTCAAGCACTGGCTTCACATACTTACCATTTGAGCAAATACCATTTACGTAAATATTACAACTAATCCAGACGGACGGGAAAGATCTCTCACATGAAGATCCTTCAAGTGGCAGTGGAAGCATTTCCTCGACATTTAGTAGACACCTGCTACAACCGAAGAAAGGGGGAAGTTTGGGAGATAACAGCAGGCTCTTACATTCATCGGACACGATGTACTCTGAAACCAAACCTTCCACACTTCGATACAGGTTATCAAGACATCCCATTGATGAACTGGTGTGAAGAAGCTTGATTACACTACCCATGGGTAGAACTAGGAAGCTGAACAGAAGATTCACCACCTCTCCGTCGACCTCGGCACAAAGCATCCTGTTCTCGGCTCTGTCTATGTAGAGTTTCATGCATATTTCTTCGCAGTGCTCGTCTTCTGACCGAGCTTCTGCTTTTATGCTAATTTTGTTGCTGGTGTCTGCCTTCCTTGATTCATTTTGGAATACCTCTGTCTTTCGGAAGCAGGTGTCGGTCAGAGGAGTCTCCGAAATTATCGATTGTTTGAGCAGATATGAAACCTAACAAGCATGAATATTTCTCAATGCAAATTAAAGGAAATGCAATGAACATATGATTACTTTCTCAATAAACAACAAAAAAAAAACAAGAACAAAACACTTTAATTAGTCATAATCAAGACTACATATATAGTAGGTAGTCCTAGTTTGTAAAATGAATTATTCTTTAAGAAATGAGTTTTTCTCAAGCAAATTAATTTAAACTCAAGCAATGAATTATATATACCTCCTCCTTGCCAAGGTCTAAAGTCATCTCCTCCAACTTCTTGTTGTTCCTTATTCGCAGCTTCTGAAGCATGGTGAAGGTAGATGCCACAGAAACTGGCATTACACGCAAATCATCCATTATGATGAATAATGTCGTTTCTCCTCCCTTCACAAAAACTCCACCATCGTCGTCGCTGGCAGAATCTTCCTTTCTCTTCCGCGATGAATTCGTGTCTTCCATAGATTTTTCGCAGTACGAACACCGAACATCCGGCACCAAACTAATGAAAACTTTTTCCCTGTTTGTGCAGTCCTTATTAGAGCATTGGTAGAATCTTCTTGGGTTGGCATTGCCTATGTTTAGCTTCAAATCCTCGCACCGGAACGCCCCTGCAGATAGAGGGTGAAGCAGCATGTTCTTGCATGCCTTGGTCTCCAGGTACTTGTCCTCGAGGCTCTTAACGCTCTTGTAGACATTGGACATCGATTCGAGAACCAAACTGTCGCCGATGAGCTCGATAACAGTCGACAGCGGCAACGTTAGGAAGCTGAAGAGGATATCTAAGAAATCCTTGCTAGCTTCGGCAAAAACGACCTTGTTCTCTTCTTTGTCGACGAAAAACTTCACGGATATCTTAGCTTCACTAGCCATTGTACAAAATCTGTGACACTGGTCTTGGAGTGGATGATGTTGATGAGTTAGTTTAAATATGCTTCTTTTGGTTATATAGGTTAAGGGCTCAACCCTTCAAATTCCATAGTAACACCTAAGAAGAACAAACAAGTAGGATGACCCGTTCGAATTCCGTAATACATCAATTTCTTCCTAATGAATCTCTTAAAATGCTTGTCAGGACATTTATTGCATGAATTCTCTAAGAATTAAATATCTTATGCAGTCTGAACCTAAACCTTCCTCACTTCTGGCTAGGGTTTTTGTGAGTCGGCATTAAGAAGCTTGATTTTGGAACCGATCGTCGGCACTGCTAAGTTGTCACCAACCAGCTTCATAAGATTCGCCAATGGAACCCATATATAAGGAAGCTTAAAAGAATATGGACACTGCTAAGTTGCCCACGGTTTGTGATCAAGGACGGAACCAGGATTTTGGGCTGAACTTAAAATGTCCTAATTTTTTTTAGTCAGAAAATTTAAAAATTGTTATCAGATGAAAAATAGTTGAAGTTTTTATGTTTCTACTTGAGGGAGTGTAGGTTCAAGAGTAGAATTGATATCCGAAAATACTACAATTGTTGATTTTATCAGACACATATCTTTCAAGAGAAATTAGAGAGTTATGTTTTAAAGACCAAAATACTTGTCTAACATTCTGATACATAACCAAGTAGCCCCTATCATGAAAGATTCCTCAAAACCAAGACTTTCACAAACTTAAGTTTTATTTTTAAATTCTTCCCCATAACAATAAGGCCAAAAATTAAACAGAAATTATCCAATTATTCCTATTACTCAAGCAACATGGAAAAGTTGCCAGCTTTAATTAATCAAACCAAGATAACTGAAGATCAACTTGACCAAAGTGCAATATTTTGATTTCGAGAGATTCAGACTTGTAAATAAACTTCAATTTCTAACAAAACTATCACAAGGACATGCATATATTAAGGATGTGCCTTCTATTCTGGAAATGGTGTAGTAGCAATTTATCATCATCTAGTCCAAAAAACATAACTTCAAATTGATTATATCATTTCATCAAACACGTAGCGGACTTGTAAAAATACAGGAAGTCGAAGAAAAAAAAAATGGAAGAAAAGATGCAGTAACATTTCATCAAACATAACTTCAAATTCATTGTAACATTTCATCAAACACTAAATTCATCTAGTCAAGAAATTTCAAAGAGACGAAATGGAATAAAAAAATACATGCATCATTTGAAATGACTCTTTACCTATGACAGAGAACCTTATTCTTCGGTGGCTGGGCGTACTCGTCTCGACTGCGAACCGCGCTCGAGAACCAAAAGTTGAAGAAGAAGATCCGTAGAGAGAGATCAAAGAGGTCTCGATTCTATCATCCTCACCGACTCACCATGACCGTGAGAACGTTAGACGTGGGCAGCCGCCCGCAGGACGATGGGACCGAGCATAGGGGTAAGCGGCACATATCTGTCGTGGGGCTACGTGGGGATAACCAGCCTGGAGTGTGGGCAGGACTGGAATTTTGGTGTTGGCGAGAGAGAGAAGGGAATGTAATCCGGTGATAATTAGGGGTGCAACTCGGACGGGTTGGGTCGGGTTTGAGGTCAACCCGAGTCCAACCCGATAGATCATAAGTCTAGCCCAAGTCCAAGTCCGACTCGACTTCGGGTTCAACATATGAAGTCCAAGACTAAGTCCGGAGGATCGGGTTGGGCTCGGGTTGGGTCGGGTTCATAGGGTTTATCGGACTCTAATATGATATTTGAAATAATTTTAAACAAGAGTAATATTAAATGTATAATCAAATAGCAATCAAGCCTCAATCATTACAAAATAAAACTGAAATGAGATTTAGGACAAGGAATTGAAGAGTTCGGGTGAAAAAAATTATAGTTTAAACTTTTTTATTTAAGTAGTATGAAACAATATATATATATAAATTATATGTA
Organism: Iris pallida; assembly: GCA_029216955.1. NCBI lineage: Eukaryota > Viridiplantae > Streptophyta > Magnoliopsida > Asparagales > Iridaceae > Iris > Iris pallida. The sequence continues at coordinate 2,424,958 of JANAVB010038615.1, read as the reverse complement.
TGTCGGGTTTCGGGTTCTTCGGGTTACCCAACACATGAACCCAAGTCCAACCCGATTTTTGATCGGGTTCAAATATTTTAACCCGAGCCCAAGCCCGAACCCGAATATCTTCAACCCTAACCCAACCCATTAACGGGCCCGATCGGGTTCGGGTTTAGCCCGCCCAAGTTGCACCCCTAGTGATAATGTATACGAGACTAAGAATTTAAAGAGGATCCCAGTACTCAGCCTCCCGAAGCTTTTGTCTTTTTGTCTTTCACATGATATACTTTTCAGAAAATTTCATCTGGAGTGAAAAATTTTGGCTTTTTCTAAGGGCACCACACCAATTACTTGGGGCTATCCCAAAATTTTTACAAAAAATTACAAGTTTGCCATCAAAATTTTTTACTTGAGGCTAGCCCAATTTTTTCCAGCAAGTAGGACTGCCAACATGCTGGCAGGACTGCCAGCATGTTGGCAGTCCTAACATGTGTTAGGACTGCCAATAAGTTGGCAGTCCTCGGAAAAGAAGAAGAAGCAGCAGCAGCACCTACATCCATCCATCCATCCATCCATGTCTCCTCCTCTCTCCTCCTCCTCCTCCTCCTCCTCCTTGCTCCTCCTCCTCCTCCTCCTCCGGCCCCGTCCTCCGCCCCCTCCGATTCTCCACCGCCGTCGCCTCCTCCTTGCTCCTCCTCCTCCTTCGGCCCCGTCCTCCGTTCCTCCGCTCCTCCACCGCCGTCGAACTCGACTTCACGCACGTCATCCACTCCCGCTACCTCTCCGCTGGAGGAGGAGGAGGAGGGAGGAGGAGGAGGAGGAGGAGGAGGAGAGAGGAGAGAGAAAAATTTCTAATATTGGGCTGCCCTCAAGTAATTTTCGGGACGTCCCCAGTAAAAGTTTCTCAAACCTGGGCTGTCCCCTAGTAAGTGATAGCCCCTAGCAATAGTGGGGGTGCCCTTAGAAAAAGCCAAATTTTTTGTATATTTGCATGAAAGAAGAGAAGTATCAAAAATTTACAGAAAAAGGATAGTGGCGCCAGTTGTACTGGCGTCTTAAAAAAAATTTAAAAAGAGGCTGCCGAGATTTTTTTTGTCGAGCCAGACAAAAAAAAATTGGTGGTGCCAGTGGAACTGGCGCCGAGTAAAGGGGGGGAGGGGGGAGGGGGGAGGGGGAAAGGGGGCGGGGGGGGGGAGGGAGGGGGGGCTGAGAGATTCGTTCTTCTTTCTTTGTTTCTTCTTTCTTTGTCCTTTTCTTTGTTTTTTTTGTTTTCTTTTCCTTTTCTTTTTGCTTTTTCTTTACTTTCTTTGTCTTCTTATTTTACTTTATCATTTACTTTAAAGCTGAGAGAGCTTGATGGAATTTGAGGGAGATTGAAAGGGACATTGGATCAGATGGATTCGTTCACTCGTGAAGTTATTTGGACGTAGTTAAAATTTGGGTTATAAGAAGCGGACGACCACATAAGCAACACTCAGAAACAGCAGAAGAAGTAGAAGATCAGCAAGGTGAAAAAGAATATTTCTATTTTACTAAAGAGAAAATGGAACATCAGAATGATGGTCGCATTCCTGGTGGACCTATCACCCAAAGAGAAATTCAAGAACGTAAAAATCATGTTTCTGAACTGGTATTTACTGGATAACAGGCATAACAGGCATGCACACATGGGATGTACGTATGATACCACCGTAAACATGAACCACAACCTTTATCTAAGTGTACTACATATGTTCTATTTGTTGCACGATCTAATATTTCATACGCATAACCTTCAATATGCAACACATGAAGTTGGTGTTTTTCTCTATTTATTCGAGCAATTGTTTTTAACATTCTTGGACAATACTCTGTTTCAAGATTTTGAGCAAATTGTCTGTTCTTCTCTTGTAGAGATATAATCTTAGCTCTAATGTCGTCAAGTAATATTGTTATCGGTTTATCACGTAATTTCTTAACCCAGTTATTGAAACATTCTGCAAGATTAGAAGTGTTAATATCTAATCTAGGAACAGGAGAATATGCAGTAATCCAATGTGAAAAATTACGTGTTTCATCATTTACTCCAACAAGCCAATTAAATATGTCCATGTTTTCAGCTTTAATTATTTCAAACCATGAATCAGCATCTGGTTTATTGTATGATCTTGCAAGAGAATCAAGCATTTGAAGAAATTTTTTAATCTTTGTAACCGATTTCAAATTCTGTTTAAAATGCTGAATACAAAAGAAATGGCGTGATTCTGGAAAGGTTAAACACATGACATGAAGCAAACCCTTTTGTTTATCTGATATAAATGAAATTTTATTCCATTCATTAAAAAAGCTTTCAAAAGATGTTCTCAAACTAGTTAAAAGCCAAGTCCACGATTCTGTGTTCTCACCTTCCGCAACAGCATAAGCAATTGGATAAACTTTATAGTTCGGATCATGAGCATAAGCAATGTCACGCCCCAGAACCAGAATACTGGAGAACGGGGGCAGACATAGCCAGCTACGTATAACGAAATGGAATCCACACCGCTATACGGTCACGGCTGTCTAGATATGTGAGGGTTTCACTACAATCCATCAGTCTCTTAAGGTCATGAAATAGCCTATTGTCTCAATCTCAACCAACTAATAATAATTATAAGATGTCAGACCACCAAATACACAATAGTAAGGCGTCCCATACATTACATATTCGGAATGATCATGAAGCTAGTCATTACAAAATGTGAGGACTAGCAAAAGTTCAGTCATACATGATCAACCCCCGGGGCTTGTCAATCATGTTACAGCCCGTAGGCAGACAATAAGTAAAAGCTGCAACCGAGCTAACACTTGCTCGTCGGCTAAACGTCTCAAAAGAATAATTTACAATATTACAGTGGAGGAACAAAAGAAACCCACTCGATGCCCTGGTTACGCCGGGTGACCACCATCGGGCTGGAAAGCAGGGAGATCCTTTGGTGCTGCTCCGGTATCTGGCCATACAAAACCAGCTGGGTCAGACCCCAGAAAGGACAAGTGCCACAAAGGAGGCTTCACTTAGGACTAAAATCAACAAATCATTAGCATTCAACATGTAAGAAAATAATAAGTAACACAGATTATGGTTTGTGCACTACCAATGCACTTGTCCCAATCAGAGAAAGTAATTAAGTGAAGCATCAATGACGTAAGACAACTGGAGAATCATGCTAAATAAAATATAGCTGGGCAATATATGAAGAGAAGACAAAGGTACTATTCCGGAAGCCAGGTTACAATCCTTAAACCAAACAAGGACCGAGATTGTAACCCTTCACCTGAACGGAACTTAGTCTCTGATCATTTATTGCTAACGGTGACAATCATTAAGGGGAAAATGAGAGAGTACAATGATAAAAGTGACAATGAAGAGTACAATACGCTAGAGTGATAATAGAGTACAATCATCATAGTGACAATCTGGAGTAACAATCATTATAGTGACAATCTGGAGTGACAATCATTATAGTGACAATCTGGAGTGACAATCATTCTGGTACAATCTTGCAATCAATCACTTCTAGACAATACTATACTGAACTAGACTCCATCCAATCAATCACGGCCAATCATTGCCTACGGCTTTCTACATTAACTAACTAGGGTTATCACAATCCTAGTTACTAGCAAGATGCAATGAGATGCTCCAAGTAGTCACAGGCCCTGCAGCTATCCAGGTTATCCAGGCAATCATTATAGTGACAATTTAGAGAGTACAATGCATTAGAGTGACAATAGAGTTCAATCATTTAAGTGACAATGGTGGGTGCCCCACATAACAGTAGGCTGGAAATGCGCCCTACTCGTCGGCAGGCTACAAGTCCAAACATTTGCGGCCGGGATAACGGGATCGCCTGTAACTGGGGAACATCTCTTCATGTCTAGTAAATTATACTAATCATTGACCTTAGTCCATTTCAGTAGGTACTCCTGACCGTGGTACTCAGGAGTCCCCTCCTAGACATGATGCAGGACAGGACTGGATTATTTGTACAAGCAAGCAAGCAGGAACACCCACGGTGTCAGAGTTGGTTATACAAGTCAAGTTACAAGTTACACGTCAAGTCAAGTCAGAAGTGCGCCGCCACGGGCCACTATCAAGTTATCAAGATAAATCATGTCAGGGTACTTGTCGGGAGTGCGCCACGACGGGCCACTATCAAGTCAGGTTGGTCATGTCAGGAGTACACCACTACGGGTCACTGTCGTGTTATGCTAGTTCCTTGTCATACCATGCCATGTACAATAGTCATTCCAAACATATTAAGTAAAATCAAGTTCATGACAAAAGGCGTAAGGATATAAAATGGACGTAAAATATCTAATAAAATATCAATATACAGGGCTATAGAAGAGCCAAGCTTAAAGAAATAAAACCAAAACTCCAAGAGCCAATGGATTGCGCAAAGGGTCAGGGGATTGGATTGCGCAGGAATGGTTGGCGCAGGCTGCAAAGTGCGCAGACTTAGACTGCGCAGGCAATGGATGGCGCAGGATGCAGACTCGCAGGCTTAGATTGCGCAGGCAATGGATAGCGCAGGATGCAGACTGCGCAGGCTTAGACTACGCAGGCAATGGATAGCGCAGGATGCAGACTGCGCAGGCTTAGACTGCGCAGGCAATGGATAGCGCAGGATGCAGACTGCGCAGGCTTAGACTGCACAGGCAATGGATAGCGCAGGATGCAGACTGCGCAGGCTTAGACTGCACAGGCAATGGATAGCGCAGGATGCAGACTGCGCAGGCTTAGACTGCGCAGGCAATGGATGGCGCAGGATGCAGACTGCGCAGGGGTCAAGCGCGTAGGAGCCGATGGCGCAGGGTTGGTTGCGCAATCGGGCAGCGGCCAGGCTGCGCAGTCAGCGACCAATGCTAAAGAGCGCGACGTGGGGAGGCTGCACGGTCAGTTCTGCGCTAAAGAGCGCAGACTGTAGATCTTCTTCTCCAGGCCGAGAGGAACATCAAGAACACCCAAAATTCAATCTTTCATATCTTAGTCAAATCAAAGCCAAATCTAGATTTTCAAAGTTCTAACTTGAGAAAATTGAATTCTCTTCCATATGGAACAATCAAAACATGGAAATGAACAAGTTTTATAGATCAAAACCACCTAAATCCGAAAATACTTCAATCCTAGATCTACAAAATTCCAAGCCCCAAATGGAGAAAACCCAAGTTCTAATGTTGCTTAAAATGAGCTAATAAAGCTATTAGACAAATAAAATGTAGCCCTCAAGTGATAGCAAGATGCAACTTGCCTAGGTTGGTGGTTGGTGGAGAGGAAAGAGTAATGAGGAAGAAGATGAAGAAAAATAAATGAGGAGAGAGAGAGAGGGAAATTGATATTTATGGTGGTGGTGGTTCTCTGTCACGACCCGGTCCCAATTACTTGGGTCGAATCGGATCATGTCCAGCCTGCACCGTTGTTGAGACGGCGGCAGTAAGCTGTTCCATTAGCAGGTAACCACAACAACATCTATATTTGTCACAACTCAAAATTCGAAAATTTAAAACTTTATTAAACTTTTACAATGAAATGAAAGATACAACTTAAACCATTTTCTACATACATCAAGAAGAAAAGAAAACTCTAGGCAAACAGCTCATCAGTCTCGAAATCCTCGTCTTCTAGTTGGGATCGCGGAACAAAGCCTCATCAGTGATACCTAAAATGTTGGGCCTCCAGTCAGGAGGGAGCAAAGTACAATTCATGCTAATTTAACAATTAAAATAATAATAGAATCATGCACTTTTAAACAATTTTGAAAATCAACTAAGCAGTTACAGTTTTAAAACAGTCAGTGCTCTCAGAGAGAGTTCCGTGTTGCATCGTGGTTTAAACTTGCAATAAAACGATTACTAAATAATTGTAAACTAACACAAAATGTACTTGCCTTTGTTTTATTGACTGGATTCGTTTGTTGATTCCGGGTTGATGCTAGTACAGTCCTCGAAACCCTACAATTAAGAATTTGACTCAGATTCCAGGTTAACCAATCTAGCTACGCTAGTTGAAATCTCTGTTTGCGTCATAGTCCAATTTTAATTCTTTAATTAACCAAACACAGAAAAATACGATTTATTGTGCGTTGATTTAATACGAGGGAAAAATGTCATTTTTTAACTTTGAATTCGAAAAACATCATCGCTGCCAGATTATTTATGAAAACTTGGTAATTTTTATAAATATAAATATAAAGCTAATTTTCTTATTTAGTGAGAAATACGTGACTTTTAATTATTAACAAACTTGTCAATTTTTAAGTGAGAAAAATATTAATTAATTTTATACGAAAATACTTTTAATCATTTTAATCGTTAAATACCAAAAACTCGAAAAACCAAAAAATGACAGGAAAATTCTAAGCTATTACAGTCACAGACCAGCCAGCTGGGCTTATGCCTATTACAATTTATTTACATAAATTGAAATAAGACAAACCGCCGTTAGTCTTAAACTGAAATATTAAATAAATATAAATATAAATTAAATATAAAAATACGAGTAAATTATAAGTCTCAGATATGGTCCGATCCTCATCTTGGCTAATTGCCTCAACGTCCGGGCGGGGCCGGTTTCGTTTGCACTTAGCCGGGTCCATTGACCGATACGGTCGTCACCCAAAAATCAAATATCGAATAAATTCCGAAAATCATTTTAAATTCATTTTTAAATTAATTAAGGATTTACGGAAAAATCGGGCAGCATCTCCTCTGTTTTTGGTCAACCCAAAAACTGGGAAAATGGCGCCGATAATTCCTGCAAGTCCCAAACCAGGGAAAAACCCGCATTTTATATATATAAAACATCCACAGCATAATCGGGACGACCCGAAATAATTTCGGAAGTCCGATTCCAATTCTACAAATCACAGAACGTTCCCGGAAAATTTCGGAGAACTAAAACACACCAAAAACCATTCCCGAAATATTTCGGGAATCTAAAATAACTCACAGGACTTTTCCGAAAGTCCCGGAAATTACGACGTCGCTAAAACCGAGTTCCCAAAGGGAATCGGGGACCATTTTATCATCGAAAATAATAATAAAATAGCGGGACAGGGGGTTTTACCTCGAATTGCTCGGCTAGAGCTCTCAGATGAATATAGAAAGAAAATAATGAGATCCAGATCAGCAAACGTTCCCGAAACAGTGCTGGAACCAGCGTCGTCGACGACGAACGCCGAAGAACTCAGAACTAGGGCACTGTCAAAACCACAGGGAAAACTCGCCAAATGGCAGTGAGCCAGAACACGCAAGAGCAGTTGCCGAGGGAAGCTCGGCGGAGTGCTGGCCGGAGAAACGCGCTCGCGGGGAGCGGGCGGACAGGGGCGCTATCTGCGGTCGGCCAAGAAGGGGCCAGGGAAGTCGCCGAGGAAGTCGGCGCGACGCGCTGGTCGGGGTCGCGCGGCCAGAAAGGGGGCTGGCGCGGACGGGGCTCGCCGGAGTCGGGCGGCGCTGGGGCGCAGAGGGCGCGCCGGTCAGGGTCGGCAGAGACGGTTGGCCGGACTTCGGCCGGCAGGGTGCGGCTGGAGTGGGAGTTGGTGAGGGTGGAGGGTTTGAGAAGTTGGGGTTTGGAGAAAAAACTTCTGTGAGGGAGAGAGTGAAGAAGGAGAGTAGAGAGAGTTGGTTTCTCTCTGAGAGATGAGAGTATAGGTGTGGAGTAGGGAAGTAATTGTGGGGGGTGTTCTCATGTTGAGAAGAGAGGTGAGTGATTTGTCTTCTGTGAACGTGAAGAAGTGGGAGGAGAGGGAAGTTAAATAAAGGAAGAGTGGGGGTTACGGAAAACCGAGGGGTGTGGCCGGTTTCGGAAGGGGAGGAGATGAGTCGACGAGAGGTTTCGGGAATGAAGAGTTTTATCCAGAACGAGAGAGGGAGATAAGGTTAGGAATGGTTGAAAGAGTTGGGTCAGACGTGAGTTGCTGGTCCTTCGGGACCAGCTCAAATTCATTTTTTTATTAGTTAAACCAAGTCAAAAATCAGATTTTAAGAAAGAGAGAAATGGGATTGGGTTTGGCTCAGGCCTGGGTCTGGGTTCGGACTCGGGTCTGGGACTAAATCAAAAGTCCATGTTGTTAATAATTTTGAAATAATTTGCACCCAAAAATATTTAATAATAATAATAATAATAATTAGAAATACTAATTATCACACTAAAATACTATTAATAATTAATTACAAAAATATGGGTTTCACAATCTTCCCTCCTTAGAAAATTTCGTCCTCGAAATTTAAAGACAGGGTAGGAGAATCAAACAGGTACGGATACTACACTCGTAACTCAGGTCCAACAATAAGAATTTCCAAGGCAGTCGTGGATGAGACGGTTTATGATATCATCTATGTAGAAAAATACAAAAGCGAACCAAAGTACACGAGGTTGATCAGACCATCATGCACCGGTTCTGATTAGACAATATATTAGTGGGTGCACCCAATAAAATACTGTCATGATCAAGCTTGATAAAGAAATAGCTTGAAAAACTAGGCTAACTTAGCAACATCAATCAAGTTTAGAACGAAAAGATAAGAAGTAGGAGTTTAAGTGATGGCTCAAATTCTGATCTTCTTCTCACCTCTGACTACGCTTGTAACTGGTTTCTCTGGCACTGAAAGGCTGAGTCCAATCTTTAGCTCTAAATTATCCAAAATGTGACTCAGATCCGGAATGTAGCGTCTGAGCTGTGATACGTAGAAGACGTTGCACACTCTCAAGATTAGCTGGTAGAGCTAACCGGTATGCTACTTCCAACTCGTCTTAAAACTTCAAATGGCCTGATGTACCTGGCTCAATTTTCCTGCTCTGCTAACACTGATCGTTCCTCTGGTAGGAGAAAATCTTCACAAAAGACGCTATCTCCATTGATTGATGATGCTAACTTGGTAGTTGTTGTAAGGAAACTCTACCAATTTTAAATGATCTTCTCCAAGACCCTCTAATTTCTAAAACACAAGATCTAACATATCTTCAAGCGTCTGGATTATCTTCTTTGATTGTCCGTCGGTTTGTACTCCATAAATCCGGTAGGGGTGCCTCTCGTACAATGCTGCCAACTTCTCGGTGAATAAACTAACCTTGAAGGGAATAAAAGTGTGCTGACTTAGTCAGTCGGTCCACTATAATCCAATTGGTGCCCTTCCCTCCATGGGAACAAGGCAATCCTTACTCAAAGTTCATTGTTATATGCTTCTACTTCCACTCCGAATTGTCCAGTGGCTGCAACAAACTTGTTGTTCTCTTGCTAAATTTCTCATTTTGACAAATTCACATCTAATCCCATACCTGAAATTGTCCTTCTTCATTCCATAGCACCAATCAATGGAGGCATATTCCGATACATCTTATTAGCTCCTGAATATATGGAATACTGCGACTGGTGCATTTCTTTCATCAACTCGTTCCTCCGTTTGTCAGCCGATACGCAAAGTCTCGTACCATTCTTCAGAGTTCCACTGCTGATCAATTTAGAAACCCTCAAGTGTTCCTGCCAACACTTGATCTCTAAGCCTGCAAAGTGCCTCGTTTTGAAACTACGTCCTCTTGATTTTGTCCATCAGCCTCGAACTTCATCAATACTGAATCAGCATCCAGCTCCGTCCTTCTATCTCCAGGTAGTATAACCTCCAGTCCAAGCTTCTCGACGTCTTCTAGTAGGTGCCACTCCTTGGTTAAGAACATCGCCTCTGGGTATCGACTAAGTGTATCAGCGATCACATTAGCCCTACCCGGGTGGTATAGCGGGTCGATGTTGAAATCCTTTATCAGCTTCAGCCATCTTCTTTGTCTAACATTCAGCTCTTTCTGAGTGAAGACATATTTCAAACTTTTGTAGTCCGTATATATTTTCACTCCCTTTCTATGAAAATCATGCTTCCATAGCTTTAAAGTAAAGATAATTGCAGCAAATTCCAAATTAGGTGTGGGATAATTCTTCTCATGAGTCTGTAGTTGTCTAGACGTGTAAGCAATTACTTTCCCATGTTGTTGAAGAACGCAATCCAGTCCTTTTCCAGGGGCATTACTGTAAATTGAGAAACCACCGGTTCCTGCGGGTAGCGCAAGGATTGGTGTAGTGGTAAGTCTCTTCTTCAGCTCCTCAATGCCGCCTAGCAAACTTTCGTCCAGATGAACTCTTCATTCTTCCAAGTGAGCTTCGTCATCGGCTCAACAATCTTGGCGAAATCCTTCACGAACTTCTGATAGTAGCCAGCCAAGTTCAAGAAACTTCCGAATTGAACTTGGGGTATACCACTTTTCAACAGCAGCTATCTACCATCGAAATTTCTTCTCTTGACAACATGGCCACAAATCCACCTTGTCAAAGAAAATCCACGTTCAGATAACTTACCATAAAACTTCTTTTTCTTCAAAGTTTCCAGAACCTTCCTCGGATGTTCTTCATGCTCTTCTTCAGTCTTCGAATATATCAGAATGTTATCTATGGAGAAGATAAACTGTTTCAAATACTCATGAAAAACTCTGTTCATGAGATTCATGAACACAGCAGGAGCATTCGTCAGTCCAAACGACATGACCAAAGAAAACTACCCATACTTGGTGTTTGAACACCGTCTTGGAAATGTCCTCCTTCCTGACTTTGATTCGATGGTAGTCAGATCTTAAATCAAACTTCGAAACACCCTAACTCCACACAAACAGATCAAACAGATCCTCGATCCGGGCAGAGGGTACTTGTTCTTTAGTGTCTGGTAATCGATGCACATCCGTTGTTCCATCCTTCTTGGGCACAAACAAGATAGGTGTTCCCTAAGGTGAAGTTCCACCCTGAATAAATCCTAGAGCCTTCATTGATCTGGTCCTTCATCTTCTTGGCCTCCTTCGGGTAGACTCTGTAACATCCTTTAGAAATAGGAAAAGAGCCGGGGACTAGGTCAATGGTGAATCCTAGGTCTAGATCTGGGATAATCCGGGAAGACTATCAGAGAAGACATCTACCATAAAGGTGTAACTAAAAATTTTATTCATGTGGAGAATTACAGCAAAAACTCTTATGATTGATCTAAGGACATCCTGTTACAACTTCTCATAACAATAGATAATGCTATTCAGTAGTCCTAGGTACTATTCTTTATGGTTCTGGCTCTTGCATGAGCAGTCTCCAACTGCTTCATCTTCTATGAACCTCGAGTATGCATCATGCCTTATTGTAGGAGGCAGGGTCTGCTGGATAGGAAGAGAGTCCCTAGGTTGTGGCCTAACAGGTGTTGCTGGGATAGGTATTCTGGTATGATGGAAAGATAAGGGCAATCCTTTACCCGATGTTCAGCAGATCCACATACCAAACATTGTCCCAATCTCTTGCGACAACTAATGGCCTGATGACCAGGCCTCTTGCAGTAGTCACAAGCCAATAGCCTCCTACGACAAGACTGCCGAAAAGTAGAGTACTTGATGGGACCCAAATATCTTCTAGATTCAGGGGTATCCCTCCTAGGACGAGGTTCTGCTCCAACTTGGTTTAAGATAGCTAAGGCTACATCATTGACGTTCTTTATGTCTTCTCTCGTGATATTCATCTGTTCCTGCTGGGCTTCATCTTGAGCTTTCTGGAACTCCAGGATTTCTTAAAATGGGACAACCATTTGAGAGGCGTTTGCTGGTACTGGTGGAGCAACAGGAATGGGTACTCCACCAAGGAAATGCAAGTTTGAGAAGAGGTAGGAATCGCCAGTGTAGTAAAAACTTCACTGGGCATTATGAGGACGGTCAATCAGCCGCGAGGGAAAAGACCCTGGACTTGGTTGAGGAGATGGGGTATGATCCGGAGATGACACCTCATCGTTAGCAGGATTGGTCTTGTCAATGGTCATTCTATGGAAGGTTTAGGAGGCAGACATAAGCAAGGTATCCTACCAGTCTATAATCAAACCAAAAATATTTATTTATAATATATTTCGGTTCTATGTTGTGACAAATTGATGTTCTAGTGTTCTAGTTATTTCTAAATATGTTTTTCTAAGTTGTTATTCAGACCTGCATGGACCACCACTAAAAACATGTCACGACCCGGTCCCAATTACTTGGGTCGAATCGGATCATGCCCAGCCTGCACCGTTGTTGAGACGGCGGCAGTAAGCTGTTCCATTAGCAGGTAACCACAACAACATCTATATTTGTCACAACTCAAAATTCGAAAATTTAAAACTTTATTAAACTTTTACAATGAAATGAAAGATACAACTTAAACCATTTTCTACATACATCAAGAAGAAAAGAAAACTCTAGGCAAACAGCTCATCAGTCTTGAAATCCTCGTCTTCTAGTTGGGATCGCGGAACAAAGCCTCATCAGTGATACCTAAAATGTTGGGTCTCCAGTCAGGAGGGAGCAAAGTACAATTCATGCTAATTTAACAATTGAAATAATAATAGAATCATGCACTTTTAAACAATTTTGAAAATCAACTAAGCAGTTACAGTTTTAAAACAGTTACAGTTTCTGTGATGTGAATAGGCAATGAATATGACCGGCTTAGGTTGTACAGTTGTATCATATTGATACGATATGGATTATCCCCGTGTGTATGAGGGGTAAGCTAACACAGTCAGTATACTATTTTGGATGTGGTCATACTCATTACACTACTCCCCCAGTCCCCAATAGTTACAGTAGTTACAGTCAGTGCTCTCAGAGAGAGTTTCGTGTTGCATCGTGGTTTAAACTTGCAATAAAACGATTACTAAATAATTGTAAACTAACACAAAATGTACTTGCCTTTGTTTTATTGACTGGATTCGTTTGTTGATTCCGGGTTGATGCTAGTACAGTCCTCGAAACCCTACAATTGAGAATTTGACTCAGATTCCAGGTTAACCAATCTAGCTACGCTAGTTGAAATCTCTATTTGCGTCATAGTCCAATTTTAATTCTTTAATTAACCAAACACAAAAAAATACGATTTATTGTGCGTTGATTTAATACGAGGGAAAAATGTCATTTTTTAACTTTGAATTCGAAAAACATCATCACTGCCAGATTATTTATGAAAACTTGGTAATTTTTATAAATATAAATATAAAGCTAATTTTCTTATTTAGTGAAAAATACGTAACTTTTAATTATTAACAAACTTGTCAATTTTTAAGTGAGAAAAATATTAATTAATTTTATACGAAAATACTTTTAATCACTTTAATCGTTAAATACCAAAAACTCGAAAAACCAGAAAATGACAGGAAAATTCTAAGCAATTACAGTCACAGACCAGCCAGCTGGGCTTATGCCCATTACAATTTATTTACATAAATTGAAATAAGACAAACCGCCGTTAGTCTTAAACTGAAATATTAAATAAATATAAATATAAATTAAATATAAAAATAAGAGTAAATTATAAGTCTCAGATATGGTCCGATCCTCATCTTGGCTAATTGCCTCAACGTCCGGGCGGGGCCGGTTTCGTTTGCACTTAGCCGGGTCCATTGACCGATACGGTCGTCACCCAAAAATCAAATATCGAATAAATTCCAAAAATTATTTTAAATTCATTTTTAAATTAATTCAGGATTTACGGAAAAATCGGACAGCATCTCCTCTGTTTTTGGTCAACCCAAAAACTGGGAAAATGGCGCCGATAATTCCTGCAAGTCCCAAACCAGGGAAAAACCCGCATTTTATATATATAAAACATCCACAGCCAATCCACAGCATAATCGGGACGACCCAAAATAATTTCGGAAGTCCGATTCCAATTCTACAAATCACAGAACGTTCCCGGAAAATTCCGGAGAACTAAAACACACCAAAAACCATTCCCGAAATATTTCGGGAATCTAAAATAACTCACAGGACTTTTCCGAAAGTCCCGAAAATTACGACGTCGCTAAAACCGAGTTCCCAAAGGAAATCGGGGACCATTTCATCATCGAAAATAATAATAAAATAGTAGGACAGGGGGTTATACCTCGAATTGCTCGGCTAGAGCTCTCAGATGAATATAGAAAGAAAATGATGAGATCCAGATCAGCAAGCGTTCCCGAAACAGTGCTGGAACCAGTGTCGTCGACGACGAACGCCGAAGAACTCAGAACTAGGGCACTGTCAAAACCACAGGGAAAACTCGCCAAATGGCAGCGAGCTAGAACACGCAAGAGCAGTTGCCGAGGGAAGCTCGGCGGAGTGCTGGCCGGAGAAACGCGCTCGCGGGGAGCGGGCGGACAGGGGCGCTATCGGCGGTCGGCCGAGAAGGGGCGCGGGGAGTCGTCGAGGAAGTCGGCGCAGCGCGCTGGTCGGGGTCGCACGGCCAGAAAGGGGGCTGGCGCGGACGGGGCTCGCCGGAGTCGGGCGGCGCTGGGGCGCAGAGGGCGCGCCGGTCAGGGTCGGCGGAGGCGGTTGGCCAGACTTCGGCCGGCAGGGTGCGGCTGGAGTGGGAGTTGGTGAGGGTGGAGGGTTTGAGAAGTTGGGGTTTGGAGAAAAAACTTCTGTGAGGGAGAGAGTGAAGAAGGAGAGTGGAGAGAGTTGGTTTCTCTTTGAGAGATGAGAGTATAGGTGTGGAGTAGGGAAGTAATTGTGGGGGGTGTTCTCCTGTTGAGAAGAGAGGTGAGTGATTTGTCTTTTGTGAACGTGAAGAGGTGGGAGGAGAGGGAAGTTAAATAAAGGAAGAGTGGGGGTTACGGAAAACCGAGGGGTGTGGCCGGTTTCGGAAGGGGAGGGGATGAGTTGACGAGAGGTTTCGGGAATGAAGAGTTTTGTCCAGAACGAGAGAGGGAGATAAGGTTAGGAATGGTTGAAAGAGTTGGGTCAGACGTGAGTTGCTGGTCCTTCGGGACCAGCTCAAATTCATTTTTTTTTATTAGTTAAACCAAGTCAAAAATCAGATTTTAAGAAAGAGAGGAATGGGATTGGGTTTGGCTCAGGCCTGGGTCTGGGTTCGGACTCGGGTCTGGGTCTAAATCAAAAGTCCATGTTGTTAATAATTTTGAAATAATTTGCACCCAAAAATATTTAATAATAATAATAATAATAATTAGAAATACTAATTATCACACTAAACACTATTAATAATTAATTACAAAAATATGGGTTTCACATTCTCCATGTCAACCCAAAATAAACCAAGTCAAAATAAACCAAGGTGAACCAAGTCAAGGCCAATAAACCCTCTCTCTAGCAATTTAAACCAAATGAACCATGAAATAAACCAAGCCTCACTAATCCAAAATAAACCAAGGAACCATTAAAACCAATTGAACTATCAATGCCAATTAAAACCAAGCCAATGCAAAATAAACCAAGATAACTAATCATGACTAAATAAAATATGGGTCCAAAATACGTATACGTATACTAAATACGTATCACGAATTTGGGACATTACAAGCAATAAATAATATACCTTAGTATTTAGATGACAAAAAAGTAGCATCTGTCACGCCCCGACCCGGAATCACCCGAATCATCGTCCTCGCAGGGGCGTGATGCCGCACGAGCCTGGAGTTGCGCTCGTGCAAGGCAAGATGACAAGTTCTCAAATGGTTATCTTTTAATTCGATATTTAACAACGAAAGAAAACAGAGCATACAAAACAAATTCTCTTTATTGATATCCGAAACAGAGATTACAAAGGCTTTCGATAGCCTAACAATACATGCCAGATTGGCTACAACACTCAGGTTCTCTCTTGCCCACAAAGGATTTCACCGTTCCATACATCATGCCTTCTATATCTCGGCCGCATCAATCCAGCTCCGTAGTTCGAGCGTCAATGCGATAGCACGCTTCAATGCGCTTCGACATTCCAAGCCTTAACACGTTCAAGCAACGCTTTGCCGCGAGCAATCCATTCCCTGCACCCTGCATGAAGCTGGTGGGGGATCAGCACGTTCGTCCTCGCATGTACTGAAGCAAAGATCATCTTTCCAAACCGACATTTTAATATTTATATTGAATTATGCAACTTAGCTTATGATCTTGCTATGTTCTCCTTAGGGTCAATTTTATGGCATCTTCGAAAGCGTAAAGCATGTTATATAGCAGCATGTTATCGAATTTAATAGGCAATCAAACAAGCAATCTCGTATTTGATTCGTGGCGCGACTTACCAAGTCGACGCACTCGTCCTTGTACCGACGTAAGGTGAATACGCCGTAATCCTTCCCTGTCATGTTATTGTGCATCTCTAAGCAGGATCTCTATGCGGGACGCATACGCGCTTACACTTTCAACCCATCATTCCTTAACTATATGAGGGCCGTTGGCGTATCCGCGCCGGAATGGACTAAAGAAGTTCCTTTCTTTTCTCTTCTTCTTTTCTCTCTATTTGTCGGGCTACCCGGCATTTCACGGGTGGGTTGCGGGCCCAACAACCGAAACGTTCCCGCTGTATGCCATCATTTACGGTTTTTTCTATCTATAAGACGAGCGCTACTCGTTTAAGGATGTGCGCCTACAAAGATTATTCGAATCCCTCCGCGGCCAATCGGTTCCGGGGTGCTCCTCCGGTATTTAACCGTTTTTGGAGAAAACACCCGTGCACGGGCTATTATCACAATTTAATCTCAAGTCCATTCCAATCGACCATGCAACGCCCTATCATTCAGCAATCAAATTCAAACAACCAAACATAGTCTTGAGTCCGAGACTCAGACTTATCATCTCGCATCTCTTTCGTTAACTTTCTGTGTTCTTACATTTTGTACTTCGTTTCAATGATTCAATGGCATCGTGCCTCAACTCAATGCTCGTCAACCGAACGACCCGAAGGTCTTGAGCACCTTTCAAGGCACCATGTCATATCCGACAGTTTTGCCACATTCATGCCACAACTGTATTCTCTCGCAACGAAGCTATCTTTTATTATCCCGTGCACGTAGGCACATTCGACCATATTCCTATGTTCTATAACTTAGCATTCAATGTTCGGGGCTTGCGCGCTAGGGCGCTCGCCTATTGTCTTCCAATGTTCTAGCCGTCTAACTCGTGCAGCAAAGGCACGGTATGGTCCGTGCACTAAGGCACTCGCCGAGTACAGTTATCACATGTTCTTGCGGCTTGCGCACCGAGGCGCTCGCCTTAGCGATATCCAATGTTCCATAGCGACTCGTACATTCGATGCACATTTTATTTCAATTGTTCTAACTTAGTGTTCGACTCACACTATGATTTATCTTCGATCTGTCCATGCCTGTGGCGTCGATAGGTTAACTTTAGCATACAATGATATATTTGACTTATCGAATGAAGGAGTAAAAAGAAGTCAATCCTCCCACCTTGAGTCGATATGCCTTCGTCGTTTCGTCGAGCCGATGCAGCTCGATTCTATAACTTTGTTGCACGGCCACTCTCCTGACTTATCCATTCGAGCACTTAGTGCTTCATTGAGTTATACGTCCGATTTGCCTTAGCGCGCCCAAGTCTTAGCCCGTCGCAAGGCGACGATTTGATTTCGCGGACCCCTTACTAAATATTGCAAAAGATCGACCTCTAATATTTTCCCGTCAAAGTATAACCTGCACACGAAATCAACTAAAATCAATACTTGTATCGATTCGGACTTGCGCCTTGGTCTATTCGATTTCTTAGAATCTTTGAGCCGATTCAACGCACTCATCCTTCGGGGCAACGCAGCGCTTCGCATCTATTCAACTCGATGCATTCTTTCGGGACAAGACAACTCTTCGCATCAACTTAGTTTGATGCATTGCTCGGGACAACTTAACTCTCGCATCGTTTTGTATCGATACATTCTCTTGCATCAACGTGACTCGTTGAGTCAACGCTTCAGCGTAATGCGCCGTACAGAGCGGGGCATTACAGAATATACCACTCAAAACAAGGTTCGTCCTCGAACCAAAACCAACACTCCGACTAAGTGTTTTACAGATCATATTACGATCTCGTCCCACCAACGTTGTTCAATTCCACACTTCGTACAAGCTTTTTATTAACATTTTAAAGTCATTCCTGTAGCTCGATTTGAATTTTGTATACAACTCGATTTGGATCCATACTTATATTCAAGGCGTCCCGAAGATATATGTATTTTGACCAATTCCAGTGGTAGCAAATTGGAACAAAGCTGACAGGTAAATTTCAATCCTATGCTTGCCATCTCGTACTCTCGATCGGACTTATCCTTAGCAACCATTCTCGAAATTTCATCGCATACATATATTTGATACATACGTGATTCATTCAATAAAGTTACTGCACGCAACGCGATTCACAATCGCCTTCTCGTTTTGTATGTTTCATCGGAACTATCAATCTACGTATTGCGTCAAGCCGTCGCGCATCCAATCACAATGAGTCTCCGCAACGCCTTGCGTTCGAAGTCGCTACCCAACTATTTTTGAAGTCTTACTTATGCAACTTGTCTCGATACGATTTTTCTTTATTGACTTGCAAATGCATCAATATTCAGGGCTACGCCCGCTAGGTTACTTACATAGTCCCCGTGCTTAGATTTTCCCGACGCAAGTTTAAATTGACATTGCACAAAGGCCACAATCTATTCGACATGAAAGTTTACAGCAAGGCGACAGTGCTCAAGGCAACGATCGCCTTAGCACGAAGGTCTTTACGACGCGTCTTACATTCAATTTCCTAACGAGTAGGAATTCGATAGCCAAATTCCCAACTTATCCATCTCGCAACATCGAATGTAAATTTCGATTCACGCAAGCTCAATTGCAAGGTGAATTCGAATCTAACGACATGACTCGTAAGTCATTCCCTTATTATTCCCTCTCGTACATAGCACGTTTCTCGCAATCGCCTATTCTTATCGTCAACATGCACCGTGTTATATTTGTTATCGGTGCAATCTCATATGCGATATCGCATGGGTCATCTTACGGTCTGCAGCATTCAATTTGATTTGGCGGTCAAGTCTTCTAGGGTCAGCTGCCCCGAAGCTACGCTCGATAATTGTGGATCATCACCGAAGGACAGTTTACTACGAACCATGCTATATCTTATTTCGGAGCTAAATCACGTTACGACGATTCTATACGACTACCCAATTTCGGAAAAACCATTTCTATCGGCGCAACTGATGCGCAACTATCCTCCGAGTCAAGTCATGCACTGCCGTCGATGATTCCACAATTTACGAAACATCTACTCGCATCAAGTTCGAGTCTATCTTATTCACGGGTCGACACACGAGATGCTATATGCATCGAGCAATCGTCGATGACTTATAGTCTCGTCTTGATTAATCACAAAATTTACGATCAACCAAATTCGTTCATTCTCGTATCGTTACTTACAAAATTTTGATAGCGCAAGACGTACTCCATTTTGTATTCCCACATCGTGCTTACATTTCCTTGCATATCGATCTTGATAGTTCATATCAATTTCGATAGCAAGTGGGTCGACTTCGAATCCGTTTCAATATCAACTTAACTCGCATCGCATACATCCAAGTCCGCAACAAACTTTTCCATACGCATTTACTCGTTCTCCGATTCGCCGCAACCCGCTATATTTTGATCGCGTAACCGAGTTACCGATTATCCAACATCGTGCCCTCGAGTTATACGATCTCGCCCTCTAAGTTTTGCGTATTTTTCAGTCGTACTCAAATGAGTGTCGTCGTAACGTAACCAACTATTTTTTAGGCATGATTACTCACATCAACCAACTCTTCACTGAAGTCACATATCGTGCAATTCGATTACAATTCGCATCGCCTAACATTTCTATCGAAATCGCAAGTCGTGCGATTCGATTCGCCTCGTTCAACACTTCTATCCAGATCGCAAGTCGTGCGACTCATTTGTAAGCTCGAGTATTCCTTTTCCGTCGATCCGATTATTGCGTCAAGGCATAATCGTTTTGCTAGTCTCGGTCATCCGACCAACTTATAACTTTCGTCCGACGTATCGTTCATCGATACAAGTCTCGCCTTATCGTCCCAACCAATTTTTGAAGAACACTTGCATCAACATATCGCCATACAAATTTTCAACGAGTTTCGGTACTCCCCCGTCCGTTACGGACAATTCTTCTGCAATTCTCATAACACGTCGATGCAATTCAACGCACAAGTGATATACCATATACCACTCAAAATCGAGTCATTCATCGCCTACGTGGTATGGCATATACCACTCGGAATTCAAGCCATTTCCCTCGCGCTATACTTAGTGTAAACCAACGATCTCTTCCGACTCACGATTTCCGCAGTGATCGTGCTTGATCACAACCGTAACTTTGATTCTATCAAATCCGACGCAACTCGGTCAATGTTCTCGTTTGCCAACATAAGTTTGGTGTGCAATCGAACGATTCGTTCTATCGATTTACGATTTCAATTCTTTTCTTACGTTGCATCTCGTGCAACAATTTATTTAGATACGCGTTGCACCCCGTACAACAAATTTCACTTCCGATACGCGTTGCACATCGTGCTACGATTTATTTCTGACACTTTCATTTCACTTTGTACAACGATTTATTTTCAATTTTCCTTTGCACTTCGTGCAACGATTAATTTGATATGCGTTGCACCACGTGCAATGATTTTTACTTTCCAACACGCGTTGCACATCGGGCAACGATTATTTCTGATATTTACCGCACCTCGTGCAACAAATTACTCTCGACTTTCCAAGTCAATGCACAATCCGTTTAACTCATTCGGTATTGGCTTATCACTTCTCACTTTCATTTTAACGCATATTCACCATTACTCGTTGCACTTCGTGCATCATTTTATCTCTCTTTTAACATGTTACATTGCGACAACGTCTCAAATCGTATTTCACAATTTGTTGCGCTTGCAGCAACTAACATTTTTATGGCTCGTTTGCATTCAATGCAATATACCCGTCGCAACTTTCTTAGCAAATATCGTGTAATTTCCAAACACATGCGGCAAAATTACACGATTTATATTAGACTTATTGTATGGAACATCCAGTACGGCATCGAGTAGAGTCAAGAGTGATATCAAGTGGTGGTGGGCAACTTTTAGAATTGTGATGAAGCGAGCGTCCAGAGAAAATTGAGCCTAGAGCTCTGATACCAATTTGTCACGCCCCGACCCGGAATCACCCGAATCATCGTTCTCGCAGGGAACGTGATGCCGCACGAGCCTGGAGTTGCGCTCGTACAAGGCAAGATGACAAGTTCTCAAATGGTTATCTTTTGATTCGATATTTAACAACGAAAGGAAACAGAGCATACGAAACAAATTCTCTTTATTGATATCTGAAACAGATTACAAAGGCTTTCGATAGCCTAACAATACATGCCAGATTGGCTACAACACTCAGGTTCTCTCTTGCCCACAAAGGATTTCACCGTTCCATACATCATGCCTTCTATATCTCGGCCGCATCAATCCAGCTGCATAGTCCGAGCGTCAATGCGATAGCACGCTTCAATACGCTTCGGCATTCCAAGCCTTAACACATTCAAGCAACGCTTCGCCGTGAGCAATCCATTCCATGCACCCTGCATGAAGCTGGTGGGGGATCAGTACGTTCGTCCTCGTATGTACTGAAGCAAAGATCATCTTTCCAAACCGATATTTTAATATTTATGTTGAATCATGCAACTTAGCTTATGATCTTGCTATGTTCTCCTTAGGTTCAATTTTATGGCATCTTCGAAAGCGTAAAGCATGTTATATAGCAGCATGTTATCGAATTTAATAGGCAAGCAAACAAGCAATCTCGTGTTTGATTCGTGGCGCGACTTACCAAGTCGACGCACTCGCCCTTGCACCGACGCAAGGTGAATACGCCGTAATCCTTCCCTGTCATGTTATTGTGTATCTCTCAGCAGGATCTCTATGCGGGACGCATACGCTCCTACACTTTCAACCCATCGTTCCTTAACTATATGAGGGCCGTTGGCGTATCCGCGTCGGAATGGACTAAAGGAGTTCCTTTCTTTTCTCTCCTTCTTTTCTCTCTATTTGTCGGGCTGCCCGGCGTTTCACGGGTGGATTGCGGGCCCAACAACCGAAACGTTCCCGCTGCATGCCATCATTTACGAATTTTCCCATCTATAAGACGAGCGCTACTCATTTAAGGATGTGCGCCTACAAAGATTATTCGAATCCCTACGCGGCCAATCGGTTCCGGGGCGCTCCTCCGGCATTTAATCGATTTTGGGGGAAACACCCGTGCACGGGCTATTATCACAATTTAATCTCAAGCCCATTCCAATCGACCATGCAACGCCCGATCATTCAGCAATCAAATTCAAACAACCAAACATAGTCTTGAATCCGAGACTCAGACTTATCATCTCGTATCTCTTAAGTTAACTTTCTGTGTTCTTACGTTTCGTACTTCGTTTCAATGATTCAATGGCATCGTGCCTCAACTCAATGCTCGTCAACCGAACGACCCGAAGGTCTTGAGCACCTTTCGAGGCACCATGTCATATCCGACAGTTCTGCCACATTCATGCCACAACTGTATTCTCTCGCAACGAAGCCATCTTTTATTATCCCGTGCACGTTGGCACGTTCGACCATATTCCCATGTTCTATAACTTAGCATTCAATGTTCGGGGCTTGCGCGCTAGGGCGCTCGCCTATTGTCTTCCAATGTTCTAGCCGTCTAACTCGTGCAGCAAAGGCACGGTATGGTCCGTGCACTAAGGCACTCGCCGAGTACAGTTATCCCATATTCTTGCGGCTTGCGCACCGAGGCGCTCGCCTTAGCGATATCCAATGTTCCATAGCGACTCGTACATTTGATGCACGTTTCGTTTCAATTGTTCTAACTTAGTGTTCGACTCACACTATGATTTATCTCCAATCGGTCCACGCCCGTGGCGTCGATAGGTTAACTTTAGCATACAATGATATATTTGACTTATCGAATGAAGGAGTAAAAAGAAGTCAATCCTCCCACCTTGAGTCGATATGCCTTCGTCGTTTTGCCGAGCCGATGCGGCTCGATTCCATAACTTTGTTGCACGGCCACTCTCCTGACTTAGCCATTCGAGCACTTAGTGCTTCATTGAGTTATACGTCCGATTTGCCTTAGCGCGCCCAAGTCTTAGCCCGTCGCAAGGCGACGATTTAATTTCGCGGACCCTGTCACGCCCCGATCCCGCTAGGGTCGTCCGTCTTGCCTGGATCCCTGCGGGATCGATCGTCCTCGCTAAGGCGTGATGCCGTGCAAGCCTAAGTTGCTTTCGCCTTCACCAATTTTCGAAGGCGAAGGCGTTGTGCTAGAACTTCCTCTAGCTTTCCTATCGGCTATGACCATTCTCACTCGATATTGCTATCCTAAACTACTCGACTCTATCAAGACCCTCTAATCGCTTAATTAAATCGAATCTATTTCGTTCTCTTAATCGTGACCCTCATTCATTCTGACCATATCGTATTATTTTTCTACGATCTAGATCGCAATTTCGTTCGACATGATTTTGTGAAAACATTGTCATCATTGGATCCCCATTGATATCCCCTTGTGTCCTCTCATCCCCTACTAATTCTTAATTTCGAGGACGAAATTCTTTTAAGTTGGGTAGGATGTAAAACCCCTAAATTTCTACTATTTTTTTATTATTAAATTTAGTACCGATTTAAAATTTTTGTATTGTACATCGTATAGTCGTATTGTACGCCGAGCGCGGAAGTTCATTTTTCGAATTTGCTCGACAAGTGCGAATATGTGCGAGCGTACATATTTTTAGAAAAATATTTTATTCTATTCAAAATAATATATGTAATAATTTGTTTTAGCTATCATACAAACATTTTCAAGTCCATTATTTTATTGTAAAAAGTCTTTTATGGAAAACAATTATTATTAATAAATAATTTTTTTCGTGCATACACATATTTCATAAATATTTTATTAGTTTATTTTAAATAATAATGTAATTTTTGAAATTTATATTATTACTATTTTTGGAAAACATATTTTGAATTTATTATGGCAATTTAAATCGTGATTTGAACTTATGTATTTATTTAAATAGTTAAATAATTGAAATTTGAATTATTAATTAATTTTAAACTAAGAGAGTTAAATTTGATTTAAATTAGATTTAATTGGATTTGGATTGGATTTGATTTGATTTGATTGCTTTTAATTAAATTGATGATTTATCTACTTCGGTTTTAAATATTCCTAGTCCATATCTAATTGGGAATTCCCACATCCTATAAATAGGCAGGTACTCCTCCAACTTTTCATTATTCATCCACAAATACCACAAATAGGTGTGCCTCGTGTCGGTGTTCCATCCATCCTCGTGTCAGCCGTGACGGCCTCGGGTCCGACCCCGGGTGTCTTCTACTATCCTTATTTTTACATATACATCGTCTTCTTTGTGTCCGACATACCGGACACGTACACCAAATCTTTCCAACATAATCTCCGTGTCCGACACTTGGACACGATTCTTAATCCCTAATCCTATTCTAATGGCCAGCCCTCGACTCCTGCCACCGTCGTCAACACCACCCCCGATTCATCTCCGCCACCGACCTCGACCGTCCCCACAGATCACCCCGACCAACACCAATGAACACCATCGTCACCATCCCGAGCTCCGTCCCCATGTCACCGCCAACATAGCCATCGGCCACCACCTCTGTCCCCGCCAGCACCGGCGTGGCCATAGCCGAACTGCCCCGCACCACCGCGGCCACTGCCGCAACAACCCTCCCGACAGCCACAAACCACCACCACTGCCACCTCGGCCCGTGACTTCCCAACACCACCAATACCAGAAAAAAAACCAAGAGGAAAAGGCAAAACCAATAAAAATCCGACCCTAACTTACCTCCGTCGCCGCGTCGACCATGCCGACGTCGCGCGTCCGCCGCCCCGTGTCTGGCCGTCCCCCGCTCCTCCACGAAACGAACGCCAACAGCCTCTGCCCACACCTAACCGCCAGGCACAGCCGTCGTGGCCTAACCCCTCCTCCCGCTGACCGTGACCCCCCTCCGTCAGAGCACCGCAACCACCACCGTCCGGCCCTCTCTGCTACCTCGCCTCCGCGAGCTGGCCGCCCGAGCCTCGTCTCGCTCTCCGCTCGCCCCTTCTTCCCTAGATCCACCCTCTCTTCCGCCGATCTCCGAAACCCTCACCGCCCGTCCTCACCGGCCCGGCGACGCCGTCAGCGCCGCGACTCCACTCCTGCCGCATCTGAGCGCCTCGTCCAGCGCACCACGCTGCCGGGCTCGAAACCCCCGCAGCCGCCTGGCGCTCGTCGCCACTACGTCTAGCCCGGCCGAGCCACCGTCGTCGCAGCACGCGACCATCGCCGCTCCTCTCACCGACTCTCCCCATCTCCTCCGCCGATGACCGCCTACCGCCTTTCCTCTCTTCTCCGCTGTTGCGCCGGACCACCGCGCCCTCACTCTTCATCTCTCTCGTTTCCCTTTCCTTCCTTCACTCTCGGTGCTTTGTCTCTTCCCCAAATTCTTTTTCCCTCTCCTCTTTCTTTCTATTATTACTACTCAACCATTTTCTATTTGTTCAAAGAACTGTTAGTGACTCCTCGGTTTACCTCTCCTTTTTACTCACTCTCTCTCTCACGTTTTCAAATATACTTGATTTGCTGTAGGAAGAGTAGTGATGGGGTCCACTCCTTTTTTTAATTAAAATTCCATGAACTGAGAGGACTAGTCGAGTATATTAGTATTTAATTTATTACTGGTAGTAATTACTAACCTCTGTTAGTATTATTTTGTTGATTATTATTATTATTATCATTAATCTTGTCATTATTAGTATTATTCTTATCACTAGTTATTAACTATAATTACTTTTTAACAAATATGTAATTAAATAATTTTCTAGAAATTATTTTTGTAACAAAAATATAGTTTTATGGTGACCCTTCATTTTTAAACTAGATTATGAAGCCTAAAATATTATTATTTTTATTTTTGAAGTATTTGTAATATGAATTTTTGACCTAATACTATAGTAGTACAAAATTATGGTTTCAAAAGATATTTTTAGATTTTCAAAAGTATTTATCCAAAATAGTTAACTAACAAAATAGTGTTTTTAATATAATGCATATTTTCCAAAATAGCTATATATTATTATATACAAAAATCTCTTCTTATTTGTGGCTAGTCATATTCCCTATTCTCTTGCAATCTCGGACCTCCCTATATCGTCCCAAACTAAATTGACCGTCCTAGACTCGATGGAACCACCCGTACCGCCAACAGAGGTCCCCTTGCATAGTTGTTATACCAAAGTCGCAGTTCGTGCCACATTGATCATCGCAGCACACTAGGCGCCCTATCAGACAAGACACCTTGCCATTTGCTGTTTACTTATTTTAGCTCATATTTTATGCATTATTTATTTTCTTTATGCAAAATAAACTGTGATACATGGCATAACTGTTAGAACTTACTGTTTATTTATTTTTCCTGCTGTGTATTATTTTCTTACAAATTAAACCTAGATTTAAGGGACCACCATGTGTGTTGCATTCATTGGCCTTGACACGTGGTAACACGAAGTTATGTGTCGCATGTAGAACACGGAAGTGCGTGATTGGCTGGCCACCAGTACGTACAAGCCGTGCAATAGGAATAACCGCTAATAGAGATTGCATGCTAGTTTGACTTAGCGGTTATAGTGGTTTGTGTTGTGGATACAACACAGTAGGCATTGGACGGGGAGGATAATTCCTTAGCGTATGGGCTTCGATGCACTTCCCTTGTGACCC
Source organism: Iris pallida (assembly GCA_029216955.1). Taxonomy (NCBI): domain Eukaryota; kingdom Viridiplantae; phylum Streptophyta; class Magnoliopsida; order Asparagales; family Iridaceae; genus Iris; species Iris pallida. The sequence continues at coordinate 2,398,314 of JANAVB010038615.1, read as the reverse complement.
GGACTCTCCGCTGGAGATACGGGGTTGATGACCCATGATTACTGATGGGGCCTCTGGTGCCCAAGGGGGACTACGCCGATCCTATTCAGCCAGGGCCCATGCGTAGGAAGGATTGTTCTTAACTACATTTCACTTAGAACGGTAGGCTACCTTATCCGTTAGGTACGAGTACTTTTGGTTTGGGTACTTGTATCTGACCCTGGCTTGGAACAATAACTTGTCGCGGATTAGTTCGTCACATCTTGTCCTTGTTTTGTTGTAGGTGTGACTTACTACTTCGATGAGAAGGTATTGAACCTTGTCGGGGTCCGGATACCATATTGGATTCATAGCATGGAAAGATACGTCACCGTGAATTAGTTTACCATCTCTTGTCCTTGTTTGGTTAGGGGGGATGGTACGCTCGTTCAGTAGGTGCGTATTGGACTATGTTATAAATTCGATTGACTTATTTATTTGAGCAATATTTATTCAGTTTATATGGCATGCTATTATGTGTCTTGTTACGTCCCTCTGAGGACCTGGTTGTCTTGCCAGGTGTGTGCTATTGTCTTTCGCAGGTGTTCTAGCTCTAGCCGTGGTCTTCGCTATTTCTTCGAGGATGATTGCATTTAGATCGTCTTCACTTCGCTTGCCACTCATTTCATTTTCTATGTACTTTTCCTTATTTTGTTGGTAGTGGATTTGTCTCCGCCCAACATATTGTATCAAGACAAATTTATTCTCATTATTTGATCTTTTATTCATTTATTCTGTGTGGATGAGATTAGTTATGGTTCTACTGCATTTTACAGCTTATGTATTTATATGAGGCTTCCATATATTGGAGTATACTTCGTATGAATACAGCTGGCATGTCTACGTTCCTAGTCCTACGTATTTTAGGACTGGGGCGTTACAGTGCAAGCCTAAGTTACGCTTGCACAAGGCCATGTACCTGCACAAAAACAACTAGTCAAGCAAAAACACACGCACGCACCCATTAGTTAAGCAAAACACACGCACGCACCCATTCATTACAGAAAACCAAATATTTGGACACAGAGATTTGAAATGGAAATACATTCTTTTTATTGATAGCTTGATTGGAATACAAGTACAAAGCTTTGCGAACTCAGATTTGCCTTATAATTTGGCTACATAATACTCTTTGAAATACTCTTTTGAAATTAGCCACAATTCCCATACATAATATCCCTTTATTACAAGCTGGAATTGAAAGACACCTTCAGAAGGAAAATAAACTTGAAACTGGACTTGAATGAAAAGTAAACTTCGAGGCGATCCACGAGCTCTACTGGGCTAGACGAGCTTCGGTGCCTCACTTGATATCCCCCTGTCACCTTTTGCTTTCTGAAAAGGATGCCCACAACGTGGGTCAGCACACATCATGTACTGGCGAGCGGCTTTTGGCCGAACTCGCAAATCTCTGCACTAAATCAATATGTTGAGCTAACATTTACTAGTGATCTTTCTACTTGTCTAGGTTCTTTTTAACAATTCATAAGAACATGACAGTAGAATATAATTCATAGCAACTTACCCTCGCCGGCAGTCATCCCTGCACAAAACCATGTTAGCACAATTTGCATAATGAGTAATTCATGATTCATTCTTGCAGATATTGAAGTTGTCATTCGGGTCATGCAGGTGGACTATTCTATATGTTGGTCCATGGGTTATCCCCATGATTAGCCGCTGTGACTCTTTGGTTCAGCTCGTCGCTAAGGACTCAGATATCGGCTACACTTTTAACATGGGTTTCTTTTACCCAGTGTGCTCATAATCTCTCCTAGGCCGAGCGGTTCCAGGTGCCCCTAGATACCACCCGAGAGACAAATAATTCCTTATATACAAGTTGTCCGAGACCAAATGCATGCTCTAGCCGTTCTATCAGATGAGACACACTTGGACTTATGCACAGATATACGACACGTTTGATTCGTGCCTTCAGGTTTATCTCAACACGTACAAGTTCGTCTGTACATGTCTACATTTTCAAGCATACTGATGACAAGCAGATGATTATTCTTATCGAGCAGATAGAGTAGCAACACATATTCTTGCATTTGATTCAATTCAATTATCTTCTATTATCTTTTGTGGATGTGGTATCGTTGATCATTGGGACAAGGCAACAGAGTAGACTAGAGATCATTCTTCTTAGGCGTACAGATCAATGTTTGTTCGGTTGAAGCAACTCACCGAGATAAATCTTAGTAGAAAGAAGGAGGGACATCATGCGCCTTTCACGAACAATTCACGCGGCCTACAATGGCACCAACAGTTGATTAGCATACTTCGTCTCTTTCTCTCAAGATTCGGAATGAATGCGAAATGCGATGAAAGCGAACAATGAAAACCAATCATCGAAAACCAACACGAAAACGCATTCATCAAAACCAAGCAGCGAAGAGAAAACATTCAGCAAAACTCTTGGATTCATTTCAATAGAAGCCAATCCATCAATTGGAAAGGTTCATTACATTTCATCCGTGATCAATCGATACCGGCAAAGGTTTCACCAAAGACTCAGTTCATGACTGAGTCAACAAGCCGTAGGTATTACATAGTGGACCGCAAGGAGCGGAACACTACATAATAACCCACCGAGAAAAAGTTTTGTCCTCAAAACTTAGTAAACAAAACTTACCTCCACTAGTGTTGCATTCTGGGTCAAGCAACGTGGAGAGATTGTAGACGCGTGCATTAGTCCGCTGCGGCTGGTTCTGCGGATGGTCTCGAAGGGGCGGTGGGCCTGGCAGCTGCCCACGCTCTTCGTTATCATCTCTATTCCGATTTCTCTTCGGACAATTTCTGATGGCGTGACCCTGTTGGCCACAACGAAAACAAGCGTGGTTTGCGGAACGACAGTCCTCCTTGGTGTGTCCATGCTTCCCACAGTGACTGTATACCAAACCTTTCGCAAAGCGACATTCTTCATTCGCATGCCCTCGTCGACCGCAGTGGGTACAGATTATTTCATTTCGTAGTTCCCCATCGGTCTTTTCCTCTCCGTCATGATTTCTCTTGGCGGGCTGATTCTGACTGTTCTGCGCTTTGTTGGACGCTTTCTTCTGCTGGAACTGTTCCACCTGTAACGCCGCCTCAAAGGCTTGAGAATAGGACCCGCATTCTCGATTCAGCACACTTAACTGGATGTCGTCATTCAGACCTTCAACGAATCGATTTATGCGAGTCTGTTCCGTGGGGAGCAAAGCAGCGGCAAAATTTGCCAACTTAGCAAATTCAGATTCATAGTCCTCCACGGACATATCTCCCTGTTTCAGTGTGATGAAGTCATCCTCCATCTTCTTGCTCATGGCTGGAGGCAGATATTGATCCAGAAACGCCTTCTTGAACGAGGCCCATGAGATCTTCCCATTCCTAGCCGTTGCGAGCAGCGCCGGCTTCTTTGCCTTCCACCAATCCTTCGCCCGCAGCCGTAGAAGCATAACGGCACAAACTACCTTTTTGCTACTTGGAACTCCTATAAACGCGAACAGACTCTCCATTTTATCTATCCAGTCCATCACCTTGTCGGGTGACGTCCTGCCTTCAAATTCTGGAGGTTTCGCGTCCAAGAAATCCTTTGGCCTAAAGACAGTGTGCCTTTGCGCTGGCTGGGGCTCATCACCCTCTACGGGCTCGATCTCGGGCGTTCTCGTTGGTTCCGTCGCTACGGTGGTATCTTGATTTGCCGCAAGCGCCGTGACAAGCTGGGTCAAGGCATCCAACTATTTTTGTTGGGCAGCCGCTCGGGCCTGATGTATTTGGTTGTTTTCCTCATTATCCTGCCTCTGCAGCTCCAACATTCTCATGATCCGTTCTACCGGATCGCTCGAGCCAGATGGACGAGGAGGAGCCATTTCTCTACAAAATAGTATAACTTCTGTCAGTCTCATAAAATATTATAGACTTATTGTATGGGGCATTGGTTTTCATAACTCAAAAATCGGGACACTTTTGAAAGCCGTCAAAGTACTTTATATACTTTTTCAAAATAGATATTTGCAAGAGGCCAAGGACGTAAAACTGTGCTCTGATACCACTTTGTCACGCCCCGATCCCGCTAGGGTCGTCCGTCTTGCCTGGATCCTTGCGGGATCGATCGTCCTCGCTAAGGCGTGATGCCGTGCAAGCCTAAGTTGCGCTTGCACAAGGCCATGTACCTGCACAAAAACAACTAGTCAAGCAAAAACACACGCACTCACCCATTAGTTAAGCAAAACACACGCACGCACCCATTCATTGCAGAAAACCAAATATTTGGACACAGAGATTTGAAATGAAAATACATTCTTTTTATTGATAGCTTGATTGGAATACAAGTACAAAGCTTCGCGAACTCAGATTTGCCTTATAATTTGGCTACATAATACTCTTTGAAACACTCTTTTGAAATTAGCCACAATGCCCATACATGATATCCCTTTATTACAAGCTGGAATTGAAAGACACCTTCAGAAGGAAAAGAAACTTGAAACTGGACTGGAATGAAAAGTAAACTTCGAGGCGATCCACGAGCTCTACTGGGCTAGACGAGCTTCGGTGCCTCACTTGATATCCCCCTGTCTTCTTTTGCTTTCTGAAAAGGATGCCCACAATGTGGGTCAGCACACATCATGTACTGGCGAGCGACTTTTGGCCGAACTCGCAAATCTCTGCACTAAATCAATATGTTGAGCTAACATTTACTAGTGATCTTTCTACTTGTCTAGATTCTTTTTAACAATTCATAAGAACATGACAGTAGAATATAATTCATAGCAACTTACCCTCGCCGGCAGTCATCCCTGCACAAAACCACGTTAGCATAATTTGCATAATGAGTAATTCATGATTCATTCTTGCAGATATTGAAGTTGTCATTCGGGTCATGCAGGTGGACTATTCTATATGTTGGTCCATGGGTTATCCCCATGATTAGCCGCTGTGACTCTTTGGTTCAGTTCGTCGCTAAGGACTCAGATATCGGCTACACTTTTAACATGGGTTTCTTTTACCCAGTGTGCTCATAATCTCGCCTAGGCCGAGCGGTTCCAGGTGCCCCCAGATACTACCCGAGAGACAAATAATTCCTTGTATACAAGTTGTCCGAGACCAAATGCATGCTCTAGCCGTTCTATCAGATGAGACACACTTGGACTTATGCACAGATATACGACACGTTTGATTCGTGCCTTCAGGTTTATCTCAACACATACAAGTTCGTCTGTACATGTCTACATTTTCAAGCATACTGATGACAAACAGATGATCATTCTTATCGAGCAGATAGAGTAGCAACACATATTCTTGCATTTGATTCAATTCAATTATCTTTAATTATCTTTTGTGGATGTGGTATCGTTGATCATTGGGACAAGGCAACAGAGTAGACCAGAGATCATTTTTCTTAGGCGTACAGATCAATGTTTGTTCGGTTGAAGCAACTCACCGAGATGAATCTTAGTAGAGAGAAGGAGGGACTTCACGCGCCTTTCACAAACAATTCACGCGGCCTACAATGGCACCAACAGTTGATTAGCATACTTCGTCTCTTTCTCTCAAGATTCGGAATGAATGCGAAATGCGATGAAAGCGAACAATGAAAACCAATCATCGAAAACCAACACGAAAACGCATTCATCAAACCAAGCAGCGAAGAGAAAACATTCAGCAAAACTCTTGGATTCATTTCAATAGAAGCCAATCCATCAATTGGAAAGGTTCATTGCATTTCATCCGTGATCAATCGATACCGGCAAAGGTTTCACCAAAGACTCAGTTCATGACTGAGTCAACAAGCCGTAGGTATTACATAGTGGACCGCAAGGAGCGGGGCACTACAGACCCCTTACTAAATATTGCAAAAGATCGACCTCTAATATTTTTTCGTCAAAGTATAATCTGCACACGAAACCAACTAAAATCAATACTTGCATCGATTCGGACTTGCGCCTTGGTTTATTCGATTTCTTAGAATCTTCGAGCCGATTCAACGCACTCATCCTTCGGGGCAACGCGGCGCTTCGCATCGATTCAACTCGATGCATTCTTTCGGGACAAGGCAACTCTTCGCATCAACTTAGTTTGATGCATTGCTCGGGACAACTTAACTCTCGCATCATTTTGCATCGATACATTCCCTTGCATCAACGTGACTCGTTGAGTCAACGCTTCAGCATAATGCGCCGTGCGGAGCGGGGCATTACAGCATCAGTACTAATAATTGGTAAACAACCACTAAAAAAACCGTCAATACAAGCTTTGAAACAAATATAAATTCTTTGAAAGCTATTATTTTCAGTAGTCTTTAAAAAACAGCTGCTACCTGGATTTGACTCGATAATTCTAAAACCATACTCTTCAAGACTTAGTAGCTACCATTTATTTCAGCTAATGCCATCTCTCGGGCTCTCCAAGCTTTAGAGTAGGAAATATTAATTCGATGTTCTCTATGTATATCCATAACAACTTGTGATGGAATATATGACTGATTGCCCTAATTATATTAATTATATTATTTTTGATCCATGAACTAGTTGCCAATGGATGAAAACCTGTTGTGAGCCCAGCTAAACAAGAATGTCGGTTTTCTAATGTAGCAATCTAAAAAATATTACCTCTATGAATAGGTCTAGCATATACTCTCCAATTACAAGTTGGTTGATTACAGGTATATATAATTCCCTTCGCATTGTTTATGACACTAGCTGAACACGTAAAATTGTGTTCAATTGCTAGGTCACTGATAAAAGTTCTAAATGCAGAACGACTATCGAAATATTGTCCGACGAATAATTCATTTGTGGTACCATTATTGTCATTATCTTCAATATAATCATCCGAATTTTCAACAAAATTATCACTATCCGTAATACTTTGGAAATCATCAAAATCATCGTTACTATCTAAAGCTAATGTGTCATCTTCTTCTGAGATGAAATAGGAATATGTCTAGAAGAACTCGGACCCGCTTCATAATTAGAAACACGTTGAGTACTTATATAGTCAAGTCTTTGTGGTACTTGAGTTACAAAAATACTTATAAATGGCGATTGCAAATTAATTTCAAGAACAAAACTCCAAGCTTGTTGACAATCTAATAAAAAATAATGTGTCTCATAAATGTGTCTTAATATAAATTCATACTGAATAGAAAAACTTTAAATAATCAAATCGCGTAAGCTATCTAATGTGATACTACGATCAGTTATAAGAATTTGGGTAAAACCTCCTTCATAAGATAAACCATTAACTACACCTCCATGCGAGCACCAGAGCCTTAAACTTTGATCCATTGCAGAATGCAATGTTTTGAATACAGATTCTGCTTGAGAGAACTAAAGAGTGTGTGGGAGCTTCTGCTTGAGTGGGAGCTTTAGAATGAAAACTTCATCAAACTTTGTAGTTGGAGCTTCTGGTTGAGAGAACTAAATAGTTAGAAACGAGTGATAGCGTGGTTTGTTGTGAATGAAAGCTATGTCACCCTACATTTAAAGAAAATAATCCAACGATCGAAAAAGGAACACGACAATCCGACCGTTACAATCCGAACGTTAAATATTATATTTAAAGATTGGCGCCAGTATTACTGGTGCCGGAGAAGGAGAGAAAAAGTCAGAGAAAGTGACAAGATGAAATGACTTGACATTGAAAAAAGTAACCAAAAGAAAAAAGAAAAGAAAAAGTGAAAAAAAAGAAAAAGAAAAAGAAATAACAGCACAAAAGGACAAAAAAAAGTAAACGAAGGAAAAAAAAAAACCAATCAACACTAAGGAAAAGAAGAAAAGACAAACCCCACCGTTCCCTCTAAACAACACCCCCCCCCCCCTCAACCCCCCCCCCCCCCCCCCACCCTTTGTATTCGACGCCAGTTGCACTGGCGCCACTTTTTTTTTTCCTGAGTCTGGCTCCAGTAGAACTGGCGTCGGACTTAAAAAAAAAATGCGGCATCAGTTGCACTGGCGCCAGTCTCTTAAATTTTTTTTTTTTGTTAGGCGTCAGTGCAACTGACGCCACTTTCCTTTATACATAAATTTTCATAACTTTTCCTCTTTCACGCAAATACACAGAAATTCTTCACTCCAGATGAAATTTTCTCTTACTCGTTTGGTTTGCGGAAGCGGAAAGGAAAGGAATGGAAATGTAATGAAATAATTTTTTTTATTTTTAAAAAAATTTATAATTTTTATTATTTTTTTGGGTGTTTAAAAATGCGAAAAAATTAAACGAAAACGTAAAAATTTAAGGTAGAAAATTGAATACTTGGATGGGTCAGGAACCACTTTTTAAAATGCAGAATCAGAGACAGTTTGTTGCTTGCTGAGTTGCCACGGACGGGAGAGCGGGGAATTTGGCCCATACATCGAGCAAAGTTCATGTTTTGCAAGTCAATACCGACCATTTGATTACGATCGGACGGTGAGGATTTGGCTTCATGCCTGGATTTGGAGTGGTCCCACTAAACAGACAAGTGTTTGTTAAAAAGCCTAATCATGTCTGAGAATTGGATAGAATTTGTTTTAAAAAAATGCTATTTTTGGTTTAAAGAGGTAGGATGGATTGACTAAACGTTATGTATTTAAATAGCTACGTAATATTGGCATCTTATTCGAAAGTAGTCATTGTCATGGCGAGGAGCGCAGCGATGGTTGAAGCACTACCTAAAGCTTCCGATGTCGACGTCCCGGTGAAGAGCAATAACAGATTTGCCATCTCATGTGCTATTCTTGCTTCCATGGCTTCCATTCTCATGGGCTATGGTAACACCTCTCTCAGCTCGCTCTCTCTCTCTCACTAGCACATTCTTTCTTAGTGTCATGCTGTCATTGGAGGAGAGTCCAGCCTCACCCACTGTGTCATGTTATCATTGGAGAGTCCGACCTCACCACTGCCAAGTGGTGATGCCGACCCGCTCTATAATTTCTCCTTAGTATTGATTAATTTGATCATATTTGTATCACATTGCTCTACATATTCTGATTTCACGCTTTGATATGTCACTTTCACTTCCTAGATATTGGTGTGATGAGCGGAGCCTCCATCTTCATCAAGCAAGACCTCCACATCAGCGACAATCAGCTGGCGGTCGTCATAGGCATCCTTAACCTCTACTCCCTAGTCGGCTCCGCCGCGGCCGGACGTACCTCCGACTTGGTGGGGCGTCGCCTCACCATAGTCATCGCCTCAGTCTTCTTCTTCGTCGGCGCCATCCTGATGGGCTTCGCCCCCAACTATGCCTTGCTCATGCTCGGACGCTTCGTCGCGGGCGTCGGGGTCGGCTACGCCCTTGTGATCGCCCCCGTCTACAGCGCCGAGGTGTCCCCCGCCTCGTCCCGGGGGTCCCTCACCTCCTTCCCGGAGGTCTTCATCAACTGCGGCATCCTCCTCGGCTACATCTCCAACTTCGCCTTCGCCAAGTTGCCGCTGAAGGTCGGCTGGCGCATCATGCTCGGCATTGGCGCAGTCCCCTCGGTCTTCCTCGGCGTCGGTGCCCTCTCAATGCCCGAATCTCCTCGGTGGTTGGTCATGCAGGGTCGTCTTGGTGATGCCAGGAAGGTACTCGAGCAGACCTCCGACTCCAAAGAGGAAGCTTTGCTACGCCTCGCCGACATCAAGTCATGTGCCGGAATCCCCAAAGACTGCAACGACGATATCGTAACCGTCACCAAGAAGAGCCACGGAGAAGGCGTATGGAAGGAGCTGCTCGTCTCTCCCACTCCAACCGTCCGTCGAATCCTCATCTCCTCCGTCGGGATGCATTTCTTCCAGCATGTCTCCGGCATTGACTCTGTCGTCGTCTACAGCCCTAGAGTGTTCGAGAAGGCCGGGCTCAATAAGGACTACTTGCTAGGCGCGACGGTCGCTGTTGGGACAATGAAGACTGGGTTCATTCTCATCGCAACATTCCTAGTGGACCGATTCGGTCGCCTTCCGCTTCTCAAGACTGGCATGGGAGGGATGATATTCTCTTTAGCAGGTTTAGGGACTGGGCTTACAGTCATCGCCCGCAACTCTGACGAGAAGCTTACATGGGCCGTTGCACTGTGCGTTGTGTCAATACTGTTGTACGTGGCATTCTTTTCGATAGGGCCGGGGCCGGTGACTTGGGTCTACACGTCGGAGATCTTTCCGCTGCGGCTGCGGGCGCAGGGTGCGAGCATCGGGGTGGCGGTCAACCGGGTGACGAGCTCGGTGCTAACAATGTCGTTCTTAGAACTTTATAAGAGGATAACGATCGGCGGGTGCTTCTTCTTATACACAGGGGCCGCAGTGTTGGCATTTGTATTCTACAGCATGTACCTGCCGGAGACGAGGGGGAAGACGCTGGAGGAGATGGAGGAGTTCTTCGAGGTTAAGTCAAACGACAATAGCAGCAACAAGGATGGAGGAATGTCGCAACCCGCTTCCAAATAACTGGACTAGATATGAGTTGGACACGACTAGCCTTTGTTGTTGTTGACAACAATGTAGTCAACTGTCTAAATATTATATGTAATCAATTACAAGTATTGAACCTAACTCATCAAAGTCAATCTATATTGTGTCCTGTCACTAACAATCACTACAGTTTCTACTATTTTATTACATGTTCTTTTACAATATGTATCCAGAGACAAATTCGATAAATGGTAAAGACAACATCATCTTCAACTACACAACATCATCAACACATACAACTGTAAACGAGGCAATCATCAACATATACAACTGACAAATAGGCAAATATATACAAAAGAGATCATATATCTCTGAGACTGCGTAACGTCCACGTCAGCATATACTATCCCATCATCTCGTGCCATCATATCTACTATCACATAGAAGTCCTCCTCATCTGCCAAATATCCAATCAGGAAATAGTATGTGGAACAAAAGTCTTCCTCCTCACCTGTCGTGTATCCAGACAGAAAAAGAGCAAAGTACATCTACAACAAAATGATGCATAACAAAAAATATGGACTAACTCGATAAAACGGAGAGCTATACAATACTGAAATATGCACAAGAAAACATTAAACTTGTGTTTGAAATACTTTGTTAAATATGTGACCGGTTGGAAAAGCGCATGAATATATAAAGGTATGACTTAACCATACGTGTCGCACATAGCTAAGCTATATCCACATGATCTAATAGGGTTTGGTCACATACCTATTTAGTACTTTCCCTTCCCAAGTGCTAGAACCAGAATAGTATCAGTCAATATGTGTCCAACTCATGTCAAACATGAGTCCAATGAGACAATGTCGTAAATTACAAAATCTAAAAATGTCTTTAGATTTTGCAAGAGTTTTATGCTTATTTCCTCGCAGTGATTGCCTTCTAATTGACCTTATGTTTTTATGCTTGTTTTGTTTCTGGTTTCTGCTTTCCTTGATTCATTTTTGAATGCCTCTGCGGCTCTGTCTTATGGAAGCATATGTCGATTAGAGGCATCCCAGAGATTATCGAATTTTTGAGCAAATATGAAACCTAACAAGCATCGATACTTCACAAGTGCAAGTAAAGTGAAATGCATATGATCACTTTCTCAAGAAACAACAACAACAACAACAAAAACTTCGAATAGTTATAATACTCTCCTCCAACTTCTTGTAGTTCCTTTCTTATTCCCAGCTTCAGAAGTACGGCATTACACACAAATCATCCATTATGAAGAACGTTGGTTCAAATTTTTTTTCTTTATTTTATGTATTCTTTTTTTTTTTTTTGAAATCACACGCACACACACAATTGGGGGACTCAAACCTTGCCGGCCCCTCCAGATGTCCGCTCTAATACCACTAGGCTAGAGAGCTCGGACTATAGCCATTCAATTCAATCATAAAATAACACAAAACTAGTCCCAAAAAATAAACCGCTAATCTAATTGATTCCGAAAAACTTGATCGTAACCAAAAAGACTTTTTAGAGTTTGCAAGACTAAACCAAAACTCATTCTCGTCTCTGTCTTGTGCTTCGTCTTGGTCGAATCAGATCCTCATTTCCCTTCTCCTCCTCATCATCCTTCATCTCTCCTGCCCGGGGGAGAAAGACATCGGTGAGTGGTGTTTCGGAGATCAAAGCAGATTTCAGTAGCTCTAAAGCCTGCGCATCAGATACACATAATTTTAGCAAGCATTATTCCAAGAATATAAATTTCTTCCAAAGGACGATCATAATATCTTACTTGAACCTTTCCGACAACCACCTCTCTCTGATCCAGTATCTTGCTGAATATCCCCTCGCATTCACCAATGGCTTGAAAGATCGAACTCAGACTAAGCGGAGACACGCACAAGTTATCGGTCAAGATGTACTTTGCCCAACCATTAGTGTAGCCTCCACCTTTTTCTGTTCTATCTACCTTACTCTTCTTCGGATTCAAATTGACAAGCTGTGGATGCACATACTTATTTACGTAAATATTACAACTAATCCAGACAGACGGGAAAGATCTCTCACATGAAGATCCTTCAAGTGGCAGTGGAAGCATTTCCTCGACATTTAGTAGACTCCTGCTACAACCGAAGAAGGGGGGAAGTTTGGGAGATAACAACAGGCTCTTACATTCATCGGACACGATGTACTCTGAACCCAAACCTTCCACACTTCGATACAGGTTATCAAGACATCCCATTGATGAGCTGTTGTTAAGAAGCTTGATTACACTACCCATGGGTAGAACTAGGAAGCTCAACAGAAGATTCACCATCTCTCCGTCGACCTCGGCACAAAGCAACCTGTTCTGGGCTCTGTCTATATAAAGTTTCATGCGTATTTCTTCGCAGCGCTCGGCTTGAGCTCTTGCTTTTATGCTAATTTTGTTGCTGGTATCTGCTTTCCTTGATTCATTATGGAATACCTCCGTCTTTCGGAAGCAGGTGTCGGTCAGAGGTGTCTTGGAAATTATCGATTGTTTGAGCAAATATGAAACCTAACGAGCATCAATATTTGACAAGTGCAAGTTACAGGAAATGCAATGAACATATGATCACTTTCTCAAGAAACAACAACAAAAAAACACTGTAATTAGTCGTAATCAAGACTATATATATAGTACGTAGTCATAATTTTGTAGTTTGTAATATGAATTATTCTTTTAGTAATGAGTTTATCTCAATCTAATTAATTTAAACTCAAGCAATGAATTATATACCTCCTCCTTGCCGAGGTCTAAAGTCCTCTCCTCCAACTTCTTCTTGCTCCTTATTCCCAGCTTCTGAAGCAGGGTGGCGGTAGATGCCACAGAAACCGGCATTACACACAAATCATCCATTATGATGAATAATGTTGTTTCTCCTCCCTTCACAAAAACTCCTCCATCGTCGCTGACAGAATCTTCCTTTCTCTTCCGCCATGAATTCGTGCCTTCCATAGATTTTTCACAGTAAGAACACGGAACATCCGGCACCAAACTAACGAAAACGTTAGTCCTGTTCGTGCAGCCATAATTAGAGCAGTGGTAGAATCTTCTTGGGTTGGTATTGCCTATGTTTAGCTTCAAATCCTCGCACCGGAATGCCCCTGCAGTTAGAGGGCGAAGCAGCATATTCTTGCATGCCTTGGTCGCCAGGTGCTTGTCGTCGAGGCTCTTAACGCTCTCGTAGACGTTGGTCATCGATTCGAGAACCGAACTGTCGCTGATGAGCTCGATAACAGCCGACAGAGGCAACGTTAGGAAGCTGAAGAGGACATCTAAGAAATCCTTGCTAGCTTCGGCAAAAACGACCCTGTTCTTGTCTTTGTCGACGAAAAACTTCACGGATATCTTAGCTTCACTAGCCATTGTACAAAATCTGTGACACCGGTCTTGGAGTGGATGATGTTAATGAGTTAGTTTAAATATGCTTCTTTTGGTTATATAGGTTAAGGGCTCAACCCTTCAAATTCCGTAGTAACATCTAAGAAGACCAAACAAGTAGGATGAACCGTTCGAATTCCGTAATACATCAATTCCTTCCTAATGAATCTCTTAAAATGCTTGTCAGGACATTTATTTGCATGTATTCTCTAAGAATTAAATATCTTATGCAGTCTGAACCCAAACCTTCTTCACTTCTGGCTAGGGTTTTTGTGAGTCGGCATTAAGAAGCTTGATTTTGGAACCGATCGGTGGCACTGCTAAGTTGTCACCAACCAGCTTCATAAGATTCGCCAATGGAACCCATATATAAGGAAGCTTAAAAGAATATGGACACTGCTAAGTTGCCCACGGTTTGTGATCAAGGGCAGACCCAGGATTTTGGGCTGAACTTAAAATGTCCTAATTTTTTTTAGTCACAAAATTTAAAAATTGTTATCAGATGAAAAATAGTTGAAGTTTCTATGTTTCTACTTGAGGGAGTGTAGGTTCAAGAGTAGAATTGATATCCGAAAATACTACAATTGTTGATTTTATCACACATATCTTTCAAGAGAAATTAGAAAGTTATGTTTTAAAGACCAAAATACTTATCTAACATTCCGATTCATAACCAAGTAGCCCCTCATTCACGAAAGATTCTCTTAAAACCAAGACTTTCACAAACTTGTTTTACTTTTAAATTCTTCCCCATAACAAGAGGGCCAAAAATTAAACAGATATTATCTAATTCTTCCTATTAGTTAAGCAACATGGATTCATGGAAAACTTGCCAGCTTTAATTAATCGAACCAAGACCACTGAAGATCAACTTGACCAAAGTGCAATATTTTGATTTCGAGAAATTCAGACTTGTAAATAAACTTTAATTTCTAACAAAACTATCACACTATCACAAGGACATGCATATATTAAGGATGTGACTTCTATTCTGGAAATGGTGTAGTAGCAATTTATGATCATCTAGTCCAAAAAACATAACTTCAAATTGATTGTAGCATTTCATCAAACACTTAGCGGACTTGTAAAAATACAGGAAGTTGAAGGAAAAAAATGGAAGAAAAAAACGCAAGTCACATTTCATCAAACATTCATTGTAACATTTCATCAAACACTAAATTCATCGAGTGAAGAAATTTCAAAGAGACGAAATGGAAGAAAAAAAAAATACATGCATCATTTGAAATGGCTCTTTACCTATGACAGAGAACTTATTCTTCGGTGGCTGGGCGTCCTCGTCTCGACTGCGGACCGCGCTCGAAACCAAAAGTTGAAGAAGAAGATCCGTAGAGAGAGATCCGTTGCAGTTGAGGTCTCGATCCCATCATCCTCACTGAATAGCCGTGACCGTGAGAATAGCACGTTAAACGTTGGCAGCCGCCCGCAGGACGACGGGACCGAGCATAGGGGTAAGCGGTGCATATCTGTCGTGTGGCTACGTGGGGATAACCAGCCTGGAGTGTGGGCAGGACTGGAGTCCGGAGAGACTAGAGATTTACTCATATGATATGGGACACATCTAAACAAAACAAATTGGATTTGCTGCTCCAATAGATCCGCCATTGTTTGGAATCACGGACGTGACTGCACGCCATGTGACGGTCTTCCATTGACTTTATGGTCCGAATTTTAAGAGAATGGAATCAGGTGATAATGGGAGCCAATTGTTGACTGCCACGTGGCCCTGCAGGCACGTCCAAAGAATATCAATGAAGTCCTTGTTGGCCTCGGCAAAAACCACCGGGATTTTCAGACACCAAAGAATTTCATTCAAATAATTAATACATAAAGAATGTCATTTCCCCTTATCTTTAGTGTAGTAGTCACTACTATTAAACAATATTAAACAAGATCAAGCGAACTCAAGAAAATCGTCAGTTCCCCATATTTTTAGTACAGATAGTAACTACTATTAAACAAGATCAAGGGAACTCAAGAAAATCTACATAAACAACTACATAAAAAAGAGTTGTTAGCAGTTTACAATAAGTCAGCTTGAGTGCAAGCAACAATTTCATGAACCTTCTCACTATGAGAATACTGAATCAATTCTTAACTTCCAAGTATATAGTACGTCCATCTATCGTTTAATCATTCCTCACTTAGCTTTTCAATACAAGATGCTCAACCAGAGACAAATGTTCAAAGCATGAAGCTGGTACTTCCTTCTCCAACTGCATGTTCTCATTCTATTACTCGTTTGGTTTGCGGAAGCGAAAGGAAAGGAATGGAAATGTAACGAAAATAAAAATTCTATTTAAAAAAATTTATAATTTTTATTATTTTTTTGGGTGTTTGAAAATACCAAGAAAATTAAACGAAAAAGTAAAAAATTTAAGGTAGAAAATTGAATACTTGGATGGGTCAAGAACCACTAGTTTAAAATGCAGAATCAGAGACAGTTTGTTGCTTGCTGACGGGAGAGCAGGGAATTTGGCCCATACGTCGAGCAGAGTTCATGCTTTGCAAGTCCATACCGACCATTTGATCACGATCGGACGGTGAGGATTTGGCTTCATGCCTGGATTTGAAGTGGTCCCACTAAACAGACAAGTGTTTGTTAAAAAGCCTAATCATGTCTAAGAATTGGATAGAATTTGTTTAAAAAAATGCTATTTTTGGTTTGAAGAGGTAGGATGGATTGACTAAACGTTATGTATTTAAATAGCTACGTAATATTGGCATCTTATTCGAAAGTAGTCATTGTCATGGCAAGGAGCGCAGCGATGGTTGAAGCACTACCTAAAGCTTCCGATGTCGATGTCGATGTCGATGTCGATGTCCCGGTGAAGAGCAATAACAGATTTGCCATCTCATGTGCTATTCTTGCTTCCATGGCTTCCATTCTCATGGGCTATGGTAACACCTCTCTCTCTCTCTCTCTCTTTCTCTCACTAGCACATTCTTTCTTAGTGTCATGTTGTCATTGGAGGAGAGTCCAGCCTCACCCACTGTGTCATGTTATCATTGGAGGAGAGTCCGACCTCACCACTGCCAAGTGGTGATGCCGACCCGCTCTATAATTTCTCCTTAGTATTGATTAATTTGATCATATTTGTATCACATTGCTCTACATATTCTGATTTCACGCTTTGATATGTCACTTTCACTTTATAGATATTGGTGTGATGAGCGGAGCCTCCATCTTCATCAAGCAAGACCTCCACATCAGCGACAATCAGCTGGCAGTCGTCATAGGCATCCTCAACCTCTACTCCCTAGTCGGCTCCGCCGCGGCCGGACGTACCTCCGACTGGGTGGGGCGTCGCCTCACCATAGTCGTCGCCTCAGTCTTCTTCTTCGTCGGCACCATCCTGATGGGCTTCGCCCCCAACTATGCCTTGCTCATGCTCGGACGCTTCGTCGCGGGCGTCGGGGTCGGCTACGCCCTTGTGATCGCCCCCGTCTACAGCGCCGAGGTGTCCCCCGCCTCGTCCCGGGGGTCCCTCACCTCCTTCCCGGAGGTCTTCATCAACTGCGGCATCCTCCTCGGCTACATCTCCAACTTCGCCTTCGCCAAGTTGCCGCTGAAGGTCGGCTGGCGCATCATGCTCGGCATTGGCGCAGTCCCCTCGGTCTTCCTCGACGTCGGGGCCCTCTCAATGCCCGAATCTCCTCGGTGGTTGGTCATGCAAGGTCGTCTTGGTGATGCCAGGAAGGTACTCGAGCAGACCTCCGACTCCAAAGAGGAAGCTTTGCTACGCCTCGCCGATATCAAGTCATGTGCCGGAATCCCCGAAGACTGCAACGACGATATCGTAACCGTCACCAAGAAGAGCCACGGGGAAGGCGTATGGAAGGAGCTGCTCATCTCTCTCCCATTCCAACCGTCCGTCGAATCCTCATATCCTCTGTCGGGATGCATTTCTTCCAGCACGTCTCCAGCATTGACTCTGTCGTCGTCTACAGCCCTAGAGTGTTCGAGAAGGCCGGGCTCAAGAAGGACTACTTGCTAGGCGCGACGGTCGCTGTCGGGACAATGAAGACCGGGTTCATTCTCATCGCAACATTCCTAGTGGACCGATTTGGTCGCCTTCCGCTTCTCAAGACTGGCATGGGAGGGATGATATTCTCTTTAGTAGGTTTAGGGACTGGACTTACAGTCATCGCCCGCAACTCCGATGAGAAGCTTACATGGGCCGTTGCACTGTGTGTTGTGTCGATACTGCTGTACGTGGCATTCTTTTCGATAGGGCCGGGACCGGTGACTTGGGTCTACACGTCGGAGATCTTTCCGCTGCGGCTGCGGGCGCAGGGTGCGAGCATCGGGGTGGCGGTCAACCGGGTGACGAGCTCGGCGCTAACAATGTCGTTCTTAGAACTTTATAAGAGGATAACGATCGGCGGGTGCTTCTTCTTATACGCAGGGGCCGCGGTGCTGGCATTTGTATTCTACAGCATGTACTTGCCGGAGACGAGGGGGAAAACGTTGGAGGAGATGGAGGAGTTCTTCGGGGTTAAGTCAAACGACAATAGCAGCAACAAGGATGGAGGAATGTCGCAACCCGCTTCCAAATAATTGGACTAGATATGAATCGGACACGACTAGCCTACGTTGTTGTTGTTGACAACAGTGTAGTCAACTGTCTAAATATTATATGTAATCAATTACAAGTATTGAACCTAACTCATCAAAGTCAATCTATATTGTGTCTTGTCACTAACAATCACTACAGCTTCTACTATTTTATTACATGTTCTTTTACAATATGTATCCAGAGACAAATTCGATAAATGGTAAAGACAACATCATCTTCAACTACACAACACAACATCGATCATAATACATCATCAACACATACAACTATAAACTAGGCAATCATCAACATATACAACTGAAAAAGGCAAATGTATACAAAAGAGATCATATATCTCTGAGACTGCGTAGCGTCCACGTCAGCATATACTATCACATCTATCATCTAGTGCCATCACCTACTATCACATAGAAGTCCTCATCTGTCAAGTATCCAGTCAAGAAATAGTATGTCAAACAAAAGTCCTTCTCACATGCCGCGTATCCAGTCAAAAAAGGAGCAAAGTACATCTACAACAAATAACCAATACGACATGATGCATAGCAGAAAATATGGACCAACTCAATGAACCAGAGAACTACACAATACTGAAATATGTACAAGAAAACATTAAACTTGTCTTTGAAATACCTTTGTTGATCAATATGTGACCGGCTGGAAAAGCACATGAATATAATGTTATGACTTAGCCATAAGTGTCGTGCATAGATAACCTATCCACATGATCTAACTAGGGTTTGGTCACATACCTACTTAGTACTTTTCCTTCCCAAGTGTCCGAACCTGAAGAGTACCTGTCAATATCTGTTCAAGTCGTGTTAAACTAAACACGAGTCCAATCTACATGAATGAAGTAATGAGACAGTGACGTCGTAGAGTACAAAATCTAAAAGTGTCTTTTTAGATTTTGCAAGACTAAACCCAAACTCATTCTCTTCATTTAGTAGTCGCAGCAATTCCTCGACATTTAGTAGACTCTAGCTACAACTGAAGAAGTGGGGAAGTTTGGGAGATAACAACAGGCTCTTGCATTCATCAGAGAAGATGTAGTCTGAATCCAAACATTCCACACTACCATACAAGTTATCAAGTCATTCATGAGGTTACCAAAGACATCCCAAGCTGAACACAAGATTCATCATCTCTCCCTCAACCTCTGCACAAAGCATCCTGTTGAGATCACTGTCTATATACAGTTTTATGCTTGTTTCTTCGCTGATCGGCTTCTGATTGACCTTCTGTTTTTATGCTCGTTTTTTATGCTCGTTTTGTTTCTGGTTTCTGCTTTCCTTGATTCATTTTCGATCAGAGACGTCCCAGAGATTATCGATTGTTTGAGCAAATATGAAACCTAACCAGCATCGATACAACACAAGTGCAAGTGAAATGCATATGATCAGTTTCTCAAGAAACAAAAAACAAAAAACAAAACCAAAAAAAAAAAAAAAAACTTCAATTAGTTATAATCCTCTCCTCCAACTTCAACTTCTTGTAGTTCCTTTCTTATTTCCAGCTTCAGAAGTACGGCATTACACACAAATCATCCATTATGAACAACGTTGGTTCGTAATTTTTTTCTTTATTTTATGTATCAACTATTTATAATATGGTTCTTACACTTTTGAAATGAACTCAAATGGCAACGAAACTTGTGACATTGGATTTGTATCCTTTGCTAAAAAAAATTGTCCATTTTTAGAACCTTTTTAGGAGTCCCATTTTTGGAGTTAACAATATGGTGCAATCCGGAACTTGCAATCCACTTTTAAAAGTACGGTGAAATTTATGTTTCTTACTCTTTAATATTAAAGTAACATTGTTGACTGGAATTCACTTTTATAGAGCAGGATACGCTACCGTAGATCCAATATGTTTTCATCAATCCATAGTCGTATTAGATGTCCAATGATGTGATCTAAGCTGACCAAGAATAATGCCACCTTGCATGTTTTCTTCTTTCATATATTTTAGAACTAGAACGTGAAAGTTATTTAGTTGAGGTGAAAGAAAACGGGGAATGGAAAATTGGCCAATATGGCTACATTATATATATGGCAGCTGCTGAAATATAATAAATATGCATCAAAATGCTTGCATTAATAGCTAGTTTGACTTAACGAATAGGAGGAGAAAAAAAAAAAATTCATAGCTTCACATCTAAATTTAATACTGAATTTTATCTCCGATCATTTTGTGTTCCTTGTACGATTTTTTTTTTTCGATTTATAGCCACTCAATTCAATCACAAAATAATACAAAATATTTCAAAGCAAAAATAATAACAAGAAGTCTATATATCCAAGCTAAATTAAGCTGTGAATACCAAATATCAGAAGAAGTTCATATCAAAACGAACCTAGAAAGAAAAAGAACAATGAAATAAAAATATACGAACTGATCCTCAAACAAGATGCATTCCTAAATTCTGAAAGCTGACTAGTCCAAAACTTTCCATCTTGTGTTACGACTGTTTTTTCTTTCGAACATGTGCCTTCCACACCGGACCTTGTTGCTATTACTAGGCCACAACCCACGAATATCTTGTGTTACGTCTTGGTGGAGTCTGATCTCCTCAATTTCCTTTTTCTCGTCGTCATCCTTGGAGAAAGACATCGGTGAGTGGAGTTTTGGAGATCAAAGCAGCTTTCAGTAAATCTAAAGCCTGCACAAGCGACACAAAAAAAATCAATAAGCATCGTTCTAAGAATATACGTATCTTCCAAAGGATCAGAATTTCTTACTTGAACCTTTCCGATAACCACCTTTCTCTCCAGTAAATTGCTGAATGTACCTTCGCAGTCGCTGATGGCTTGTATGACCAAACCCTGAGTGAGCGGAGACACGAACAAGTTATCGGTCAAGATGTACTTTGCCCAACCATTAGTGTAGCCTCCACCTTTCTCTGTTCTATTTACCTTCTTCTTTTTCTTCGGATTCAAAGGCTCAAGCACTGGCTTCACATATTTCTCATAACCAATAGAAGCCAACGGGAAGTATTTTTCACATGAAGATGCTTCAAGTGGCAGTGGAAGCATTTCCTCGACATTTAGTAGATTCTTGCTACAACTGAAGAAGGGAGGAAGTTTGGGAGATGACAACATGAGCTTGCATTCATCAGACATGTAGTCTGAACCCAAACATCCCACACTACGATACAGGTTATCAAGACATCGCATTCCTGAGCTGGTGTTAAGAAGCTTGATTACTCTCCCAATGGGCAGAACTAGGAAGCTGAACACAAGATTAACCATCTCTCCGTCAACCTCGGCGCAAAGCATCCTGTTGCCGGCTCTGTCTATATAGAGTTTTATGCTTATTTGTTCGCGGGGATCGGCTTCTGACTGAGCTTCTGTTTTAACACTAATTTTGTTTCTGGCATCTGCTTTAAAACTTGATTCATTATGGAATACCTCTGTCTTGGGAGGGAAGCAGATGTCGGTCAGAGGCGTCCCAGAGATTATCGATTGTTTGAGCAAATATGAAACCTATAACAAGCATCCATATTGCAAGTCAAATGAAATACAATGAACATATGGAAAAATTATTGGATGGTCCGGCCTCACCACGTGGCAATGGTGAATGGTGAACCCGGACAATAATTTCTTGATACTTGGCGTAATCCGTTATATCACTATATTTCTATTATTTTCTAGGTCAATTTTTCTAAATGATTTTGAAAGAATTTTTTTTCTTAGTTATATGCCAAGCGAATTTCTATATATTAAATATATTTTTGACAATTTTTAAAAAGAATTTATGTCAGTTATTATGTCAAGTGTCAAGAAATTAGTGGCCGGACTCACCATTCACTAATGCCACTCACTAATGCCACGTGGTGAAGCCACATCATTCAATAATTTCTCGAACATATGACCACTTTATAAAGCAAAGAAAATCTATTCTACTATATAATAGGGAAACTTAGATGGTGAAACTTTTGAATTCCGAAAATACCCTTACATACTTATACTAATTAAAAATAATTCATTAATTTTAATAAGGACAACTTAGTAATTAGGAAGACTACCCTTTGGTCTTCCTAAAGAGTATTCCTAAATTAATTAAAAAATGTTAAAATACGTGTAAGGCACGTGCACATATGCTAGTAAAAATAATGAAACAATTTAATTGGTTAAAATCAAAAGTATAGCCATAAATTTGTAAAATGAATTACTCTTTTAAACATGATTTTTTTTTTCTCAAGTTAATTGAACTCAAACAATGAATTATATACCTCCCCTTTGCCGAGCTCTAAAATCCTCTCTTCCAGCTTCTTGTTGCTCCTTATTCCCAGCTTCTGAAGCAGGGTGGAGGTAGATGCCACAGAAGACGGCATTACACACAAATCATCCGTTATGATGAATGTTGTTTCTCCTCCCTTCACAAAAACTCCTCCGTCGTCACAGACAGAATCTTCATTTCTCTTCGGCCGGGAATTTGTTCCGACCATGATTTTTTCACAGTAAGAACACGGAACATCCGGCACCAAACTAACGAAAACTTTAGCCGTGATTGTGCAGCCATTATTAGAGCAGTGGTAGAATCTTCTTGGGTCGGTATTGCCTATGTTCAGCTTCAAATCCTCGCACCGGAATGCCCCAGCAGATAGAGGGTGAAGCAGCATGTTCTTGCATGCCTTGGTCTCCAGGTGCTTGTCGTCGAGGCTCTTAACGCTCTCGTAGACGTTGGTCAACGAATAGAGAACCGAACTGTCGCTGATGAGCTCGATAACAGTCGACATCGGCAACGTTAGGAAGCTGAAGAGGATATCTAAGAAATCCTTGTTAGCTTCGGCAAAAACGACCCTGCTCTTGTGTTTGTCGACGAAAAAAGATATCTTAGCTACACTAGCCATTGTACAAAATCTGTGATACTGGTCTTGGAGTGGATGATGGTGATTAGGTAGTTAGCTCTGCTTGCGTTTGATTATATAGATTAAGAGTTCGACCCTTCGAAATCCATGGTAATAATTCAAAAGACCAAACAAGTACTATGGAGAATGGACCCTTCGAATTCTGTAATACATTAATTCCTTCTTAATGAATCTCATAATGGTAGTCAGTGGGATTTATTGCATGTATTCTCTACGTGGATTCATAGGTGCTAACCTGATATTGTGAATAAAAACGTTAGACCATCTCCAATGGGGGTTTCTATCTTCCCTATTTCTATGGAAGAAATTCATTTTAGAAAAAATTTCTCCCAATGGTGATTTCTATCACCATTTCTATCCTAGGTGGCAATGATGTAGGATGGAAAAACTTTCATAGAAATTCTCCTCTCTCATGACAATTATTATTGGGCCCCACACCATTAAATTGATCATTTTACTATGTGACACATAGGATAGAAATGGAGAACCATTGGAGAGCATTTTTATATGTCTACAATTTCTATGTAGAAACTCTTCCAACTAGGATAGAAATCTTCTTAAAGTACAATGCCAAGTAGGATAAGAACTCAATTTTAGAAATCACCATTGGAGATGGTCTAAGCGTCCGTGACAAACGGACACCCGCAATATTGAATACGGAGACCATCTCTTGTAGAAAATAAAAATCATAAAATACAAGACAAAAACACAAAAATATAAGTGAAAAGTTGTGACCGGTAAATACCGTTAGGGGAGGGACATTAGTACTAAATAATATTACAAAACTTTACAATATCACTACAATTTCGTAACCAGACCCGGCCTCAGTGTGGACGAACTAGGCGACCGCCAAAGGCCCCCATTAAGAGACGCCCACACATGTATAAAAAAAAAAAAAAAAAAAAAAAAAAAAAATATATATATATATATATATATATATATATATATATATATATATATATATATATATATATATAAGGTTAGAGTTTCTTATAGATTATTGTTCTCAAAAGATGTGTTGGCTGGTAGCCATATCAATAGGTTAGACCATCTCCAATGGGGGTTTCTATCTTCCCTATTTCTATGGAAGAAATCCATTTTAGAAAAAACTTCTCCCAATGGTAGTTTCTATCACCATTTCTATCCTAGGTGGCAATGATGTAGGATGGAAACTTTCTAAGAGGGTTTCTACATGTAGAAACTCTCATAGAAATTCTCCTATCTCTCATGACAATTATTATTGGGTCCCACACCATTAAATTGGTTCTTTTACTATGTGACACATAGGATAGAAATGGAGAACCATTGGAGAACATTTTTATATGTGTAAAATTTCTATGTAGAAACTCTTCCAACTAGGATAGAAATTTTCTTAAAGTACAATGCCAAGTAGGATAAGAATTCAATTTTAGAAATCACCATTGGAGATGGTCTTAGGTTGAGAGAAAGAAATATAAAAGAAATAAAGATGTTAGAGGAGGGGGTTCTAAAATCTTATTGGGTATATTCTATGGGATATTTTTGTATTTTTAGTGTACTTTCTCTGATATTGTGGACTACGAACATGCTGGGTCCTTAGGGGACCTTGGGCAAAATCTAAAAGATGACATATCTTTGAACCAAAACAATAAAAGGACTATTGTGTACGAAATCTAAAAAGAGTCTCGGACAATATCTAAAAGGGGACTCTTCTTTGAATTTAAAATGATTTTATAAGTGTTGTTACTTTGATTTTGGGTAAACCATTTATATTATAAGAAAACAAGTTGGACATATATATATATATATATATATATATATATATATATATATATATATATATATATATATATATATATATAATATACATATATATATATATATAAAATATACATATATATATAAAATATATATATATATATATATTATAAAATATATATATATATATATAAAATATATTTATATATATAAATATATATATATAAAATATATATATATATATATATATATATATATATATATATATATATATATATATATATATATATATATGTCCAACTTGTTTTCTTATAATATAAATGGTTTACCCAAAATCAAAGTAACAACACTTATAAAATCATTTTAAATTCAAAGAAGAGTCCCCTTTTAGATATTGTCCGAGACTCTTTTTAGATTTCGTACACAATAGTCCTTTTATTGTTTTGGTTCAAAGATATGTCATCTTTTAGATTTTGCCCAAGGTCCCCTAAGGACCCATCATGTTCGTAGTCCACAATATCAGAGAAAGTACACTAAAAATACAAAAATATCCCATAGAATATACCCAATAAGATTTTAGAACCCCCTCCTCTAACATCTTTATTTCTTTTATATTTCTTTCTCTCAACCTAACCTATTGATATGGCTACCAGCCAACACATCTTTTGAGAACAATAATCTATAAGAAACTCTAACCTTTTTATATAGCATGAAATGTCTCCATATATACAAATTCGATCAGATGTTGTCATGCCATCGATTTCTTTACTTGAAAACACAATATGGTTAAAGGTTTTGACAAGGACTTTTCTCTATTCATATTATTATTAGGATTGTCATATTTGTGACAAAATTATAACATTAATAAAGACCTTGGATTAATTTATTATCGAACTCAACAACATCTAGCAACATTCAGCCTTCAATCTTCAAATAGTAGTCTCGGTCTCATGAATCACCCCTTCTCTGGAGAACCAGTCGCCTAGTCCCAAGTCGACTCCGAACTCGAGCCAGACTTGAATTTGCTCTTCATTTTTTCAATATCTTTCAAGTTGTAGCATTCTGAAATAATCGGCGTTGCACTTGGATCAATAGATTTAGTTCGTCGGATATCCAAAACTAATGTTATAGAAATTATAGGAGCACTACCTCATACGAAACCATCCCGGATATTCAACACTATCCAACACTACCACACCCATTATCACATCTCTCTTAATGAGTTTGATGTAACCACGTGTCACCCTTAATTAGAACTCTACCTATTGTGAGCCTTGTTTCCTAACTTTGTATTTTTGTATTTTTGTAGCTGAAATTTTTCTCGAGTTTCGTACTATTGTCTCATATTTCGTGAATTCAGTCGTTTGTATTAGAGATTGTATTTCTCAGTTTTCGTGCTATGGCATCGGGTACTTGTGTTTTGACAATGTTACTTGTGTTTCGATAATGTACAGTAACTACATAGCTTATATTTCCAGCATAGGATTTATTCGGTTTTTATGTAATGACTTATGCAACTTAAATTGTGTTTCTTTGATTTCATGGATAAACAAACTAAGGGATAGCCCACCCGGGACATATAGTGACACTCGACATGGCCAAAAATCATATTTTGACAGAATATCATGACTTTGGATTTAACTCAAATTTTATCCCAAATGTTTTGGATGAGCGACATAGCACTAATATCGATGGCTTGCCATTGCCATTGACATTATAGTAGCAACTTTACTGCTAATTCGGGGATAATCTCGACCACAGTTATGCAAAGTTCAGGCTTGACTAAGCAGCCAGACCCCTTGAGCAGTAGTAAAATAATCTCCTCCCACCACTGCCGGCCAATGTTAATCTCTAAATCCTCCATGGAGATGACAATCCACACTTACAAGGTGGAACAGTATGTTGTTGGAAAAGAAACGCGGAAACCTTTTTCCAAACCGGAGAGTACCTGCGAGAGGACCGAGCAATATAACGCACGAACCCAAAAACAATCACACAAAAACAATCCACGCAGACACAGAGAATTTTTGACGTGGAAACCCTTGCGGGAAAAAACCACGGGACGATCGGAGTCCAACCCTGAGAAGCCTCCACTAATGGAATAGAAGAATTATACCCTCTACAAACTCCTCCCGATCCAAATCGAATCTCCACAACACTCAGAGATAAGAACAATGATTACAAGGCTACGAAGAGCGAGAACGACGAGTAGAGATTACCCGAACACGATCTCCTTCGAACAGCGACCTTCAATCCTCCGTCTTCTTCTCCGAAGTTGTAATGGCACTCTTGCCTCCTTCCTCTCTCAAAAGTGTTTCTTACGATATGTTGCACTTGTGAATTAGGGTTGGGAAATCCCAATATAACTCCCTAATCCCGCAGCAAACCTGGACCGTTGGATTAGATCCAGTGATAAAAACTCATCCAGAAATTCGCTTCAGCCCCCGACGACACAGAGTTCGGCCAGAACTCTGTGTCGAGCATCCAGAACCTCACGCCACAATGCTGGAGTGGCCAGACCGAGTTCGGCCCGAACTCGCCATAGGACCGAGTTCGGCCCGAACTCGGATCCCCTGTTCCAGAACCTCCCTCTGGACAACAACAGCAGCAGCGACTCCGCGTCGCCTACTTCCCGAGCTTCTTCGACACACGAACGGCGCTCGTCGCACTCCGGGGCCTTCTCCACATAGGTTGGGAACCCCACCCACTCCAACAAATCTCCCCATTCACAACTATGGGGAGGATGTCGTCATCCCGACGACCTGCCTGCAGTACTCAAACTTTCCCCTTGGTAGAATCTTCGTGAACATATCAGCTCCGTTGTCATCTGTATGAACCTTCTCAAGCTCCGCGTCCTTCTTCTCAACCACATCCCGTATCCAATGATACCGGGTCTCGATGTGCTTGGACCGGCTATGAAACGTCTGATTCTTCACAAGGTGGATCGCACTCTGACTGTCGCAAAGCAAAGTATACTGCTCTTGCTTCAGTCCCATTTCCTGCAACAGCTTCTTCATCCACAACAGCTCCTTGCAAGCCTCCGTCGCCGCAATGTACTCTGCCTCTGTCGTCGACAAGGCAACACACTTCTGCAACCGCGACTGCCACGACACCGCTCCTCCCGCAAACATCATCACGTAGCCTGAAGTCGATCGCCTCGTATCTACATCTCCAGCCATATCAGCGTCGGTATATCCAACCAGCTTCGGCTCGTCACCACCAAAGGAAAGTCTCCAACCAGCAGTGCCCTGAAGATATCGTAGAATCCACTTGACCGCACTCCAATGTACCCTTCCAGGATTTGAAAGATACCTGCTAACCGTACCAACTGCATGAGCAATATCTGGCCTCGTACACACCATAGCATACATCAGGCTTCCCACAGCTGAGGCATATGGAACCCGCTCCATATCTTCCTTTTCGTCCTCGGTAGATGGACACTGTTCCTCAGTGAGCTTAAAGTGAGCCGCGAGGGGGGAACTCACTTTCTTCGACCCGTCCATCCCGAAACGCTGAAGTACCCAGTGAATGTACTTCTTTTGGGACAAGTGAAGCAGCTTGGACTCTCTCTCTCGACTGATCTCCATCCCAAGAATAGTCTTCGCTGCGCCCAAATCCTTCATAGAGAAGGCCGTGCCCAGTTGGCGCTTCAACTCCGCTATCCTAGTGGCATTCCGACCCACTAATAGCATATCATCAACATAGAGCAACAAAATGATGAAATCATCATCGGCAAAATACCTCACAAATGCACAATGATCCGACGTCGTCCGTGCATAACCATGCTCCACCATAAACGACTCGAACTTCCTGTACCACTGCCTCGGAGCCTGCTTCAGACCATACAAGCTCTTCCTCAACCGGCAGACCAAATGTGACTTGCCCTTCTCACAGAATCCCTCTGGCTGCTCCATGTACAACTCCTCCTCAAGATCACCGTGGAGGAATGCCGTCTTCACGTCCATCTGCTCGACCTCCAAGTCGAAACTGGCTGCTAATGCTAGCACCACCCGAATAGACGAATGCTTGACGACAGGCGAAAAGATCTCATCATAATCCACGCCTTTCCGCTGACCGTAGCCTTTGACTACCTGCCTCGCTTTGTATCGAGGCCGAGTAGCATCATCCATCTGCTTCACTCTGAACACCCATCGATTCTTCAAAGCCTTCTTGCCCTTTGGCAACCGCACCAGATCATAAGTGGAATTGGTGTGCAAGGAACTCATCTCCTCCTGCATAGCCACCATCCACTCCTGCCTGTGTTCGTCTTCCATAGCCTCTGCGAAACTTTCGGGCTCCCCCCGTCAGTCAATAGCACATACTCATCCGGTGAGTATCTCGTAGATGGTCGACGATCCCTGTCACTCCTTCTCAGTGGAGCCACTGATGCTGGCTGTATACCGACAGCCTCCGCCCCTTCAGGAACTATCTCTCCGGCATGCTCATCCTCCTGAGGGACACCCTGACCACCATCAGCAGGCTGATGATCAAGGTTGGGAGCAACTCCATGTACCGGCTCCCCCATAACTGGATCCTCTGCGATGTCCTCTGGAAACTGCTCGAAGCGAAATGACTCTAACTCAGACAATTCCTCAGCCTCAGAAGGCGTCTCGGAATCCTAAGTGTTGGTCATGGTCTGATCCTCGACGAACACCACGTCCCTGCTTCTGTAGAGCTTTCCTTCCACTGGGTCGTAGAGTCTATAGCCAAACTCATCCCGACCATAGCCGACAAAGACGCATCGCCTCGTCTTCGGCTCAAGTTTGGTCCTCTCGTCCTTCGGTACATGCACGAAGGCTTTACAACCAAACGCCCGCAGGTGATTGTATGACGACTCTTTGCCGTACCATACTTTGTCAGGCACATCACCCTGCAAAGGAGCACTAGGAGACAAATTAATAATATAAGCAGCTGTGAGAAGAGCCTCACCCCAATAACTTTCCGGCAAGTTTGCTTCTGACAGCAAACACCGCACCCTCTCCATCAGTGTCCTGTTCATGCGCTCCGCTACACCATTGAGCTGAGGTGTCTTTGGCGGAGTTTTCTGGTGTCGTATCCCTTGCTCTCTGCAATACGCATCAAAGGGACCGATGTATTCGCCGCCATTGTCGGACCGAACACACAATAACTTCTTACCCGTCTCCCTTTCAACAGAGGCCTGAAACTCCTTGAAAGTAGGCAGCACCTGATCCTTGGTCTTTAAGGCATAGACCCAAACCTTCCTGGAATAGTCATCAATAAAGGTTACAAAGTAAGAAGCACCACCAAGAGATTTTATCTTCATAGGACCGCAGACATCCGAGTGAATCAACTCGAGCAACGCCGGCTTCCTCGAACTTGGGTAACTTTTGAAAAACACCCTATTTTGCTTCCCAGCTAAACAGTGCGCGCATTTCTCCAACTTTGTAGTCTTGAGCCCTGGAATCACCTTCCTGTTCACCAAGTAGCTCATCCCCTTCTCGCTGATATGGCCGAGCCGCCTGTGCCACAACTCGGTAGACGCATCACTGACTGCGTTCACCTCCTGTGCCCCCTCTGCGCTCCTCTCCATATAGTAGAGACCGGACTTCTTGCTCCCTCTGGCAATCACCATCGAACCTCTGGAAAGCTTCCACTGACTGTTCCCGAAGAGACTGAAGAATCCCTCGTCATCCAACCTTCCAACCGATACCAGGTTGAAACGGATATCAGGGACATGACGAACATCCTTGAGAACAAGAACCGCACCCGTCTTCGTTCTCAAATGCACATCTCCAACGGCAACCGCCTTCGACACATCTCCGTTGCCCATCTTCAACACGCCACAGTCGCCTGTCGTGTAAGTGGCAAACAGTGCCCTATTGTGAGATACATGTGCTGAAGCCCCTGAGTCCACCAGCCAAGAATTGTCATCGCAGGCGAGGTTAGTAATGACCTCATCACCTACGACGATTACATCGCCTCCATGCACCGAGGCCGCCGCTGTAGTGTTCTCTTCTTGCTTCCCCTTGTCGCCCTTCTTCTCTCTCTTCCAAGCGAAACAATTCTGCTTGATATGGCCCTTCTTACCGCAATGGTAACACTCTGAGTCCTCGTAACGACCCTTGGACTTCTCCCTGCTCTTGTCTCTGCCACCACCTGGACCCCTGCTTTTGCCCCTTCCGCGGCTCTCTGAAACCAATGCCTCTGAGTGGTGGGATGTAGATGAAGTGCCCTGAGAACGTCTCCGTATCTCTTCATTCAACACCCCGCTCTTGGCAAACTCTAGACTGACCACGCCCTCTGGAGCAGAAGCGATCATAGATACTCGTACGGTCTCCTACGAGTCTGGCAAAGTACACAGCAGCCACAGTCCCTGAACTTCGTCGTCAAACTTGACTCCCATAGAAGATAGCTGGTCAACCACGCCCTGGAACTCACTCAAGTGATCCGAAATAGACGCCCCATCCTTGTATCGCAGACCCATCATCGTCCGGATCAGGAACAACTTGTTTACCCCGATCTTCTTCGCATACAAGGATTCTAGCTTATCCCACAACGTCTTCGCGTGCTCAATATTGGCAACGTGATTGTACACGTTCTCGTCTACAAATTGCCGTATGTACCCACACACCTGTATATGCTCGAATGTCCAGTCCTCCTTGGATTTATCACTGGGCTTCTCGGATGCAAACACGGGTAGATGCAGCTTCTTGACAAACAGCAAATCCTTCATCTTGCTCCGCCAATAATGATAGTTTGTGCCATTAAGATTCACCATGCGCACCGGCTTCGCGTCCATCTCTCCTCTCAGGTTTCTCTGTCAACTACTGACACTCCTTTGAACCCAAAGCTCTGATACCACTCTGTTGGGAAAGAAACACGGAAACCTTTTTCCAAACCGGAGAGTACCTGCGAGAGGACCGAGCAATACAACGCACGAACCCAAAAACAATCACACAAAAACAATCCACGCAGACACAGAGAATTTTTGACGTGGAAATCCTTGCGGGAAAAAACCACGGGACGATCGGAGTCCAACCCTGAGAAGCCTCCACTAATGGAATAGAAGAATTACACCCTCTACAAACTCCTCCCGATCCAAATCGGATCCCCACAACACTCAGAGATAAGAACAATGATTACAAGGCTACGAAGAGCGAGAACGACGAGTAGAGATTACCCGAACACGATCTCCTTCGAACAGCGACCTTCAATCCTCCGTCTTCTTCTCCGAAGTTGTAATGGCACTCTTGCCTCCTTCCTCTCTCAAAAGTGTTTCTTACGATATGTTGCACTTGTGAATTAGGGTTGGGAAATCCCAATATAACTCCCTAATTCCGCAGCAAACCTGAACCGTTGGATTAGATCCAGTGATGAAAACTCATCCAGAAATCCGCTTCAGCCCCCGACGACACAGAGTTCGGCCAGAACTCTGTGTCGAGCATCCAGAACCTCACGCCACAATGCTGGAGTGGCCAGACCGAGTTCGGCCCGAACTCGCCATGGGACCGAGTTCAGCCCGAACTCGGATCCCCTGTTCCAGAACCTCCCTCTGGGCAGCAACAGCAGCAGCGACTCCGCGTCGCCTACTTCCCGAGCTTCTTCGACACACGAACGGCGCTCGTCGCACTCTGGGGCCTTCTCCACATAGGTTGGGAACCCCACCCACTCCAACATATGTATGTTCATGAGTGACGTTGGTTGAAGGTGGTTGGTGTCAGAATAGCTGCTGATCTATAAAACAACTAATGCCAACAAAATAAACAGCTAAACTAATTGATTCCCAAGACCTTGATATCCAAACTAACCTACAAAAAAAAACAACAAAAAGAAAATATCTCCAACCAACATGTCTTTTTAGATTTTACAAGACTAAACCAAAACTCATTCTCGTCTCTGTCTTGTGCTTCGTCTTGGTCGGACCTGATCCTCATCATCCTTCTTCTCTCCTGGTAGAGGGCTGGATCTGCGTTGTATCTTATGATCAAAATCCTTTTCTCCTGGCCGGGGGAGGAAGACATCAGTGAGTGGTGTTTTAGAGATCAAAGCAGCTTTCAGCAGTTCTAAAGCCTGCGCATCAGATACACAGAATTTCAGTAAATATCATTCTAAGAATATACACATCTTTCATAAAAGGACGATCATAATTTCTTACTTGAACCTTTCCAATAACAACCTCTCTCTCCAGTATCTTGCCGAATGTCCCCTCGCAGTCACTGATAGTTTGTAAAATCCCAGTCGGGGTAAGCGGTGACACGCACAAGTTATCAGTCAAGATATACTTTACCCGACAATTAGTATAGCCTCCACCTATTTCTGTTGTATTTACCTTCTTCTTCGGATTCAAATGGACAAGCTCTGGCTTCACATACTTACTACCATTGGGATAAATTTTATCGTAAACCAAGACGGATGGAAAACGTCTCTCACAAGAAGATCCTTCACTCGGCAGAAATTCCTCGACATTTAGTAAACTCTTGCAACAAGCGAAGAAGAGGGGAAGTTTAGGAGATAGCAACAGGCTCATGCATTCATCGGACACGATGAATTCTGAACCCAAAACTTCCACACTACGATACAAGTTATCAAGACATCCCATTGATGAACTGATGTTAAGAAGCTTGATTATGCTCCCAATGGGTAGCACTAGGAAGCTGAAGAGAAGATCAACCATCTCTCCGTCAACCTCGGCGCAAAGCATCCTGTTGCGATCACTGTCTATATAGAGTTTCATGCTTAATTCTTCGCAGGGATCGGCTTCTGACTGACCTGTTTTTATGCTTGTTTTGTTTATGGTGTCTGCTTTAAACCTTGATTCATTTTGGAATACCTCCGTCTTCCGGAAGCAGGTGTCGGTCAGAGGCGTCTTGGAGATTATGGATTGTTTGAGCAAATATGAAACCTATAACAAGCAAAGCATCTATATTTAACAAGTGCTAGTCAAATGAAATACAATGAACGAACATGTTATAATTATTTTTCTCAAAAAATAAACAAATAAAACAATAATGAAACACTTTAATTAGTCATAATCAAGAATATATAGTAGTCATAAATTTGTAATTTGTAAATATGAATAATTCTTTTCAACATAGACGTACATCCTCAAAGCTAATTAGAAATCAAACAATGAATTAATTACCTCTTCTTTGCCGAGGTCTAAAATCCTCTCCTCCAACTTCTTGTTGCTCCTTATTCCCAGCTTCTGGAGCAGGGTGGAGGTAGACGCCACAGAAGCCGGCATTACACACAAATCATCCATAATGAAGAACGTTGGTCCTCCTCCCTTCACAAAAACTCCTCCATCGTCACAAACAGAATCTTCCTTTCTCTTCCGCCATGAATTTGTTCCGACCATGATTTGTCCACAGTAAGAACACGGAACGTCCGGCACCAAACTAATGAAAACTTCAGCCCTGTTAGTGCAGCGGTCAATAGAGCAGTGGTAGAATCTTCTTGGGTTGGCATTGCCGATGTTTAGCTTCAAATCCTCGCACCGGAACGCCCCTGCAGATAGAGGGCGAAGCAGCATGTTCTTGCATGCCTTGGTCTCCAGGTGCTTGTCGTCGAGGCTCTTAACGCTCTCGTAGACGTTGGTCATCGATTCGAGAACCAAACTGTCGCCGACGAGCTCGATAACAGTCGACAGCGGCAAGGTTAGGAAGCTGAAGAGGATATCTAAGAAATCCTTGTCAGCTTCGGCAAAGACGACCCTGTTCTTGTCTTTGTCGACGACGAACTTCACGGATATCTTAGCTTCACTAGACATTGTACGAGTTCTGTGATACTAGCGTTTGAGTGGACGATTTTGATGAGCTAGTTTATGCATGCTGCTTTTAATTATATATGTCAAGGGTTGAACCCTTCGAATTCTGTAGTAACACCTCATAAGACTAAACAAGTAACTCTTCGGTTTCCGTAATACATTAATTTCTCTCTTGAATGAATCTATTAAAATGGTTTGTCAGTGGGATTTATTGCATGTATTTGTAGGTCGAAACCAAACTTGATGTTGATTTGAAGAGACCCAGGTGATACTCTTTCTTTTGATGTTTGTAAACCATCCGATAATCTGGACAAGTTAATACCATCTCCAATGGGGGTTTCTATCTTTTCTATTTCTATGGAAGAAATCCATTTTACAAAAAAACTTCTCCGGTGATTTCTATCATCATTTCTATCTAGGTGGCAATGATGTAGGATGAAAACTTTTTAAGAGTGTTTCTACATGTAAAAACTCTCATATAAATAAGAGGAAAGTCGTACACGAAGCATTGTCCTAAGAGTTGATTCGGGTTTATGTGCAGATTTTGTCCGAATGCGCCTAGTGGTAAAACTCCCGCTCTGCCGGTATCTCATCGTCACACACGACTCGGATAGATTAACCCGAACTTATCTTTGCCAAGAAGATAGAAAGATTTAGAATGGAAGTGGATGATTGAAAATGGAATAAATTTTGTATTAGGAATAGAAATAATTTTTAGAGGGTGAAAACCTTTTTTTTTCTCCTTTCCAACAACACTAGCATATGTGCATGTGTCTTGCACGTATTTTAACATTCTTTTAATTAACTTAGAAAGACTCTTTGGGAAGACCAAAGGGTAGTCTACGTAATTACTAAGTTGTCCTTATTTAAATTAATGAACTATTTTTATTTAGTATAGACATCTAAGGCCTCGTTTGGTTCGCGGAATGGAAGGGAAAGGAAATCAATTCCTTGTAATTTTCTTTCCTTTGGGAAATTTTATTTTCCATTGATTTTCCTTTCCGATGTTTGGAAACGCCAAGGAATTCAGAAAGGAAAGTGATTACTTCAATGTGGGAAAGTGATTCCTTACTTGGATGGATGGAATCACTTTCCCCCCTAATTTTCCTTCCATTGGGAATCACTTTCCTTTCCTCCTCAATTTCTTTGACACCCAAACATAGGAAAGTAATCACTTTCCTTTCCCAACCCGAAGATTCTGCGAACCAAACGAGGCCTAAGGATATTTTCGGAATTCAAAAGTTTCACCATCAAGTTTTCCTATTATATAGTAGAATAGATAAAGGAGACATGTATATATAGGAATCATGTCACAAAACAATATATCAATGGTCTTTCAATATAATTAATAGGAATAAAGGTGTGATAATTGGTACTAATGTGACCGTTTTAGGGGGTAAAAAATGATTCATGATAGAATTTTAATGTAAATAAAGGGGATAATAATATGGAGGAAAATTAGTTTTTTCACCAATTATTACAACAATTCCCTCTAAAAAATTAATTTTTGAAACCAAAGATAACAATATTCAAAAAGAGTAAAGATGAATAATTTATGAGCAATGATATACTATGCATAGATGAGATAGACTACAGCCTTGAATCTCACTTAGTGACTATTGTTTTCATCTGAAGAAGTGCTTGATGCACTACGCCTTGAATCATATTTCTTGAACCAGATTCAGAAAATAGCACACATAGTACACTAAAGGTTCTTGGGTCTATCGGGTGGCGCGTTTGATTGGCCATGCGCACTTTTTCATATTCATGAGAGTTGTCTATGATCGCTCTGTCCTATAGTCGCGGCATTCACGACCTCTCATATAGGTAAGTTCTCAAAGGGTTGGTGATTAGAGTCAACCATGCATAACTATGCTTGGACCTATTAAGAGTTTTAGAACTCATCATAACCAAATCACACCGGAACACTGTCACCATAGGGATGATGAATCATTGTACACATGTACAACCACTTGGACTTTATTTTAATGAGATTTTAATCTCGGATCAGTGTTCCATAAAGTCACCTTAGTCCAGCTTGTTCCTACCCATTGAACCGGTTTTGTGGGATTTTCAGTCAGACTCGGTTGGATTGCCACTGTTGGTGACTTACTTATGGACTTAACCTCATCCCCCTCGATGATTATAGGATTAATTTTTTAGACAAACTCTTCGTCAAGAGTAAACACTCTTCGTCAAGAGATCTGTAAAGTTCTTTTTATGACTTTATAGTCAAAAACCATTTTTTTTTTCATAATATCATGTTTTTTGCGTAATTTTTAAAACAAATTTCAGGTACAGAAATATGAGTTCATGTATGTGCATAATAAGATACTTGATCTATTCAGTTTCAATATATCGTGAAGTCATAACACAAGTAAAATTGGCCTTGATCTATTCAATATATACATAGTAAGATATATGAGTCATTTAACTTCAACACAAACTATGTTTAAATAAATTCTTTGATACTCTTAGCTATGATAGTTTGTCACATGGACCTATCAACTTATGAGTATTGTCACGCCCCAGAACCAGAATACTGGAGAGCGGGGGCAGACACAGCCAGCTACGTATATTGAAAATAGAATATATCTCAACTATACGGTCACGGCTGTCTAGATATGAGGGTTTACTACAAGCCAGCAGTCTCTTAAGGTCGAGCCTATTATCTCAATCTCCAGCAATTAACAGAGTTACAAGATGTTTAGAGCATCAAATATATATATATAAGGCGTCCCAAATATTACATATTGGATGATCATGAAGCTAGTCGTACAAAATGATAGGACTAGCAAGAGTTCAGTCATACATGATCAACCCTAGGATTTGTTAATCATTTTACAGCCCGTAGGTAGACAGTAAGTAAATGTGCATCGAGCTAACAGGTGCTCGTCGGCTAAATGCCTCAAAAGAATAAATTTACATATAAGTGGGTGAAACAAAAAGGGAAAACCCACTCTTGGCCCGGGTTCCGTCTAGTTGTCACCATTGGGCTGGAAGCTTGGTAGATCCCCGGGAGCCGCTCCGAAATCTGGCCATACAAAACCAGCTGGGTCAAACCCCAGAAAGAGCAAGTGCCACAAAGGAGGCCACAAATAAGAACAAAAGCCAGCATATCAAAACATAAAGAATAAAAGGAAAGTACAAGTAAAATAAAAGTAAACAGAGCGATAAACGACTAGGGACGTGGAACCATTCCGGGAGCCAGGTTACAATCCTTAAACCAAACAAGGACCGGGATTGTACCCCTTCGCCTGAATAGTTCACTGTCTCTACCCATTTATCGTTGGAGATAAGTAAAACAATCATGATCAAGAGTTCCAGGTACAAGGGCTAGACAAGACTTAGACGGGGCTGGACACCATTCATTCACAATCGGCCAAGCAAGTACTACGGCTTACTACTTTAACTAACTAGGGTTATCACAAGCCTAATTACTAACAAGATGCAAGTGAGAAACTCCCAGTCCCAAGCCCTGCAGACCATCCAGTTATCCTTCCGCGGGTTGAGAGTTATAGGTGGGTACATCGCCCGGGAGACAAATGTACCCTTAGGTGACTTAGAGGGTGCAACACATGACAGTGTGCTGGAAATGTGCTCTACTC
Source organism: Iris pallida (assembly GCA_029216955.1). Taxonomy (NCBI): domain Eukaryota; kingdom Viridiplantae; phylum Streptophyta; class Magnoliopsida; order Asparagales; family Iridaceae; genus Iris; species Iris pallida. Next base: position 2,359,997 of record JANAVB010038615.1, on the reverse strand, counting down.
GTCGGCAAGCTACAAGTCCATTAAAGCGCCCAGATAACGAGATTGCCTGTGACTGGGAATTCTCCATGTTCTAGTTTGATCTAATCATTAGCCTATTCCAATTTAGCACGAGTCCCTGGCCGTGGTACCCAGGGAGTCACGTCCTAGACATGATGCAAGACAAGACAAGTGGATTGTACAAGCAAGCAAGCAGGAGCACCCACGGTGTCAAGACAGGTCAAGTTAAGTTATCAAGTCAAGTCAAGTCAGGAGTGCGCCGCCACGGCCACTATCAAGTTATCAAGATAATTCATGTCAGGGTACTTGTCAGGAGTGCGCCACGACGGGCCACTATCATGTCAGGTTGGTCATGTCAGGAGTGCACCATTACGGGTCACTATCATGTTATGTAAGTTCCTTGTCATACCAGGCCATGTACAATAGTCATTCCAAGTATATAAGTAAAATCAAGTTCATGACAAAAGGCGTAAGGATATAAAATGGGCGTAAAATACCTGATACAATACCAATATATATAGGACTATAAAAGAGCCAAGACCAAGAAATAACAAATTCATCATAAACAAGTAGGTAGCACAAGGGGGTCAAGGGTTGGGCTACGCGGGGTATAGACTGCGCATACAAGGCTGCGCAAGAGTTGTCTTGCGCCAGGGTTACATTGCGCAAGGGTTACATTGCGCAAGGGGAGCAGTACGCAAGCAATACGCAATGCACAGTACGCAAGCCACTACGCAATGCACAGTACGCAGGCCGGCATACGCAGGGGCTACGCAAGCCACTACGCAAGCAATACGCAATGCACACTACGCAAGCAATACGCAATGCACAGTACGCAGGGTGCAATACGCAGGGTGCAATACGCAGGGTGCATTACGCAGGGGGCAATACGCAGGGTGCAATACGCAGGGGGCAATACGCAGGGTGCAATACGCAGGGTGCAATACGCAGGGTGCAATATGCAGGGGGCAATACGCAGGGTGCAATACGCAGGGTGCAATACGCAGGGTGCAATACGCAGGGGGCAATACGCAGGGTGCAATACGCAGGGGGCAATACGCAGGGTGCGATACGCAGGGGGCAATACGCAGGGTGCAATACGCAGGGTGCAATACGCAGGGTGCAATACGCAGAAGACCCTAAGCAAGGGTTCTACGCAAGCAACACTACGCAGGAGCTCTACGCAGAGGCCGTACGCGGGAGCCGCGTGGCCAACAAGAGGGAAAGGCTATGTTCTTCTCCTACCTCTGTCCGAGAGGAAGAACACCCAACCCAAAAACTTTAATTTTTCATAACCTTGTCAAATCAAAACCAAATTTAGATTTTCAAAGTTCTAACTTGAGTAAAATTGAATTCCCTTCCATATGGAAGCATCAAAAACCCATAAAATCCAACTAAAATAGATCAAAACCATGTAAATCCGAAAATAATTAAAACCTAGATCTAGAACAATGGAGACTCCAAATCACAAAATTCCAAGTTCTAATGTTGTTCTCCATGTCCTAATCTAGCTAATGAACAAATAAAAAGTGGTGCTTATTTAATGGCAAGATGCACTTGCCTATGGGTGTTGGTGGAGGAAGAAGAAGAAGAAGAAATAAATGGAGAAATTATGGAGGAGAGAGAAAGTAGGTGGGTTATAATGAGGGTGTTGTGGTGTAATGGAGGTGGTGTGTAGGCTATGGTGTTCCATCATGACAAACCAAACCAAACCAATCTCCAAAATAAAACCAAGCCAGGGTCTAAAACCCATTTACAAGAATTCAAAATCCGTAAGTCGAGAATAATAAAATACGTGCCAAAATCCAAATACGAGCATAATACGAAATACGGAAAATGAGGATGACAACTCTACCCACCTTCAAAGAATTCCGTCCTCGGAATTAAATCAAGGAGCTAGAGATTGCCACGACAAGCTATACTAAGCACAGACAAGCTACACTAAGCAGTTCAATCATACAATCATACAATGCAAGCAAGGAAGGGAAAGCGTAAGGTATAAGAAAGACATTATACCTCACGAGTCAAACAGGTAGGGATATCGCGATCGGATGTCGTCCTCACGCTCCCATGTTGACTCACCTAGAGAGTGATGACCCCAAGCAACACGGACTAAGTTAATAGTCTTGTTCTTGAGCGTCTTTTCCCTCCGGTCCAATATAGACACGGGCCTCTCCTCATACGAAAGGTTGGTACCAACAACCAATTCCGAATGATCTAGGATATGGCTCGGGTCCGGAATGTACCGTCTTAATTGGGATACATGGAATACATCATGTACCTCACTTAGTGACGGCGGAAGAGCGAGACGATAGGACACGTCGCCTACTCGCTCCAGAATATCAAACGGCCCTATATACCTAGGACTAAGCTTTCCCCGTACGCCAAAACGAATGACGCCGCGGGTAGGCGAGATCCTAAGGAATACATGGTCGCCGACGGCAAATTCTAAGGGACGCCGATGAGCATCGGCCCAATGGCGCTGGCGGTCCTGAGCAACTCGGATGTGATCTCTGACTTTCCTGACCACTTCAACCGTCTGAGAAATCAGTTCTGGACCGAGCATCTGCCTCTCTCCGATATCGTCCCATGCTAACGGAGATCTGCACTTCCTGCCATACAGAGCCTCGAAGGGTGCCATCTGGATACTGGCCTGGAAACTATTGTTGTACGAGAATTCCACCAGGTGCAGGTGATCCTCCCACGAACCACCGAAGTCAAGGGTACATGACCGCAACATATCTTCGAGAGTTTGTATAGTACGCTCTGACTGCCCATCTGTCTGCGGATGATACGCTGAGCTGAACTTGAGACGAGTCCCCAAACTTTGATGAAGACTGCGCCAGAAGTGCGATGTGAATCTCGTATCCCTGTCTGATACTATGCTGACTGGCACTCCGTGAAGTCTGACAATCTGCCTGAGATACATCTCTGCTAGCTGTGCCGTTGACTGTCCAACTCTAAATGGAAGAAAGTGTGCCACCTTGGTAAGCCTGTCTACAATGACCCAAACAGCATCTCTGCCTGCCGGAGACCTGGGTAATCCAGTCACGAAATCCATGGTAATGTGCTCCCATTTCCATTCTGGGATCGGTAAAGGTTGAAGAAGTCCAGCTGGCCTCTGATGTTCAGCCTTGACTTGTTGGCAAACCAAACATCGAGAGACATACCGGGCTATCTCTCTCTTCATACCATTCCACCAAAAGTGCTGACGAATATCTCTGTACATCTTCGTGCCGCCTGGGTGAATGGAGTACTGCGAACTGTGAGCCTCTGCCATGACTTCCTGTCTGATATCTCCACTGGGTACACAAAGACGCGTGCCGTGTCGAAGTGTACCATCTTCATGAATACATAACTCTGGCCTTCTCCCTGCCTCGCACTCTGCTCTGAGCCGCTGAATCTTGGAATCTGTTAACTGTGCTGTCCGGATCCTCTCAACTATGGTGGACTGAATCTGTAGGCTGGCCATCAAGGCCACATTGGAAGGAAGAATCACTTCAATTCCCATCTTCTGAAGATCTGACAATAGCTCTGGTTGCGCTGTTAGGAGGTAGACTCCGGCTCTCCTGCTCAATGCATCTGCTACCACGTTGGCCTTCCCTGGGTGATACTGCAAGTCCACATCATAGTCCACAAGTAGCTCGAGCCATCTTCTCTGCCGCATATTAAGATCCTTCTGGGTGAAAACATACTTCAGGCTCTTGTGATCAGTAAATATCTCCACTCTGTCTCCGTACAAGTAGTGCCTCCACAACTTAAGTGCAAACACTACCGCTGCTAGCTCCAAGTCGTGGGTCGGGTAATTCTTCTCATGATCACGGAGTTGACGTGACGCATAAGCAATTACCTTCCCATGCTGCATCAAAACACATCCCAATCCTCTGCCTGAAGCGTCACAATAAACTGTGAATCCCCCGGTCCCATCTGGAAGTGTGAGAATGGGAGCCGTTATCAAACCTCGCTTCAACTTCTCAAATGATTCCTGACATTCTGCTGCCCAAACGAACGGCACATCCTTGCGGGTCAACTGGGTCATCGGCGCTGAAATCCTTGCAAAATCAGAGACGAACCGCCGGTAGTAGCCGGCCAACCCAAGAAAGCTGCGAACTTCTGCCACTGAGCTGGGTACTGGCCATGCCTCGATAGCCACAATCTTCTGGGGATCAACTTCCACTCCTCCTCTAGTAATGATGTGACCCAAGTAAGAAATGCGATCGAGCCAGAACTCGCATTTACTGAACTTGGCGTACAATTGGTGTTCTCTGAGAATCTGGAGGACAACTCTGAGATGCTGCTCGTGCTCTGCTTCACACTTGCTGTAGACCAGGATGTCATCAAGGAACACTATCACAAACTGATCCAAGTAAGGCATGAAAATACGGTTCATGAGGTCCATGAACACTGCCGGCGCATTGGTCGCTCCAAAGGGCATAACTAGAAACTCCCAATGCCCGTACCTAGATCTGAACGCCGTCTTCGGGATGTCCTGCTCTCTGACTCTGATCTGGTGGTATCCTGACCGCAAGTCTATCTTCGAGAAAACTGAAGCCCCCTTGAGTTGATCAAACAAGTCATCTATCCTTGGAAGAGGGTATCTGTTCTTAATTGTCACTGAGTTCAAGGTACGATAATCTACACATAGCCTGGACGTACCATCCTTCTTTTTCACAAGAAGCATCGGGGCTCCCCAAGGCGATCCACTAGCACGAATGAATCCCTTGGTTCTAAGTTCTTCAATCATTTTGTACAAAATCTCCAACTCTGAAGGCGCCATTCTGTAGACTCGCTCTGATACTGGTGCTGTTCCGGGAATCAAGTCGATGGTGAACTCGATCTCCCGCTCTGGTGGCATCCCTGGAAGTTCCTCTGGGAAGACATCTGGAAACTCTTCAACTATTCGGGGCAACTGCACTGCTGCTACTGCCATCCGCAATACTGGAGGAGAAGGCTCTACTGTGCCTCTGGAAAATAAAAACTCTGGCTCTCCGAGAATACTAAAGACAACTCTGCCAACATGGCAGTCTATCCTAGCATAATGGTTCCTCAACCAATCCATGCCTAGGACTACATCATAGTCTGCCATAGGAAACTCTATGAATCTAGCGGGGAACTCTCTACCGCTAACTACGATCCGACACGAGGAAAACACTCGATCTACTCCCACAAGACCATTACCAGTAAGTATATTGAGCCTCACTGATAATGACTCGGGCTCCAATCCTATCCGTGTCGCAAATCGTGCAGACATGAATGAATGCGATGCACCAGAATCAAATAATACAGATGCTGGAAAGGTGTTGACGAGAATAGTACCTGCCACTACCTCACCTGGTGCAACTTCTTCTTCCATGGTCATCATCATAGCCTGACCTCTAGCTGCGGGTCCCCTCTGCTGGAAACCCCTATGTCGGTTCTGTACTGGAGCCTGGGTGAACTGCTGCTGGTTCTGTTGCTGAAAGGCCTGGGCCTGAGGCAACAATGGCCTAGGGTACTGCTGCTGCTGCTGCTGGACTGGAACTGGGGCTGGTCCCCTCACTGAAGAACTAGAAAGGTTGGATGATGATGGACCTCCCCTATTCGGGCAGGTCCCTATCTGGTGGTCTGCTCCTCCACAAGCCAGGCACAATCCCTGTGCCCTACGACACTCTGCCACTACATGGCCCGGCTTCCCGCAATGAGAACATCCCACCGCGGAAGACTGCTTCTGCTTCTGCTGCTGCGGGTACGTCGGGGTCGAATGCTGAACCGACGTCACTGAGGCCACCCGCCTCGGAGTTCCAATGGTTATACCCCTAGCTGCCGGGGCTGGAGCTGAAGATTGGTGCATCTGGTTGTGGGACCGTTTCCTGCCTCCGGTCCTGTCCACAATTCTCCGGGAGGTATACTCATGCCTCCTTGCTGCCTTCAATACTGCATCGAACGTCTGGTGCTCGAACTGCTCCACAGCCAATAATATCTCTAAGTGCAGCCCTTGCTGGAACCGCTGAGCCCTATCGAACTCGGTTGCCACCAAGGTGGGGGCGAACCTACTCAGCCTGGAAAACTCGGTCGCATAGCCATCGACCGTCCTGCCTCCTTGCTTCAAGTTGGTGAATCTGGTCTGCAGGTCGTACCGTGCCACCGCATCGAAGTACTTCGTCTGGAATCTTTCTCTGAACGTCGCCCAAGTGACTGGTGCCGCTAATCCCATGGCCTGAGCTGCCCACCAATCGCGAGCCAAGTCTAACAACTGTAGGCGTACCACCGCCACCTTCTCATTTTCAGGTGTCCTAGCCGCTTCTAGAACCACCTCGGTATCCTGAAGCCAAGCGTCCGCGGCAACCGCATCTTCACTGCCATCAAAGAAGGGAGGGTTCAAGCGCTTGAAACTGTTGGCCGCTTGATTTCCTTGGGGACCTCCTCGGTTTAGTGCATCATGAACTTCCTGGTGCAAGGCGTCGCCTCGACGATCTTGGGATGCAAGCAGTTCTCTGATAAGCCCTACCAAAGGTCCCTCATCCTGTCTAGCTGGTTGAACGGGCGGAGCTTCCTGAACTAAAGGTTCTGAGCCTCCGGGAAGCATAACTCGGGAGGCTACTCCAGAGTGCTGAACTTGATCTTCCTGGCGCTGGGGTGCTTGTCGAGCTTCCTCTGGCTGGTTGGCAGGTCCGGGAGTAATGCCGCTGAAGAAGACGACATAGGGAACAATAAGGAAAGGACCAGGACAGATCAATGATACAAGCATGTGATCAGGTCAAGAATCTCAGGGATTTGAAGATACGAGCAGAGATCAAGGGCGAATATTGATTGAGACATCTATTCGGTAAACCCTCACATTTCTTGATTGACAAGACCTGCATGGGCCACCACTTAAACCGTGTCACGCCCCAGAACCAGAATACTGGAGAGCGGGGGCAGACACAGCCAGCTACGTATATTGAAAATAGAATATATCTCAACTATACGGTCACGGCTGTCTAGATATGAGGGTTTACTACAAGCCAGCAGTCTCTTAAGGTCGAGCCTATTATCTCAATCTCCAGCAATTAACAGAGTTACAAGATGTTTAGAGCATCAAATATATATATATAAGGCGTCCCAAATATTACATATTGGATGATCATGAAGCTAGTCGTACAAAATGATAGGACTAGCAAGAGTTCAGTCATACATGATCAACCCTAGGATTTGTTAATCATGTTACAGCCCGTAGGTAGACAGTAAGTAAATGTGCATCGAGCTAACAGGTGCTCGTCGGCTAAATGCCTCAAAAGAATAAATTTACATATAAGTGGGTGAAACAAAAAGGGAAAACCCACTCTTGGCCCGGGTTCCGTCTAGTTGTCACCATTGGGCTGGAAGCTTGGTAGATCCCCGGGAGCCGCTCCGAAATCTGGCCATACAAAACCAGCTGGGTCAAACCCCAGAAAGAGCAAGTGCCACAAAGGAGGCCACAAATAAGAACAAAAGCCAGCATATCAAAACATAAAGAATAAAAGGAAAGTACAAGTAAAATAAAAGTACACAGAGCGATAAACGACTAGGGACGTGGAACCATTCCGGGAGCCAGGTTACAATCCTTAAACCAAACAAGGACCGGGATTGTACCCCTTCGCCTGAATAGTTCACTGTCTCTACCCATTTATCGTTGGAGATAAGTAAAACAATCATGATCAAGAGTTCCAGGTACAAGGGCTAGACAAGACTTAGACGGGGCTGGACACCATTCATTCACAATCGGCCAAGCAAGTACTACAGCTTACTACTTTAACTAACTAGGGTTATCACAAGCCTAATTACTAACAAGATGCAAGTGAGAAACTCCCAGTCCCAAGCCCTGCAGACCATCCAGTTATCCTTCCGCGGGTTGAGAGTTATAGGTGGGTACATCGCCCGGGAGACAAATGTACCCTTAGGTGACTTAGAGGGTGCAACACATGACAGTGTGCTGGAAATGTGCTCTACTCGTCGGCAAGCTACAAGTCCATTAAAGCGCCCAGATAACGAGATTGCCTGTGACTGGGAATTCTCCATGTTCTAGTTTGATCTAATCATTAGCCTATTCCAATTTAGCGCGAGTCCCTGGCCGTGGTACCCAGGGAGTCACGTCCTAGACATGATGCAAGACAAGACAAGTGGATTGTACAAGCAAGCAAGCAGGAGCACCCACGGTGTCAAGACAGGTCAAGTTAAGTTATCAAGTCAAGTCAAGTCAGGAGTGCGCCGCCACGGCCACTATCAAGTTATCAAGATAATTCATGTCAGGGTACTTGTCAGGAGTGCGCCACGACGGGCCACTATCATGTCAGGTTGGTCATGTCAGGAGTGCACCATTACGGGTCACTATCATGTTATGTAAGTTCCTTGTCATACCAGGCCATGTACAATAGTCATTCCAAGTATATAAGTAAAATCAAGTTCATGACAAAAGGCGTAAGGATATAAAATGGGCGTAAAATACCTGATACAATACCAATATATATAGGACTATAAAAGAGCCAAGACCAAGAAATAACAAATTCATCATAAACAAGTAGGTAGCACAAGGGGGTCAAGGGTTGGGCTACGCGGGGTATAGACTGCGCATACAAGGCTGCGCAAGAGTTGTCTTGCGCCAGGGTTACATTGCGCAAGGGTTACATTGCGCAAGGGGAGCAGTACGCAAGCAATACGCAATGCACAGTACGCAAGCCACTACGCAATGCACAGTACGCAGGCCGGCATACGCAGGGGCTACGCAAGCCACTACGCAAGCAATACGCAATGCACACTACGCAAGCAATACGCAATGCACAGTACGCAGGGTGCAATACGCAGGGTGCAATACGCAGGGTGCAATACGCAGGGGGCAATACGCAGGGTGCAATACGCAGGGGGCAATACGCAGGGGGCAATACGCAGGGTGCAATACGCAGGGTGCAATACGCAGGGGGCAATACGCAGGGTGCAATACGCAGGGTGCAATACGCAGGATGCAATACGCAGGGGGCAATACGCAGGGTGCAATACGCAGGGGGCAATACGCAGGGTGCGATACGCAGGGGGCAATACGCAGGGTGCAATACGCAGGGTGCAATACGCAGGGTGCAATACGCAGAAGACCCTAAGCAAGGGTTCTACGCAAGCAACACTACGCAGGAGCTCTACGCAGAGGCCGTACGCGGGAGCCGCGTGGCCAACAAGAGGGAAAGGCTATGTTCTTCTCCTACCTCTGTCCGAGAGGAAGAACACCCAACCCAAAAACTTCAATTTTTCATAACCTTGTCAAATCAAAACCAAATTTAGATTTTCAAAGTTCTAACTTGAGTAAAATTGAATTCCCTTCCATATGGAAGCATCAAAAACCCATAAAATCCAACTAAAATAGATCAAAACCATGTAAATCCGAAAATAATTAAAACCTAGATCTAGAACAATGGAGACTCCAAATCACAAAATTCCAAGTTCTAATGTTGTTCTCCATGTCCTAATCTAGCTAATGAACAAATAAAAAGTGGTGCTTATTTAATGGCAAGATGCACTTGCCTATGGGTGTTGGTGGAGGAAGAAGAAGAAGAAGAAATAAATGGAGAAATTATGGAGGAGAGAGAAAGTAGGTGGGTTATAATGAGGGTGTTGTGGTGTAATGGAGGTGGTGTGTAGGCTATGGTGTTCCATCATGACAAACCAAACCAAACCAATCTCCAAAATAAAACCAAGCCAGGGTCTAAAACCCATTTACAAGAATTCAAAATCCGCAAGTCGAGAATAATAAAATACGTGCCAAAATCCAAATACGAGCATAATACGAAATACGGAAAATGAGGATGACAAGCATCCAAGTTACTCCACAGATGAACCTTACTCTGCAATTGCATATTCCATTTATAGAGATGCAAAATTATATTTGTTGTAATTACAAATAGCAAATTTGAACAAAGTAGCTTATCATAAATAAATAAAAATTATCGGTACATGCTACATATTGTTATCAATCAAATTGAAATAGTAGAAAGGCTAAATGCTACAAAGTTGGAATTGACAATATCCTCAAGATGTTACAATTGGCTCAAGATACTGTAATAATTTTGAAAATGAACTCTATTCATTCATACATTTTGCATATTATTCCTAATTGGAATAGAACGACAGGTTCATTACGTGCTAACAAGTAGAAGAATGATGGTATAGAATATTTTGGGCTAACATTATGAACAAATATAAAGAACTATTCCAGATGATATGGAACATAATCAAAAATTCACTAGGAATTAGTTGTGATTCCGACCATTACGGACTGAAGGAGTAAAGAACTTGAGTAATTGTCAAGACATAAATATGCTTAAAATTATTCATTCTATCCATATATTAAAAAACATGAAACATCATATTAATAAATTTGAAAGATACTTACTCCAAAAAGGAAAAGAAGAAAAAAAAGAGAGAGGAGAAACAGTTTATTGTATCATTTGGATGCGCATGGCAAACATGGAGGGCGGCTAGAGTTTACTTGGGGAGGGTGGCGGCTCTTTAGGGTTAAGGAAAGAGTAAAGGAGGAGAGGTTATATAGAGGAGGAGAAGGAGTGATGTACTTAGCAGGGGGGAGGAGAGGTATGAGCGTGCCTGCGCCACGTCTGCAACCTAGCAAAACTAGTGTTCAGTAACAGTCCCACAAGCGTAGGAAGAAGCAGCACAGTGATTCGAATAATAGGGTGCGTCGGGTTCGCGGGTTAGGCCTGACCGCCCATTATTTAAATATGTTCACTTGGTCCAAGTCGGAGAGGGTCAGTTTCGACTAAATGGAGACCCGCCCGACCCTTCACAATAAAAAGGGGGTTGTGTGGTTTAGGGGTTTGGCTGGGCTAAGCTTGCAGGCCGGTTGTTTTGGGCCAGGTTGGTTGGGAATAATTTTTGGTTAGTTTGGGCTGGAAAACAATACTTAACCACAACACATTAATACATGCCTACATACCAATTATTTCTAATGAAATCAAATCATCTCATAAATAATTGGTTAATCATTTATAATTATTAACAATAATCTTTAGCAATGATTATATAAGTATTATATCTAATAAACTAAATAATTAGATAATCAATATCTTAATAAAAAATAATAATTTAATAATCTATTAGCATTAATAGAAATTCTTTAAAATCCTTCATGAGAAATACCAACCATCGACCTTAAGATTATAATAGCCACTAAATTTTTTTTTTGAAATACACAGGGGTCTTACACTTTCTTTTTCCAATTCAATGATTCCGCGAACCAAACGAGACCTTAAAGCCTAACTCCGCGTAGCCATAGTTCAACTTTGTTTCTTACTCTAAAGAATAGGAAAATTTCCTCCTGCATTCATCAAACTTGATGCAGTCTGAACCCCAACCTTCCTCACTTCTGCCCCTATTGTGTGAGTAGGCATTATCGACCTATGCGCAGATTTGCTATTGTCTGAGCAAAATTACTGAAAGTATCAAAACTTGGAGGAATATCTAAAGTGAATGTCAAAGGAAATACAATGACCATTATCTATCTTTGTATACAAAAAAGCTGAAATCAACATACTCAGTTAGACCCTGCCCCTGCAACACCGCAGTAATGCAAAATTCAGGCTTGACTGAGGTGAGCAGCCAAACCCCTTAGAGCATCTCCAACCCTATTGTCTTGTTTTTTGCTGTGATTCCTATGTGGCATAAGGCACAAGACAATGTCTTTCCTATGTGGCTCGATGATATTCACACAAGACAATAAGATAAAAAAGTGTTATCCAATACAAAAGTATTGAGAAGACAATAAAAAGTATTTTTTACAACTTCCAAGACAACTCCTCCACTTCTTCATTTTTTTTATAAATATTTTTATTCATAATTGATGATGTGGAGACAATCATTGTGAAGTGCATTGTCTAGATCTAGACAACCAATTTCACATTGTCCTTGCCATGTCATTGTCATGTTAACTTCATGATTTATTCTAAATTTGTATTGGAGAAAGATTTTTGAAACGAAAGCTTGTCATTCCTATGTTGCAACCATTTTTTCTAAGCACACATGCAATAGGGTTGGAGATGCTCTTACGTAGTAGGAAAATAATCTCTTCCCACCATTGCTAGCCAATGTTATTATTTAAATCCCCCCATTGTGTTGACACTTCACAGTATGTTAATGACTGCCGCTGGGTGAGGGTGGTTGGTGCCAGAGTAGCTGCAGGATGCTCTGGAAGAGAGTGATCCGACTAGCAATTTACCGATCCATACATCCTGCACAATTTCTGCTTCATAACTGATCTTCATACACCAAAGAATTTCATTCAAATAATAATATCAGAATTCTTATAGGATTTGCGTTTGGATATTTGGCTGCAGCTGGAATATAATAAAAATGCATTCATTTGCTTGCATTGATGGCTAGTTTCATATGAACAGGAGAGAAGAGGAAGAAAAATCAATCAATCTTTAGTTTCACATCTAGGTTTAATACTGGATTTTACCTCCATTAATTTTTTTCATATATTTCCCTCTTTTTATAGCCAGCCAGCCTTTCAATTCCAACCATAAAATAACCAAAAACTAGTCCCAAAAAATAAACAGCTAATCTAATTGATTCCGAAGAAATTTCATATCAAAACTAACATACAAGTAAAAAACAATAAAAATATATCCAACCAAAATGACTTTTTAGATTTTGCAAGACTATACCAAAATTCTTTATCTGCCTGGGGGAGGAAGACATCAGTGAGTGGTGTTTTGGAGATCAAAGCAGCTTTCAGCAGTTCTAAAGCCTGCGCATCAGATACACAGAATTTCAGTAAGCATCATTCTAAGAACATACACAACCTCCAAAAAGGACGATCATAATTTCTTACTTGAACCTTTCCGATAACCGCCTCTCTCTCCAGTATCTTGCCGAATGTCCCCTCGCAGTCACTGATAGCTTGTACGATTGCAGTAGGGGTAAGCGGAGACACGCACAAGTTATCGGTCAAGATAACTTGTACTCCGAACATCTAATCCACACGGACGGGAAAGGTCTTTCACACGAAGATCCTTCACGCAGAAGCGGCAGCATTTCCTCGACATTTAGTAAATTCTTGCTGCAACTGAAGAAGGGGGAAAGTTTGGGAGATAACAACAGGCTCTTGCATTCATCGGACACAATGTACTCCGAACCCAAACCTTCCACACTACGATACAGGTTACCAAGACATCCCAATCCTGAGATGGTGTTAAGAAGCTCGATTACGCTACCAATGGGTAGCACTAGGAAGCTGAACAGAAGATTCACCATCTCTTCGTCAACCTCGGCAAAAAGCAACCTGTTGCGAGCTCTGTCTATATAGAGTTTTATGCTTATTTGTTCGCAGCCATCGGCTTCTGACTGAGCTTCTGTTTTTATGCTCGTTTTGTTTCTGGTGTCTGCTTTAAACCTTGATTCATTTCGGAATACCTCCGTCTTGGGAGGGAAGAATAGGTCGGTCAGAGGCATCCCAGAGATTATCGATTGTTTGAGCAAATATGAAACCTGTAACAAGCATCCGTATTTCACAAGTGCTAGTCAATGAACGTACATGTTATAATTTTTCTCAAAACAAATAAATAATTAATGAAACACTTTCAACATGGACGTTCTCTAGCTAAATTGAAATCAAACAAAGAATTATATACCTCTTCTTTGCCGAGGTCTAGAATCCTCTCCTCCAACTTCTTGTTGCTCCTTATTCCAAGCTTCTGAAGCAGGGTGGAGGTAGAGGCCACAGAAGCCGGCATTACACTCAAATCATCCATTATGAAGAACGTTGGTCCTCCTCCCTTCACAAAAACTCCTCCATCGTCGCAGACAGAATCTTCCTCTCTCTTCCGCCATGAATTTGTTTCGACCATGATTTGTTCACAGTAAGAACACGGAACATCCGGCACCAAACTAACGAAAACGTTAGTCCTGTTCGTGCAGCCATAATTAGAGCAGTGGTAGAATCCTCTTGGGTTGGTATCGCCTATGTTCAGCTTCAAATCCTCGCACCGGAATGCCCCAGCAGATAGAGGGTGAAGCAGCATGTTCTTGCATGCCTTGGTCTCCAGATGCTTGTCGTCGAGGCTTTTAACGCTCTCGTAGACGTTGGTCATCGATTCGAGAACCGAACTGTCGCCGACGAGCTCGATAACAGTCGACAGCGGCAAGGTTAGGAAGCTGAAGAGGATATCTAAGAAATCCTTGTCAGCTTCGGCAAAGACGACCCTGTTCTTGTCTTTGTCGACGACGAACTTCACGGATATCTTAGCTTCACTAGACATTGTACGAGTTCTGTGATACTAGTCTTTGAGCGTTCGAGTGGAAGAGTTAGTTTATGCATGCTGCTTTTAATTATATATGTAAGGGTTCAACCCTTCGAATTCCGTGGTAACACCTCAAAAGATTAAACAAATAGCATGAAATTTTCGTTTTCCGTAATACATTAAATCCTCATGTATGATTCTATTGAAATGGTTTGTGAGTGGGATCTGTTGTATGTATTCATAGGTCTAAACTTGATGTTGATTTGAAGAGACCCAGATGATCCTCTTTCTTTTGATGTTTGTAAACCATCCTATAATCTGTACAAGTTGACTCTAGTGAACTTGTATCAACATCTGATTGCACAACATAATTTCGGAGATCGTCTCCTTCAAAGTTCACGATGTGCAAGATTTTATAGTCTAAAACTGTTCTGCAAACACATTTAAGCGAATACGACAATAATCTTACGACGACGAAAATAACAAAACACAAACTAATCGAATTAATATCAATAAGAACAAACCATAAATATACAATATTTAATCTGGTTTTGTCAAATTCGATCTACTCCACGGACAAGGAAAAAAAAAACTTTATTGATAAAAAAAATCCTACAAGCAATTTGGTATCGGTTCATACTTCCGATTCGATTTTTCAGAATATTTTTAATCGATATTTTGTTAGTTTTTTTTTTAGTAACCTTTTGTCTTTGATGACCCCAATGCAACACAACTATACTTGCTGTTGGAAATAATTTTCTTCTCCTTTTTAAATCTGCAAACAAAATAAACAAAAATGTAAAGTTACCGGCCTCCGGGGAAGTCGCGCACGTAGCACTGCCATAAGAGTTAATCCGGGTCTATGTGCAGACTTTTCCGAATGCTCTTAGTGGTAAAATCCCCACTCTACCGGTATCCCATCGTCGCACACAACTCAGGGAGATTGACCCTGACTTAGCTCTTGCCCAGAGCACAAAAGAGATGAAAAAAGAATGGAAAGAGATGGAGAGATCGATCTTTTGTGAATGAAAGATTTTTATTGTCTTATCAACAAAGGAATAGATGTGTATATATAGTGTACGCATATAGCTTAGAGGAATGAATTGGAAAAAATAAAATCAATAGTCATAAAATGTAGTGCCCCGACCCGCAAGATGCCTTATGATGGATGGTTGATTCGATGAAGCCTTGTTGGACTTGGGATTATGCGAAGGATCGCTTGGAAGACTATGCGATCGTGGCGGGAATCGTCCTATGAATGTGAGTAGTGTTGAACCCTTCAAAGATCCTTTAGCTTCACGCTTAAAATAAGGATAGTATGCTATGTTTCTTGTTGAATTGCTCAATAACACCTTGCATGGAATTTGGAAAGATAATGAAAGATAATAATCACATGAACGTAAACTGTTGTGGCTAAATGAATTGTATGCTTGTACGCTGTTGCGATGAATTACATGACAGGTGAAGGCAAAGTCCCAAATACTTGGGCAGTGAGTATATCGAGCTTTGGCTCAATGAATAGATGGCAAAACAGATGTTAAGACCCAAGAACTGGGCAGTGAGTATGCTTGAATTTCATTCAAATGAATGAATGCTAAACATATGCTAAGTCCCAGGAACTGGGCGGTAAGTACATTGAGTTGGTTGGAAAGAGGTATGATATCAAAGATGTGGCAAAGAGATTTGAAAACAACATTCTATTATCATGTGCCGATGTAGAATGTTGATTTCACTAAGACCCTGGATGGGCAGATGATAATATGAGCGTTGGCTCAAGGCAAGATGGCTAGATGGCAAGATGGCAATACGAATGAGAATGATGGAATTACTTAGTTTTTCTTATCATGCATTATATGTTTTCTTCTTAGATAAGTTGCATATAGTTGCATGGTCATGGACAACTTGT
Organism: Iris pallida; assembly: GCA_029216955.1. Lineage (NCBI taxonomy): Eukaryota > Viridiplantae > Streptophyta > Magnoliopsida > Asparagales > Iridaceae > Iris > Iris pallida. The sequence goes on along the minus strand of JANAVB010038615.1, from coordinate 2,343,857 downwards.
CGACAAGGTAGTTTCCTCGAACGGTATTCCTGGGCCATGGAACCCGGTTCGTCCTAGGGGGAAACAAGGAATGTGCCGACGTACTGGCATCGGTAAACGGGACTTGCAGTGAGGCTAGCTACCTGCACTGAAAGGGCGCCGTTGTACCAAGTAAGACGGTCCAGGATGGCGTGTCGCCAGTGACCTTCATATAGATAGGTCAGGTGCTAATGATGTCTTGTGCAGGCAGAGTAAGTTATTACTCAAATACAGGGAAGGATGTCGGCTGTTGGTAAGAATCACCTGAACGGTGATATTCATATTGAATCATGATATTGTTTCTAACAATGTCTTGTGCAGGCAGAGTAAGTATTATAAATGTACAGGGATGGCTACACGACCGTGGGTAAGAATCACCAAAGGGTGATAACAGTATGCTTTTAATTATGTTGGCTATGAGATTTGCATGCTGTACTTCTTGTCGGCTATAACATGAAATTGACCCTAAGGCAACGAGAAAGACCATTGATAATAATGTTCTGTAACATGATTACTTAGTGCTGTCTTCTTAGGTGAGTTGGGCCAGCACCGCTCGCCAGTACATTGATGATGTACTGACCCACGTTGTGGGCAATATTACAGGTGTTTGCTTGGGGGAAATCCTGTGAATCAGTGCTTGGCATCGATGAATCGGATGGGTGTGCAGAAGCTCTTCTTGCCAGACGATGTCTTCTGCTATACGGGACATAATGTATGGAACATGGGAACTCAGTTGTACCAGTGAGATTGTAGCCATATTGGCAAGTTCATTGTAAAGAAGTCGGTATATTCATTGTAGCCTAAAGGGCAAGTGTATACATTCAGTTGGCTATACTAAAAGTCTTGTAAACAGTTGTAAACTCTGTATTCCGCTGCGAGTCATGTAAACAGTTGTAAACTCTGTATTCCGCTACAAGTCTTGTAATCCATTTTGATTATCAATAAAGAGATACATTCTATATAAATTGTGTGACTTCAATTTATCTGCTTGGTTCCGCTGCATTGTCGATGTTTTCTGAGAATTACCAGGAACTGTAATGGTTTTGCCTTGTACAAGTGCAATCTAGACTTGTACGGCATCACACCCAGTGGCTAGTTATCGATCCTCCGGGATCGGGGCGTGACATAATGGTATCAGAGCACGGCTTTACGTCCTTGGATTTCTATTCGATTTGTTTCTAATCAACGTTGCTACTAAGATGATTCTAAGCTGCTTCCGCGGTGATTCAAAGATTGCTTCCGCGATTATTCAAAGTTGCTTCCGCGGTGAATCAAAGTTGCTTCCACGAATACTCAAAGTTGCTTTCGCGATGAAATCAAAGTTGCCTCTATGATGATTCATAGTGCTTCTGCGATTATTCTGTGTTGCTTCCAAAACTATTCTATGTTGTACCCTTGACTGAAAGTCCGTTGATCATTCTAACCTCTCACTGGGTGTTCCATACAATAAGTCTAAATATGTGTGCTTTGTTGAATTTCTAAAAGATACCAAAAAGAATAACAATGATGCGATACGTAAGTTTGTGATGTATGCTGGACGTCGTATGTGTGGGATTCTTTGAATCGATTGTTATGCAGCAATCGACAGTGGGTGATGGCATGGTATGTTGGAACAGAATGTGCATGAATTTCAGTGAATGGGAATCGACAGAATCTTGAGGCGATATTTGTGGTCAGCATAACCACTGCAGGATGGATTGTCCATATTGGACGTTGATTTGATGCGAGGGAATATTGTGTTGGGTATGGCTTGAGCTCTGAGTGGTATATTGCATATACCCTTGTCGTGATAAGATGTCCCTTGACCCTTGACGTGTCTATGATTTTGTGATTGTTTTACCTATAAGGTAGTGGGTGGTATCGAATCGTAGCTGAGCTTACGATTGATACATGTTGGCTAGGCGTGTTCCTTGATTGTTAAGTTGGATGACCCATTGTGAGATTTTGATGTGTTCAGATGAACCATCGTAAGACCTTGTCGGTTAGCATTATGTTGGGTAATAAGAAAATTAAGAATATGAAATGAATGCCTTGGTTGGGAAGAAAAGAATTTTAGATTCAGGCGAGTACTTGAATCAGTTGGGTAAGGAGGATGATAGGCTCGGTAACGATAGTGTGGTGTTGCTATCGAATGATTTGCGGGAATAGCTATGGACCGAATTTTGAATGATGTTGGAATTGAGTTAAAGAAATTGCATGTTGGATATCGATAGAACTGATGGTAATGTTAGACGCTTATCGGGATGTTGCGAATGATTTAGAAGATGCAGAGAGTTGCATCGACGACCGAAAAGTTAGAGAATGGGCTTGTGGAATAGATGATCTTAGCACGTGGTGCAGTGTGCTTGAAGGAAATTGATGTCCCAAATTAACAAGTTATGATCCTTGACTATTTTGAGGCATAGAGAATGAGTACTTGTCCCTTGATGCATGAAAGAATAGATGCTCCTTACGAGAGTCGAATGGATGGAATACAAATAAGTATCGAGGTGCAACGATATGTAATAGACCCTGTCGGTAGATGATGTTGTCGCATGGATAACAAGTTTGGTGGAATATAGAATTGTTGGATTATGACTTAGCTAATGAGTTATGTTATGTCCGCTAAGATGACCGATGCATGAATGCTAGATGATTGGTGCTATAGAGATTGGATTGGTGCATGAATAGTAAATCTTCTTATGGAATCAGAAGGAGATGATACAAAACTAATATTGATGGTTAACGTGAATTGCTAAGAGATGACCGTGTTGGTGTTAGAAAATTTATAAATGATGCCTCGGAAGAAATATGTAGTTGCCTTATTTTGTTGGTTAAAAGAGTACGGACCGTATCGATGATCTAAGAATGTGGGAAACGAATATGTCGCGAAGAGACCGTAGGAAAGAGATCATAAGTGATAAAGTATTGAGATAACAATGTCGGATGATGATTCAGAATAGTTGACCCGATTGAATAGACATATGAGTACGATATGAGGATGCAAGTCGGATTGAACAGGTGATGCTATGTCTATGCAAATGGAAATTGAAAGTTGAATATTCTATTGAGGAGTTTTATATGATAGCTTTGAGATTGACCCATAGAATTGTGGGATAGAATTGTTGGATAGATTGTCGGTTGGTCGCCTAGATTGTTGGCTGGTTGCCTAGAGTGTCGGTTTGTTGTCTAGACTGTTGGTTGCTTGCTTAAGTCTCAGATTGGTTGGCTATGTTCTTCAGTTGTCCGTGTTGGGTATAAGTTCATAAGATTGGGGTGGCGTCCCATGTCCCTAAGTTGGTCAGACCATAGAGTTGCCCTATGTTGAGAATTGGTTGCCTCTAAGATAAGAGATAAGTATGTCCCTGATAGCTACTCATCTCATATGGGTTAGCTGAATGTCTGGTTTAGCTTAGATTAGCTGACCGTAGAGACTTGATTGTATGCTAAGTTGACTATTGGAAAACCGTAGAATGTCCCTATTGGTGTTGCGTGAGTATAGTTGGAATGAATAAGATGTGTTGGAAGGTAGGCTTTGGAATTGAATAGATATTTGGGAAAATTTGATGTTATAATGTTGGATGGGATGACGGATCATGTTGGTTTCGGAAATTGAGTTGCCTTGGTTGAAATATTGGGAATTGTTAGAACTGGTTGGATTGGTTAATTGATATTGAGCTGCGAAAATTGTTGGTAGTGCCTTGAGATAGTTGGAATAATTTCATTGACCGGATCAAGATTGAGGATAAGTATAATGACGGAATTGGATAGTGCATGTAGCCGAGATCGGCGAATGTGAATATGAATGACCCTCAGAATTAATGTTGCTAGAATATGATAATTGCTTATACGAGAGGATAAATATGTTGGCTTGATCAATACGAGAAATTGTTGGAGGACAGCAAGAAATGTTGCTAGAATAAAATTGTGGTACAATTTGAAGGATGGTACGATTTGGAAGATGGATCATGATTGGGAAATTTACGAGTTGCAAACAAAGTATATGGATGCGAACGATGATGAGTACAAGATTTGACCGATGAGAATCGGGGTATCGAAATAAAATGTTGCTATGGGATTTATCAACTTTGGTGGCATGGATGACAATGAACTTGAAAGGAATACTTGATACATCTAAGTTTGAATATTTTGAAATGTTGGATCGGTTGAGGAAAAGTTATCGAATTGGAATTGGCGACATATATCGTCTTAGTAATTGGTTGGGATATTGAATAAACAAAGTGGGATTATACGAGATGCTCAAAAAGAATTACTGATGTTCGAAAAAGGAAGGTACACCGTAGCTCGTTCGTTTTCTCTATCACTGAACTTGGCTGAAGTGCATGTATTTCGGGGACGCCTAAAATATGTGTATGATTCCAACTAAGTGGTATGCTGAATTCAAACGAAGCCACGGAGAGGATTATCATGTGCTAAGGATTTGCATGAGTGTCGGAAGAAAGATCAAAGATAGTAAACTATGTTGAATCAATTGGGATGCTGTAACGAGACGGTACATTACTTGAAATCAATCGAGAGATCGCGGAGAAATATTAGATGGTGCAAAAGTTGATCGTTGAGGAGTTTCATGAAGAGTTGGTTGAAATTTTGGGGATGAGTTTTGTTTTAAGTTTCGAGGACGAAACTTTTTCTGGGTGGTATATATTGTAGTGCCCCGACCCGCAAGATGCCTTATGATGGATGGTTGATTCGATGAAGCCTTGTTGGACTTGGGATTATGCGAAGGATCGCTTGGAAGACTATGCGATCGTGGCGGGAATCGTCCTATGAATGTGAGTAGTGTTGAACCCTTCAAAGATCCTTTAGCTTCACGCTTAAAATAAGGATAGTATGCTATGTTTCTTGTTGAATTGCTCAATAACACCTTGCATGGAATTTGGAAAGATAATGAAAGATAATAATCACATGAACGTAAACTGTTGTGGCTAAGTGAATTGTATGCTTGTACGCTGTTGCGATGAATTACATGACAGGTGAAGGCAAAGTCCCAAATACTTGGGCAGTGAGTATATCGAGCTTTGGCTCAATGAATAGATGGCAAAACAGATGTTAAGACCCAAGAACTGGGCAGTGAGTATGCTTGAATTTCATTCAAATGAATGAATGCTAAACATATGCTAAGTCCCAGGAACTGGGCGGTAAGTACATTGAGTTGGTTGGAAAGAGGTATGATATCAAAGATGTGGCAAAGAGATTTGAAAACAACATTCTATTATCCTGTGCCGATGTAGAATGTTGATTTCACTAAGACCCTGGATGGGCAGATGATAATATGAGCGTTGGCTCAAGGCAAGATGGCTAGATGGCAAGATGGCAATACGAATGAGAATGATGGAATTACTTAGTTTTTCTTATCATGCATTATATGTTTTCTTCTTAGATAAGTTGCATATAGTTGCATGGTCATGGACAACTTGTCGACAAGGTAGTTTCCTCGAACGGTATTCCTGGGCCATGGAACCCGGTTCGTCCTAGGGGGAAACAAGGAATGTGCCGACGTACTGGCATCGGTAAACGGGACTTGCAGTGAGGCTAGCTACCTGCACTGAAAGGGCGCCGTTGTACCAAGTAAGACGGTCCAGGATGGCGTGTCGCCAGTGACCTTCATATAGATAGGTCAGGTGCTAATGATGTCTTGTGCAGGCAGAGTAAGTTATTACTCAAATACAGGGAAGGATGTCGGCTGTTGGTAAGAATCACCTGAACGGTGATATTCATATTGAATCATGATATTGTTTCTAACAATGTCTTGTGCAGGCAGAGTAAGTATTATAAATGTACAGGGATGGCTACACGACCGTGGGTAAGAATTACCAAAGGGTGATAACAGTATGCTTTTAATTATGTTGGCTATGAGATTTGCATGCTGTACTTCTTGTCGGCTATAACATGAAATTGACCCTAAGGCAACGAGAAAGACCATTGATAATAATGTTCTGTAACATGATTACTTAGTGCTGTCTTCTTAGGTGAGTTGGGCCAGCACCGCTCGCCAGTACATTGATGATGTACTGACCCACGTTGTGGGCAATATTACAGGTGTTTGCTTGGGGGAAATCCTGTGAATCAGTGCTTGGCATCGATGAATCGGATGGGTGTGCAGAAGCTCTTCTTGCAAGACGATGTCTTCTGCTATACGGGACATAATGTATGGAACATGGGAACTCAATTGTACCAGTGAGATTGTAGCCATATTGGCAAGTTCATTGTAAAGAAGTCGGTATATTCATTGTAGCCTAAAGGGCAAGTGTATACATTCAGTTGGCTATACTAAAAGTCTTGTAAACAGTTGTAAACTCTGTATTCCGCTGCGAGTCATGTAAACAGTTGTAAACTCTGTATTCCGCTGCAAGTCTTGTAATCCATTTTGATTATCAATAAAGAGATACATTCTATATAAATTGTGTGACTTCAATTTATCTGCTTGGTTCCGCTGCATTGTCGATGTTTTCTGAGAATTACCAGGAACTGTAATGGTTTTGCCTTGTACAAGTGCAATCTAGACTTGTACGGCATCACGCCTAGTGGCTAGTTATCGATCCTCCGGGATCGGGGCGTGACATAAAAGACTAGCCATTGGAACAATTCAATAGAAAATCAATGGCCCAATAATACTACATAATAACCAGCCAAATAAAGCATCCATTAAGGCATTAAAATTCATTCATTTGGAATGAATCAAGATGAAAATGTGGAAGAGTTTTGGTAAGTTGTGAATGAGGAGCAAGTAGTAAGCTGTGATGGATTAATATGAGGAGTTAATGAATTTAAAGGGAATTAAGGGGTGGTAATGAAGCCATTAAGAATTTGATGAGAAAATAAAATTTGGAGGTTGGTTTTTTCCACCAAGAATTACAAAAATCACCCCCCCCCCAAAAAAAAAAAACCAAGTTTCGAAACATCAGAGATGATAATCAAGAGAATAAGAGTTGAGAATTCTGGGCAATTATATACTATGCATAGATGAGATGGACTACAGCCTTGAATCTCACGTAGTGACTATTTTCTTTGTCTGAAGAAGTGCTTGATGAACTATGTCTTGAATCAGACTTCTTGAACCAGATTAAGAGAATGGCACACATAGTACGCTAGAGGTACTTAGGTCTATCGGGTTGCGCGTTTGGTTGGCCATGCGCACTTTTACACATTCATGAGAGTTGTCTAGGATCGCCCTGTCCTATAGTCGCGACCCTCACGACCTCTCATATAGGTAAGTCATCAAGGGTTGGTGATAGGAATCAACCCTGCATATCATGCTTGGACTTATTAAGAGTTTAAACTCATCATATCCATATCACACAAGAAACACTGTCACCATAGGGATGAGGTGTCCATGTACACATGTACAGCCTCTTGGGCATTTATTTTAAGAAAATTTAATCTCAAGGTCAGTATTCCATAATAGTCACCTAGTCCAGCTTGTTCCTATCCATTGAACCGGCTTCTTGGGATCTACAGTCAGACTCGGTTGGGTTGCCACTGCTGGTGACTATATCATGGGCTTACTCATCCCCCTCGATGATTCTAGGATTAATTTCCTAGACAAACTCTTCGTCAAGAGTAAACAGACTCTTCGTCAAGAGATCTGTAAGGTTCTTTTATGACTTTTTGAAACGCAGCTGCTGGTATCTGTTCAACTTAGAATTCACAAGATCATGCTTTTAGCATAATTTAAAATAAATGTCAGGTACAAAAATATGTAGATCGTGTTTATGCATAATAAGATGTTTGATCTATTCAATTTCAATAGATCATGAACTCATAGCACAAGTAAAATTTACCTTGGTTTATTTGATATATACATAGTAAGGTATATATGCCATTTAACTTTAGCACAAACTATGTAAATATACCATTTCAAATTCTTTGATACTCCTAGCTATAATAGTTTGTCACATAGACCTATCAACTTATGAGTATCTAAGTTGTTCCACATGCGAAACCTTACACTACTAAAATATCATCAAATAGCGACGTAATGTAGCGACGGCAAGAAATTACGTCGTCAGTAGCGACGTCGTTTTAAACACGTCGCAAAACGTCGCTGTCTAGCGACGTTCTGCGAGAGGAGTGTACTACGTCGCCGAATAGCGACGTTCAGCGACATAGTTTATGTATATGTCGCCAAGTTTGCGACGTTTAGCGACGTCAAAACGTGACGTCGCTAAGTTATTTTACTTAGGGCACGTCGCTGCCTTCTTTCCCCCTCATTCTCACTCGAAAACCCGAAAATTTCATTTCCCCCCACCCCACCCCACCCGGCGACTCCCTCCCCCTCCGGCGAGCTCCTCCTCCTCGAGATCCTCCTCCTCGAGCTCCTCCTCCCCCAATCCGACCTCCTCCTCCTCTTCCTCAGGTAAACCCTAACCTAACTCCTCTCCTTCCTCCTCCTCCTCTCCCACAGACACACACACACGCACACGGACACACACGGACACGGACACACACGCACACACACACACAGACACGGACACACACACACACACACACACACACACACACACACACACACACACACACACGCACACACATATATCATTACCAACCACGCGTGAACACGTGCACGAGACTACACTGTGTCATTTGTGTTCGTGTGTGTTAAAAAATAATTTGGACACGATTGTGTCTGTAGGCCTTAAAAATGACAGTCACGCTGAGTTGATCAGGACAGAGTCAAAAGTCACGCTGAGTTGATCAGGACAAAGTCAAAAGTCACGCTCAGTTGATCAGGACAATATTTACAAATCACGCTGAAGAGACAGCTCATCATTTGTCAGAGAGTCATTATGACTGACAGCACGACAGTCGAAGAATGTCTCTTCGTATGCCACGTATGCACGGAACTCGAGAGATCACAGCCGGCTATTGCGTGACTTTCGAAATCTTCTTCAGCAAGACTCAGCCTTCGTCAAGTTGGTGTACCAAAAGAGTTTCTTGTCATTTAATGCGACTGACAAAAGTAATCACTGTCAGAGATTTTGTTTCAGTCAAGGCACGTCGGATCGAGACAGATGGCAGTCTTATCTCAAGTCTGCGTGTATTGTGAGATCTTCATCTCAAGTTTGCGTGGATTCTGAAGTTTTCTTCCTCAAGTCTGCGTGGATTTTGAAGCTTTTTGCCTCGAGTCTGCGTGGATCCTGAAGCTTCCTGTCCCAAGTTTGCATGGATTTTGAAGCTTTCTACTCCGAATCTGCGTGGATTTTATCTTCAACAAAGTCTGCGTGGATTTCATCAAATTGGAGTACGTGGCAGCCATGCCACTGATCTCTCGCCTGCGTGTCCTGTAACTTGCACACGACTCATGCATGATCGCCATGTGTCTAACAGTTACAGGCCACGTCCAGTAACTGCTCACAACCTTGCGTATGTTAAATCCTGCGTGATTTTCAACTAGGCACAGGCTGTGAAGACAGTTATCCTTTCAGTTATTATTTTTGGCTCTATAAATAGAGTTCTTTTTCTCATTCATTGTACAGATACATAGTTATCTACTGTCAAAATTTTGAGAGCTTTTCCTCTTCGCATAGTCCAAGGGATAAAGTGATCGTCTTCTAGATCAGATTCCCACAGTTGTAATTTTCCCAGAAACACAATAAATAAAGAGAATTTATTTATGGAAAACAGTGTCCTGTTTTGGTGGACACTTGACACGTGTGACTCTATGACACATACACATATCATTACCAACCATTAGATTTTGCTATTAATTGAATTTGGATTTCGAATTTGGTTTATCCCCAATTTTCTGATACGTAGTTCAATATATATTAATTTTCTGAGATTAACATTTGTTTAAACTGATTTTGAATGATTAAACCATTATGATTAATCCCATATCTTTCTGATACGTAGTTCACTGGATCTTAGTGATCTTTAGTTTTTTTATATCCGAAGAATATGTCACATAATGACTCATAAAACACTTAAAGTTCTATGAAACTAGTAGTAGTCCATTTATTTAGGAGTACTTGGTTTGACTAAGCCAAATGTTTGAGTTACTCCTAAATCATACTTTGTGTCATTAGAATCATTATACTTATGTGTAATCTGATGTAAGTCCTATGATAGTGAGCCATAACTTATCTGACTCTGTCATCTTTTAAAGTAAGATACAACAACATTCATCTTTGGCTCTAAAGATTATCTTTACAAGCCATGTTTACAAAATTGTCAGTCTAATAGTTTAAGTGATTTTTGCTAATTGACCTTATCAAATATTTAGTTTATCAAGTTTTGATCAACTTGGGTTAGCTGTAGGGGCCGGTTTCCAGCTAGCGGAGGTCCACAGCGGACGCTTAAATACCGTGTCGCTTAGAGCTATTTACGTCCGGTTGACAGAAGGACCCTTTCGGCTTGTACCCAAAATAATCTCAACTTTTTAAAACTTTAGATTTATAAGAATTTGCAATATCACTAAACTATTTTATTTTGATTAAATTGTTTGAACGTGTCATAGGATATTATAATGTCACAGTTTATATGCAAACCAATGCCTGCCTAACATAATTTAAATATTGTGACAATATGGTCAGCTAAAGTTCAAACATGCAAAGCGACATAGAATAATGTCATATAACAATAATTCATAAAGATAAAGCAAAGAACTTTGTTTTACGTACCTTCAACCTTAGGATGTTTGTTCCTTTTTTAATCAAGTTACAATCTATAATGCTTCTGACTTAGAGAGATAATATTACAAAAGATAATGTTAAAAGTGTACAAAATAATTTTGTATTATTTTGATCTTTAACATAATGCTTCTTTCATTGATAGTTAAAAGTTTCTAATAATTTTTTTATATAAAGAAAATGGAGGTTAGTGTACATATTAATAAGAAATGTAACTAAAATGATGCACATCTTGTTCATTCTGGCACAACAATGTAATTTATGCACAATAATACAATTTTGCAATGAATTTTAACAGTAAAAATAATTCAACAATATTTGTAAAATAATCAGATAAATAGTTTTGTTAGATATTTCTTAATTACAAAATATCTTTGTTAATTATGTAGTGTAAAATCAATACATACAGTTATTCATATTTATATCATCAATCTGATACATTACATTAAAATACTGAATAAGTAAATAATGCAGCAAAAATAAATAGCCAACGATGACCGATTAATCATGCATGATTTTTCAAATCAAAAGTATCTATAGATTCAAAACAAAAAATAATTGTAGAACTTTAGTTACTACTGGATTTTCTTTGGATCCATCTACACAAATAGAAGGCTCCTTATTTATGAAAGAATAAAGTACCTTAATATTTAACTATGACTAATCAACAATCCCTTAAGCAAAGAATTTCAGCAAGTGTGCTAGCGCACACATCTTTAGCAGCCAAAGAATAATGTAAGCTAAAGCCAAAAAACCAAATATAGTTAATGGTCGAAACTTTTTCAATATCATCACGTTATACGAGATATTGACTTATACAAAGGTTACGAGCAACTTTAGATAAGATCGTCTCAAATCCAATAAGATTATACTAACTCATATAACAATCAACCAATCTTACAAAAACATACAATATATTTTTATTATAAGTTTATAGATCCACAAGCAACTTTTTTTTTGTAGAAAATAAGAGTAATGTAAATATGAGATAGACTTAGTTTTTCACTGTTTCTAGTTTGAAACTCAATCCAAATGCAAACAAATCTAAAAACACAAGACGCAGCTTGAACCCAAATAAAATTAGTAATCAAAGCCAAAAAAAAAAATTAAAACTGAATTTGAACAGTTATGATTCAACTTATAATATACTTACCATATATTAAATATTCTCACATCCAATATAATAAATAAGTCTCATTAGCAATTTACTCTAGTTGCCATATAAAATAATATCACAATCAAATTTCCACTCATTTAAACCAATTGGTTACAACAACATTAATATTGTTATAAATGCAGTAATGATAGAAATAAATGAACTTAATTGGAATTATACATTTTGAGTAATTACAAAAGTGTAGGTAATAGATGAAGTTGCAATTTTGGGATAACTATTTGAAGGAAATTATTTCTCAAAGAAATACCAAAAAATATTTCTCAATGAGATAAATTCAATTTCCAGTAAATAGTATATTCTATTTATAAAGATGTAAAAATTTATTTATTTTAATTTCAAATCACAAATTTATTTTCAAGGTAGACATATAATATCAAAATTTACTATGTTGAAACCAAGTTCATAATAAGAATATGAGTACAAGTTTAAAACTTGTTCCGACATATAATTCAAAATTATGTTATGTATTATGAATATGCTCACAATATTTTGTTGTGTAATTGCAAACTTAAAACAATATTATATTAAACATAATGAAATGTTATACTAGTCAACGAAACTTAGTATTATTCTAGCAAAATAATTATGTTATTAGAACATGATAATTTGCAAAGTAATTTGCAAGACTGTACAAAAAAAAGTCTAGAATTAATTTGTTCCATCATTTAAAGGAAACATTAACAAGGCATTCAAGTTCGTCAGCTCCTGTGAAAGTCATGTCCAATAATTTTCAAGCTTCTACATATTGGAGGTTGCAGCATTCAAGTTCCATAATGAAAGATTTTTTTTTTTTTTTTTTGCAACAAAATCTCAAAAGGATAATATGAGAAGCCAAGAGAATTCGTTGTACGAACAAAACATGCTTTCAAGTATATTCAGAAGCAAAGGTGATCGAACTCGAATAAAAATTAATATGATGCTCAATTTGAAAAGTGCACAATGCAACAAGGAAATTAGAATAACAAAAAGTAAAAGTATTACTCTACGAAGTTTAGCATACGCATGAAGCTTCATAACTAAGAGTAGTTATAGCCATTCAAAATCCATGACAATGATTCATTTGACCAAAAATAAATTGTTATTAATGTGAAATTATATCTAGTTTGTATGTAGAGTTACATAATTATCATGACCTCTTCTGAGCTCTTGTCAACCAACTAGCAGCAGGTGTATGAAAAATAATATTTAGACTTTGCCATTTGATCATCTGACATCTTCTAGACAATTGATTAATTTGTTTTAATATAATATAGTAACAAAACTTAAAAATGTTCCAAATCACAATTGAGCATGTAGCTCCCTTCATGATCAACTTCAACACTGAACCAGAACTCCTCACAGCCCAAATAGCACATGTACCCAACCAACATAATTACATACTTCACCAAAAGACTTACAACTAAATTTCATGGTGAAAATCGGCCCAATTAATGACTCAATCACAAATCTGATAAAGGAAGGGGAATAGAATGCTTACTTTTAATTCAACCGCTAGTTATACCAAAACTAGTAGACTTCAGTGAAGCTATGTCAAGTGAATCAGGCAAATATTTCATTCAAAGTAATAGGATCCGTTAAAGTCCCATCAACAAAAGTTACATAACTTGTTGAGATGCAAAATTCTTAAAGATATATGTTCCAGCAAGTGATACAAAACTTTGACAAGGTTAATTTAATGAATGAAAAAAAACAGGTGTGAGAACTGTTTTTTTTTAACATGATAGCATTGTTAAATCTTTCAACATTTCAGTAAGATAAGCTTATACCATATACTTTGCTTCATGCCAAAAAGAGAGCATGCATCATATAAAATCCTAGCATTCTACACACGGAAAACCAAAAAACTGTATGTAAACATGTGCATAGTGAACAAAACTACCAGATGAATGTGCTTCCTTCCGACATGACTTACAACAGATGGAAGAAAAAAAACGGTTAACTCTTAGATTGTTGGAAATAATTTTCTTTTCTCTTTTTAAATCTGCAAACAAAATAAAAAAAATGTAAAGTTACCGGCCTCCGGAGAAGTCGCGCACGTAGCACTGTCATAAGAGTTAATCCGGGTCTATGTGCAGTCTTTTCCGAATGTTCCTAGTGGTAAAAATCTCACTCTACCGGTATCCCATCGTCGCACACAACTCAGGGAGATTGACCCTGACTTAGCTCTTGCCCAGAGCACAAAAGGGATGAAAAAAAAGTAAAGAGATGGAGAGATCTTTTGTGAATGAAAGATTTTTATTGTCTTATCAACAAAGGAATATATGTGTATATTTAGTGTACGCATATAGCTTAGAGGAATGAATTGGAAAAAATGAAATCAATAGTCATAAAAGACTAGCCATTGGAACAATTCAATAGAAAATCAATGGCCCAATAATACTACATAATAACCAACCAAATAAAGCATCCATGCATTAAAATTCATTCATTTGGAATGAATCAAGATGAAAATGTGGAAGAGTTTTGGTAAGTTGTGAATGAGGAGCAAGTAGTAAGCTGTGATGGATTAATATGAGGAGTTAATGAATTTAAAGGGAATTAAGGGGTGGTAATGAAGCCATTAAGAATTTGACGAGAAAATAAATTTTGGAGGTTGGTTTTTTCCACCAAGAATTACAACAATTGCTTGGTTTTTTTTATTGGTGTCTGATCATGTGCCGGGACCGCGGCAACAGCCGCCCGGCCATTCCAGCGGCGAGGAGGGGGGGGGGGGGGGCTCGAACCTAGGACCTCTCCTAGGCGAGTCCCTCTCTAGCCACTTGAGATAGAGCCCTCGAGGATATTGTAACGGGAAAGAGAGGTGTCATGGATTGAGTAGATATGTGTAATATTTATTTCAGGTTTTTTACCATGCATATGTTATTGCATAGTCGTGGACAACTTGTGCACAAGGTTTTGATTTATAGAACGACCATCGGGACACAAGATCAAGTCGACCTAAGGGGAATGGTGCTGACGTACTAGCACGGGTATTGCGGAACCTTCAGTAGGGTGTGTGACTTGGAACGAAAGTACATGTTGCAATACGAATATTTCGGGACCATTGGTAGAGACTGCATCCGGACATCAAGTGATCACTGTCTTACTAGAATGTAGTCCAAGATGGCGATCGCCAGTGACCTGCATATAGTTAGGTTGCATGCTAATTTTTTATACTTGCAGGCCTAGCACTTGATGCGGAATAGACAATTGTCTTGTTTATTTTTGAAGGCTAACACACGTCTAATGCATAAACACATTATAACACTAAGTTTTTATATATTAAAATAATATTGTCGTATAAACAAGGATAATAAGGATTGGATAAGTTTAACTCTGTTTTGTGACACCTTTATGACTAGGAACACTTATATGTTATGTCATATAATTGATCCTAAAACAAGAATTAGAAATATAACATAATATTGTTCTTTCACTCGCTAATTCAACGTGTTAGTTTGTTACTGAACCCCTACCATATCTTCTCAGGTGAGAAGATTGCTTGGACGCGATGAGGTATTGGAGCTCGGTTGACAACTTGTAGCATATCGACTGAAGACGATCATTTGTGTATATAGAGGACATAATGTATAGTATATCATTATTTGTATAGTTCTTAAGTCATAAGCCTTACGGCATGTTTCATTATATTGAGTGTTTGTAATCCATTTGTTCTTTGGCTTTAAGTCGTAATTTCGCTACTAGATTATTAATAAAGAAATTCATTTTGTATAACCTAAGTGTATCGACTTTTATTTATTTTTACTGCAACGACTTTAATTTGAAACGCTTCCACTGTTCGCGTTTACATGCTTGTCTTGTACAAGAGCAATTTAGGCTTGTACAATATCACATCTAGTGACGACTTTTGGTCCTATAGGAACGGAAAGTGATAGATAGGGTATCTCAACCCTATCTAGTCGAGTGTGATGATATTGTCTATCCGTCCAACTTCAAACCACAGTCATTCATGCTCTTTGACGAGCTCACTTCTTCTCGCCAACATTAGTATACTACTTGTAAACCCTGAAAATTCAATTTCATAAAGAAAATTTAAAATTTCCAAATTATGGCTTTAATCATGATTATTTTGATTTTTGTTAATAATAATTATTAAAGGAAAAGAAATTTGATTCTGAATTTTTTTAAAAAACATTTCTTCCTTAAAAAGAAAAGGTATTTCCAGAAGAATAATCTTCCTTTTAATTGTGGAATTCGTTATAACCAAGTTTTGGAGAGACTACTGAATTTTATTTGAAATTTCAAACAAATAAACCCAAATCCTGTAATTATCCAAAACTCAAGGCCTAGCTGGGAAAAAAAAAATCAACTAACTATATCTACTGTTCAATTAAGGAAACAGTATCAGAAATTTATTTCCATCTCGATCATCTTTACTAGATCCGCAAACTTAGTATCACCACCGAGCGTTTGTTGAATCCCAACTCTCGAATTAGAAACTTCGAAACCTTCCATCAAGATTGCCTCCAGGGGAGAAAGACAACGGTGAGCGGCGTATCGGAGGTCAAAGCAGCTTTCAGTAGCTCCAAGGCCTGCGTATCACATAAACAGAATTTCATATCGCCACAAGTACCCATTGCTTCAAAAAAAAAAAAAAAAATATATATATATATATATATATATATATATATATATATATATATATATATTCCAAAAAAAGCACGATCATAATTTCTTACTTGAACATTTCCGATAACGACCTCTCCCTCCAGTGTCTTGCCGAATGTCCCCTCGCAGTCACTGATAGCTTGTAAGATACCAGTCGGGGTAATCGGAGAGACGCACAAGTTATCGGTCAAGATATACTTTACCCGGCCATTAGCGTAGCCTCCACCTCTTTCTGTTGTATTTAACTTCCTCTTCGGATTCAAATGGTGGTAAATTTTTTTGTAAATCGATATAAAATCACTCTCACAAGAAGATCCTTCACTCGGCACCAATTCCTCGACATTTAGTAAATTCTTGCTACAACTGAAGAAGGGGAGAAGTTTGGGAGATAACAACAGGCTCTTGCATTCATCAGACACAATGTACTCTGAACCCAAACCTTCCACACTTCGATACAAGTTACCAAGACATCCCAATCCTGAGCTGGTGTTAAGAAGCTCGATTACGCTACCAATGGGTAGCACTAGGGAGCTGAACAGAAGATTCACCATCTCTTCGTCAACCTCGGCAAAAAGCAACCTGTTGCGAGCTCTGTCTATATAGAGTTTTATGCTTATTTGTTCGCAGCCATCGGCTTCTGACTGAGCTTCTGTTTTTACACTAATTTTGTTTCTGGTATCTGCTTTAAACCTTGATTCATTTCGTAATGCCTGTGTCTTGTGGAAGCAGACGTCGGTCAGAGGCGTCCCAGAGATTATCGATTGTTTGAGCAAATATGAAACCTATAACAATGCATCGACATTTCATAAGTGCTACTCAAATGAATGAACGTACAAGTTATATTTTTTCTCAAAAACAAATAAAAAATAAAAATGAAACACTTTAAATTTGTAATTTGTAATATGAATAATTATTTTCAACATGGACGTACATTCGCAAGCTATATAATTTGAAATAAAACAATGAATTATATACCTCCTCTTTGCCGAGGTCTAGAATCCTCTCCTCCAACTTCTTGTTGCTCCTTATTCCCAGCTTCTGGAGGAGGGTGGAGGTAGACGCCACAGAAGCTGGCATTACACTCAAATCATCCGTTATGATGAACGTTGGTCCTCCTCCCTTCACAAAAACTCCTCCATCGTCACAAACAGAATCTTCGTTTCTCTTCCGCCATGAATTTGTTCCGACCATGATTTGTCCACAGTAAGAACACGGAACATCCGGCACCAAACTAACGAAAACGTTAGTCCTGTTCGTGCAGCCATAATTAGAGCAGTGGTAGAATCTTCTTGGGTTGGCATTGCCTATGTTTAGCTTCAAATCCTCGCACCGGATCGCCCCTGCAGATAGAGGGCGAAGCAGCATGTTCTTGCAAGCCTTTGTCTCCAGGTGCTTGTCGTCGAGGCTCTTAACGCTCTCGTAGACGTTGGTCATCGATTCGAGAACCGAACTGTCGCCGACGAGCTCGATAACAGTCGACAGCGGCAAGGTTAGGAAGCTGAAGAGGATATCTAAGAAATCCTTGTCAGTTTCGGCAAAGACGACCCTGTTCTTGTCTTTGTCGACGACGAACTTCACGGATATCTTAGCTTCACTAGACATTGTACGAGTTCTGTGATACTAGTCTTTGAGCGTTTGAGTGGAAGAGTTAGTTTATGCATGCTGCTTTTAATTATATATGTCAAGGGTTCAACCCTTCGAATTCCGTGGTAACACCTCAAAAGATTAAACAAATAGCATGAAATTTTCGAAATACATTAAATCCTCATGTATGATTCTATTGAAATGGTTTGTGAGTGGGATCTGTTGTATGTATTCATAGGTCCAAACTTGATGTTGATTTGAAGAGACCCAGATGATCCTCTTTCTTTTGATGTTTGTAAACCATCCTATAATCTGCACAAGTTGACTCTAGTGAACTTGTATCAACATCTGATTGCACAACATAATTTCGGAAATCGTCTCCTTCAAAGTTCACGATGTGCAAGATTTTATAGTCTAAAACTGTTCTGCAAACACATTTAAGCGAATACGACAATAATCTTACGATGACGAAAATAACAAAACACAAACTAATCGAATTAATATCAATAAGAACAAACCATAAATATACAATATTTAATCTGGTTTTGTCAAATTCGATCTACTCCACGGATAAGGAAAAAAAACTTTATTGATAAAAAAAAAAATCCTACAAGCAATTTGGTATCGGTTCATACTTCCGATTCGATTTTTCAGAATATTTTTAATCTGTTGTGGACAATTAGCTCAACCTCTCTTTATATCAATATATGTCAATATCTCTCTACAAGCCATCCCAACCTCTCTTTATATAGGAAGAGAGAGGTTGGGAGTTACAAAGTGAAAAGTCACTTGGGAGTTACAAAGGTGAAGAGTCACCATGATGATGAAGTCATTTGAGAGTTACAAAGGTGAAGAGTCACCAAGATGATGAATTACAACACTCCCCCTTGCCTCTTCACAAACTCTGCTTGTAAACACCTCTGAGCTTCTTTGTCGGTCTGTAGCTTGCAGATTCAAAAATGACCACCTACTTGTGCCTCGTTAAAACCTTGCCAAAGAAAACCCAGTGGGAAAAAAACTTTGGTCGAAGGACAAAAGAGTACACACAGGTCAGTGTGATGGGGTAAACTTAACCATTGCAAAGGTGCCTCGTCAAAACCTTGTCAGGGAAAACCCAGTGGAAAAAACCGCTGATCGAAGGACAAAAGAGTACACGATGGTTTAGAGGTATACACTGGATACTCCCCCTGATCACAATAGTCCTTAGTGAATAAGAGATTTGAAATGTGTCTCGCTAAAAACCTTGCCAAGGAAAATCCAATGGAAAAAAACTTGGTCTAAGGGAAAAAGAGTACACAAGCATACATCAGGATGCTCCCCTTTTCACTCGCACTCGACAGGGCGCGGGATATACGCACAACAGGGCATTTGGGGGAGCTCGTTGGGGCGCTCCCCCTCACATGCACACAACAGGGTGCGGGAAACATGTTTCTCTTAGGCTAGCTCTGAAAGCTTCCTAAGTCCAATCGCTCTGACATGTTTCTGGAACGAGTGTTTTGGCAGTGACTTGGTGAACAAGTCTGCACGGTTATTCTCCGATCCAATGTGTTGCACTTCAATCTTTTGAAGTGCTTGTTGTTCATGTGTAAAGAACAACTTGGGCGATATGTGCTTGGTAGCATCCCCTTTGATGTAACCATGTTTCGCTTGATCAATAACAGCGGTATTGTCCTCATAGATGACAACAGGTTTATCTGGGTCATATGGAAGATCACATGTACTTCGAATATGGTCAATAACAGCTCGAAGCCATACACACTCTCTAGTCGCCTCATAAAGCGCGAGTAGCTCAGAGTGGTTCGTTGAAGTAGCCACTAAGGTCTGTTTGCGAGACCTCCAAGAAATCGTCGTATTCCCAATGGTAAAGACGTAACCAGATTGGGAACGCCCCTTGTGCGGATCAGATAAGTATCCCGCATCGGCGTAGCCAACAAGGGTCGCGTTGCTTCGAGTGCCAAGAGCGTTGGACTCACTCAAAATCGTGTAGGGATAGAACAAGCCCAAGTCTGTAGTACCCTTAAGGTAGCGGAAAATGTCTTTTATGCCATTCCAATGGCGGCGTGTTGGCGCAGTGCTGTGTCGAGCTAGACAATTCACAGCAAACGAGATGTCCGGTCTAGTACATTGGGCCAAGTACAATAAAGCACCTATTGCACCTAGATAAGAGCACTCAGGACTCAATATCTCTTCGTCGTCCTCCTTTGGATGAAATGGGTCCTTAGTAATGTCTAGAGAGCGGACAACCATGGGAGTAGCGGACGGCTTAACGTCAAAATGACTAAAGCGTCTCAACACCGCGTAGGGATAGAACAAGCCCAAGTCCGTAGTACCCTTAAGGTAGCGGAAAATGTCTTTTATGCCATTCCAATGGCGGCGTGTTGGCGCGGTGCTGTGTCGAGCTAGACAATTCACAGCAAACGAGATGTCCGGTCTAGTACATTGGGCCAAGTACAATAAAGCGCCTATTGTACCTAGATAAGAGCACTCAGGACTCAATATCTCTTCGTCGTCCTCCTTTGGACGAAATGGGTCCTTAGTAATGTCTAGAGAGCGGACAACCATGGGAGTAGCGGACGGCTTAACGTCAAAATGACTAAAGCGTCTCAACACCTTTTGGGTATAGTTCGCTTGATGGACAAGAATTCCATCTTTACGGTGCTCGATCTGCAGGCCGAGGCAAAACCGTGTCTTCCCAAGATCCTTCATCTCGAATTCCCTCTTCAGGATATCAGCAGTTTCTGACAAGTCTTTTTCGGTTCCTATGAGATTCATGTCATCTACATAGACCGCGATGATTGCGTATCCTGAAGTGGATTTCTTTATGAACACGCATGGGCAAAGTTCGTTATTAACGTATCCCAAACCGATCAAGTATTCGCTTAGACGGTTATACCACATTCGCCTGGATTGTTTCAATCCATATAGCGAACGCCTCAGTCTAATTGAGAACGCGTTCCGTGGTCGGGAACTACTTGATTCAGGCATCTTTAGTCCTTCAGGGACTTTCATATATATCTCTGTGTCTAGATCCCCATAGAGATAGGCTGTGACCACATCCATGAGCTGCATATTCAGTTTTTCAGAAACTACTAAACTGATTAAGTAGCGGAACGTTATGATGTCCATTACGGGAGAATACGTCTCCTCGTAATCAATTCCAGGGCGTTGTGAGAAGCCTTGCGCCACAAGGCGAGCCTTGTATCGCACAATCTCATTTCTCTCATTACGCTTCCTTAGGAAAACCCATTTGTGACCAACTGGTTTAACATTGGGTGGTGTTGGAGCAACAGGTCCAAACACGCTTCTTTTCGCTAAGGAGTCTAGTTCAGCCTGGATTGCTTGTTTCCATTGTGACCAGTCCGTTCGTCGTTGACACTCGGCAATACTACGAGGTTCCATGTCATCATTGTTCATAATGTCAGTGGCCACTGAGTATATGAACACATCATCGATGACAGTTTCGTTTCGTTTCAAAATATCGTCTAAGCTAGCATACTCGACGGATATTTCGAGATTATCGGCATGATTAGGAATAGACATTTCATCTGGAACGCGCTCTTCTAATACATCGTCGTGATCCTTAATGATCTCATGTGGCAAAACGTTTTTAACAAGATTTCTCCGCTTCCGGGGCAGAACATCTTTGGAACCAACCGGTCTTCCCTTCTTCTTGGGAATAGCGGCGGACTGGATGGCCGATGGCAGCGTTCTTTGCTCGGCGGGTTCGACCGGAGCAACATGTTTCACAGGAACATGGCGTCTCTCAGGGACGTCTATCCTTGCAGGCACATTTGCAGCAGGTATAATTGATCTCGTGACTTTTGCTAGGTCGCTAAATGCATCTGGCATTTGATTTGCAATATCTTGCAGACCTAGAATCCTCTGCACTTCCTTATCACTATGTGCAGAGGGGGGATCATGATGAGCAAAAGCGGGCACATGCCACGCTAATTCACGTCGTTCCTCATCAACGTTAGCGTGCATTTCTCCCCCTAACGACGGGAAGATTGCCTCATCAAAGTCACAATCTGCGTGTCTCGCGGTAAAGAGATCGCCTGTCAAGGGCTCTAAATAGCGAATGATGGACGGGGAGTTATAACCGACATATATTCCCCGTCGCTTCTGAGGTCCAAATTTTGAACGTCTTATCGGCTCAATTGGAACAATGACTAGGCACCAAAACACGCGTAAATGTGAGATATCAGGCTCACATCCAGTAACCAGCTGGTACGCGGAAAGTGGTTGGGTGGCCATGGGCCTCAGATGGACCAAATTTGTAGCGTGCAAAATTGCATAGCCCCATGCAGATAGTGGAAGTTTGGTGCGCATAACCAAGGTCCTCGCTATCACTTGCAGTCGCTTTATAAAAGCTTCCGCTAGGCCATTTTGGGTATGAACATACGCAACAGGATGTTCAAGATTTATTCCCAAAGTCATGCAATAGTCATCGAAAGTCTTCGATGTAAACTCAGCGGCATTATCAAGTCTAATAGACTTTATCGGATAATCCGGATGGTGAGCCCTTAACTTAATGATCTGGGCGAGGAGTTTAGGAAACGCTGCATTTCGGGTGGACAACAACACTACGTGTGACCATCTAGTCGATGCATCAACCAAAACCATGAAGTATTTAAATGGTCCGCATGTTGGTTGGATTGGTCCACAAATATCTCCATGAATTCTCTCAAGAAATTGGGAAACCAATCTCGTAGGTTTCACATGGAGTGGCTTGAGATTCGTCTTCCCAATCAAGCAAGCTTGGCATAGGCTTTTCGGATTTATAACAAAATTCTTTCCTCCAAGAGGATGCCCATGTGATGCATTCATAGTGCGAAGCATCGTATTTTGACCCGGATGACCCAGCCGGTCATGCCATAGCATAAAAGTCCTCTCATCAACTGGCGCTCGGCGAATGATGAGATTACTCTCGATGTGTTGTATCGTAGTGAGATACAAACCACTTGAAAGACATTTCAACTTCTCCAAGATACGCTTTTGGCCGTACTGAGTGGAGGTAATGAAAAGATACTCGAAGCCATGTTCTCGAGCAGTTTCAACATGAAATCCGTTTTCTCGAATATCCTTAAAACTCAATAAGGTACGACTGGACCTTGGAGAATATAAGGCCTCTGATACTTCAACGGGAGTACCATTGGACAACGAAAAACGGGCTTTGCCAAAACCTTGAACAAGGGTTGAGGGTCCCGAAATGGTTGTCACTGAGGTTACTTTAGGCGTATAGGAGATAAAGTATGATTTATCTCTCAAGATAGTGTGAGTCGTTCCACTATCAACCAGACAATCCACTGTCCTGTGGTCTATGCCTATAAGTAAAAAAAATTAAAGTTTGTCAGACGTTTGAGGAAAGTGCTCGAAATAGAACTTTAATTTTATCGAAAAAACAGAAAATACAAAACACCAAAAGTTTCATGACTTAAATCAAACATAGATAGAAAATGGAGATTTATTCTTCCATTTCTGCTACAAAATCGGGGGGCTCAAGATTTAGATTTTCGCATTCGTTGACCAGATTTGCTTCGGCCCGGCGCCCCTTGTGATAGTTATTAACTTCTTGGGGGGTCGCCCTGCAAGTCCGTTGCATATGACCATAAGCACCACATTTGTAGCAAAGAGTAGGCGCTTGGCCTTCCACTCTCGCTTTGGGACGACTGGCCCGTTGGTTCTTACCATGAGACTGCCTAGGAGTCAAAGGTCCTTGGTTCTTGTTAGAACCTCGCTTTGGATGGCGAGACTTAAACTCGCCTCTGTTCCTTGGCTGGGACGACTGGCCCTTGTCTCGTTTCCACCGTGGATTTGGTCCACGGAGAGCGTTTGCATCAGGCATTGGAATTGCCTTTGTTCCAGCAGGACGAGAATTGTTGTTTCTCATTAAAATGAGACTGTTCTTCTCGTCTAGTAAAAGCTGGGTGATGAGCTCGGGAAACTTGGTGAACTTAGACTGACGGTATTGCTTCTGGAGCAAGTTGTCAGTGGAAGGAAATGTGGTGTATGTTTTCTCCAATAGATCACTGTCGGTTAATATCTCACCGCAGTATTGGAGAAGTGATCGAATCCTGCAGACTTCATTGTTGTAATCAGTTACACTCTTGAAGTCTTGGAAGCGCAGGTTCAACCAGTCATGGCGTGCTTCAGGTAGCCATATGGTCTTCTGGTGGTCGAAGCGCTCTTTCAAAGAGTTCCATAGCGTCTTCGGCGAGGATATTTCAATGAACTCCGACTTCATAGCGTCAGATAAATGCCTACGGAATAGAATCATCGCTTTGGCGTTCATTGAGCGAGTGACTTCCACTTCACGCTCTTCCTCGTTATAGATGACGTCCAAGAGGCCCTGCGCATCTAGATGGTTCTGGATGTCTTGCGTCCAGTCCAAGTAGTTCTTGCCAGAGGCTTCAAGGATGGGAAAATCAATCTTGATCGACATTTTTCTACAACAGGAGAAAAAATCTTGATCAGTCAACATATAAAACGACAGGTTTATATGGATTTGGTTTGTATAAGCAACAACAAACAATCGTAAATAAAAACAACGGTTTTGAAAAAATGATTTTTGTTTAAAAATTATCTTCTTATATCGATCAACGGGCCGATATAGAGAGTTCAATTAATTTCTTGCAAAAATACATAATTATAAATACAATTTGAGCAAAAAAATAATATTCGGTCAACCCCTTTCAGTAGCTCTACGTGAATATGACCAGGCAGGAAAATGGGGGAGGAGGGTCACCGGGAACCTCTTAAGAACCAAGCCCCAAGTTCTTTCTGACATCATACCCAAGTAGATGAGCCTATTCGGAGAGACTTCATAAAATTTTTGTCAAATGTAAGAATAAATAAGATTTTTCAAGAAATTCACGCTATTTGCGAATTGTGCAAAATAGGTGACAATTTAGTGCATGCTCAAAATGAGCGTTGCCTTTGAAAAATTATTAGCCAAAAAAATTAATTTTGGGAAGCCCAAATTTGGCGGTGCCAGAATTTGTTTATATAGCCAAAACCAAATTTTCATTTTTTTTAAGCCATTACGCTAAAAAAATGTACAACATAAGCAAACAACAGCACACAAAAGAATTGGTGCCTAAGCAAGCGGCACCAAAAAAAATATCAACTATTTTTCCGACGTCTAATGAAGCGACGCCAAAAAAATAGCGAGAAAAAACAATACAATTTTTTTTTACTAACCATCTGTTACAATAATTCACTGAGTAACATAAAAAAATACTACTGAGGTGCTCGGCAGGGCACGGATGGCACTGAGGTGCTCGTCGGGGCTCTCCAAATCCATCATTACCAAAAAAATGTTAGCATATAAAATTTCTTTTTTAACATAAAAATTTGCTATCAAAAATTTATTTCCTCAGAAATTAACTAACAAATATTTTTTTTTTAAAAAAACTAGTATGCTAAAGGCTAGATTATAGCAAAGTTAAAAAAAATTATAAGCAAAATTTATTTTTGAATATTTTTATAAGATACATACAGTTTGATAGACGTATCAAGTTGCAATGAAAATTAAAAAAAATAATTATACCTCTAACAGTCAGTACCAAGACATCTAGCAATTGTGAAGTATTCTAACGAAGCACTTGTAGCTAGTAATCTATCAAATATAACAGCAAGCAAAATTGATCTGTATATGTAACAGTAGTCAAGCAAGCAAAGAATCTTTATATGTAACAGTAGGCAATAAAAGAATTTTATATTTTAAGGAGCAAGCCAACAACTTTATATGTAACAGTACAAACGTAATACTGGTTGTTGGGTTGAAGCTATGCTACTTGCTTTTATCGGTGAACCACAATGCCTCAAATCTATAACAGTTCATTAATATCAATTGATTTGTGGAAGAATGCTCTCAACAAGTTTATCATTTTTCAGCACAAAATACAAAATAACTCATATATTTATATTTTTCAGTTTAAAAGATATATTTAGAGTTATTTGTATTTAATGATTATAAAATACAATCCCGTGAATCCTCATATATGATTCCACCTCATATACAGAAGATGCATATATAGCACAAATAACATACAAAAAATAATTATATGTAACGTATGTTATTTTATAATTATATATGTAACAGTAGGCGGGAAAACGAGACAATATGGATTAAATATATCTCAATTATCAATACTTCATGTGACAAAAATAAGATGTGTTACAAAATCCAGATTGGCCCTTTTAAAAAAACTTCTACATATATGTGACAAAGCTTCTACATATATAAAATTTTTACCTTTCTTACCGTACGGTGGAAGAAAGTGGGAAGACGATTGCGGATACGCGGGATCGGCGACGAGCGACGGAGTGCGCGCGGGGCAACGGTAGGCGGACGTCGAGACGAGCGGTACGTCGGGTCTCCGGCGTTGCACGAGCAAGGTGCTGATAACGTGTTGTGGACAATTAGCTCAACCTCTCTTTATATCAATATATGTCAATATCTCTCTACAAGCCATCCCAACCTCTCTTTATATAGGAAGAGAGAGGTTGGGAGTTACAAAGTGAAAAGTCACTTGGGAGTTACAAAGGTGAAGAGTCACCATGATGATGAAGTCATTTGAGAGTTACAAAGGTGAAGAGTCACCAAGATGATGAATTACAACATAATCGATATTTTGTTAGTTTTTTTTAGTAACCTTTTGTCTTTGATGACCCCAATGCAACACAACTATACTTGTTGTTGAAAATAATTTTCTTTTCTCCTTTTTAAATCTGTAAACAAAATAAACAAAAATGTAAAGTTACCGGCCTCCGAGGAAGTCGTGCACGTAGCACTGCCATAAGAGTTAATCCGGGTCTATGTGCAGACTTTTTCGAATGCTCCTAGTGGTAAAATTCCAACTCTACCGGTATCCCATCGTCGCACACAACTTAGGGAGATTGACCCTGACTTAGCTCTTGCCCAGAGCACAAAAGAGATGAAAAAAATGGAAAGAGATGAGAGATCTTTTGTGAATGAAAGATTTTTATTGTCTTATCAACAAAGGAATAGATGTGTATATATAGTGTACGCATATAGCTTAGAGGAATGAATTGGAAAAAATGAAATCAATAGTCATAAAAGACTAGCCATTGGAACAATTCAATAGAAAATCAATGGCCCAATAATACTACATAATAACCAGCCAAAAGCATCCATTAAGGCATTAGAATTCATTCATTTGGAATGAATCAAGATGAAAACGTAGAAGAGTTTTGGTAAGTTGTGAATGAGGAGCAAGTAGTAAGATGTGATGGATTAATATGAGGAGTTAATGAATTTAAAGGGAATTAAGGGGTGGTAATGAAGCCATTAAGAATTTGATGAGAAAATAAAATTTGGATGTTGGTTTTTTCCACCAAGAATTACAAAAATCCCCCCCCCCCCCCCAAAAAAACAAAGTTTCGAAACATCAGAGATGATAATCAAGAGAATAAGAGTTGAGAATTCTGGGCAATTATATACTATGCATAGATGAGATAGACTACAGCCTTGAATCTCACGTAGTGATTATTTTCTTTGTCTGAAGAAGTGTTTGATGAACTATGCCTTGAATCAGACTTCTTGAACCAGATTCAGAGAATAGCACATATAGTACGCTAGAGGTACTTAGGTCTATCGGGTGGCGCATTTGGTTGGCCATGCGCACTTTTACACATTCATGAGAGTTGTCTAGGATCTCCCTGTCCTATAGTCGCGACCCACACGACCTCTCATATAGGTAAGTCCTCAAGGGTTGGTGATAGGAATCAATCCTGCATATCATGCTTGGACTTATTAAGAGTTTAAACTCATCATGTCCATATCACACAAAGAACACTGTCACCATAGGGATGATGTATTCATGTACACATGTACAGCCTCTTGGATATTTATTTTAAGAAAATTTAATCTCAAGGTCAGTGTTCCATAATAGTCACCTAGTCCAGCTTGTTCCTACCCATTGAACCGACTTCTTGAGATCTCCAGTCAGACTCGATTGGGTTGCCACTGCTGGTGACTATATTATGGGCTTAACCTCATCCCCCTCGATGATTCTAGGATTAATTTCCTAGACAAACTCTTCGTCAAGAGTAAACAGACTCTTCGTCAAAAGATCTGTAAGGTTCTTTTATGACTTTCTAGGTCAAGAACCACATTTTTTAAATTATTTATTTCTTGAAACGCAGTTGCTGGTACCTGTTCAACTTAGAATTCATAAGATCATGCTTTTAGCATAATTTAAAATAAATATGAGGTACAAAAATATGTAGATCGTGTATATGCATAATAAGATGTTTGATCTATTCAATTTCAATAGATTATGAACTCATAGCACAAGTAAAATTTACCTTGGTTTATTTGATATATACATAGTAAGGTATATATGCCATTTAACTTTAGCACAAACTATGTAAATATACCATTTCAAATTCTTTGATACTCCTAGCTATAATAGTTTGTCATATAGACCTATCAACTTATGAGTATCTAAGTTGTTCCACATGCGAAACCTTACACTGGATCTTAGTGATCTTTAGTTTTTTTTATATCCGAAGAATATGTCACATAATAACTCAGAAAACACTTAAAGTTCTATGAAACTAGTAGTAGTCCATTTATTTAGGAGTACTTGGTTTGACTAAGCCAAATGTTTGAGTTACTCCTAAATCATACTTTGTGTCATTAGAATCATTATACTTATGTGTAATCTGATGTAAGTCCTATGATAGTGAGCCATAACTTATCTGACTCTGTCATCTTTTAAAGTAAGATACAACAACATTCATCTTTGGCTCTAACGATTATCTTTACAAGCCATGTTTACAAAATTGACAGTCTAATAGTTTAAGTGATTTTTGCTAATTGACCTTATCAAATCTTTAGTTTATCAAGTTTTGATCAACTTGGGTTAGCTGTAGGGGCCAGTTCCCAGCTAGCGGAGGTCCACAAGGGACGCTTAAATACCGTGTCGCTTAGAGCTATTTACGACCGGTTGACAGAAGGACCCTTTTGGCTTGTACCCAAAATAATCTCAACTTTTTAAAACTTTAGATTTATAAGAATTTGTGTAATGCCCCAGTCCCAAAATACGTAGGACTAAGAACGTAGACATGCCAGCTGTATACATACGAAGTACAGGAGTCTTGTATGTATACATAAGCTGTAAAATATAGTAAACCACAACTAAGTAATCTCATCCACAAAATAAAGAGTAAAAGATATCATAAAATGAATAGTCTTGATACAATATGTTGGATGGAGACAAAGTCCACTACCAACTATCTTAATGAAGAAATATACAAGACTCGATCCATGAAATGGCAAGACGAACCAAGCACAATCGTCTTCGAAGGAATAGAGAAGACCACGGCCTTGGCTAGGATACCTGCGGAAGACATGAACACACACCTGGGGAAAACCAGGTCCTCAGACGGACGTAGCAAGATACAGGAAGAACAAGCTAATATGAACTGTCAGAATAATAAAATAATATATAAAAGACTATCCTAAACACAAATATGCAAAGAAGATTCTAACCGCCTAATGTGCAATTTAGAGGACAACTTTCATGCGCATGGGTGGGATTTTAGGCTATGTGTACGTAACTGGCATCCAGTCATCTGTATCCGTCCGTAACGTCTAAAACGTCAGAGGGCATCTGCAAAAATATCGCCACAGTTCCATCCGGAGACTGTGGTTTACCTGTTTGGCTTCCCATACGCACTAGCGACTGTCCTCCCCCGATATTTTCTGTACTGTTCAAGTCATGTCCATGGCTCATCCAGTTTTGTAACTGCTTGAGTCTCTAAAAACCTTAGTCATAGCAGTTACGATCATCTACTGTCACACGACTTTAGAGATAGCTAGTCAATAAGTCGTGCCCCTATCAACATGTCTCAAACCGTATAGTGTGAGTGTCACAGCCAAAGGAGATATAAGGATACCTCCAACAAGAAGGTAGTCCGCTAACACTAAGTCATCATGCATAAAATAAAATAACGACTAATAAAGTCGCTTGCACCCAAGTGTGGCTTGGACGCGCAGTTTATATCAAAGGAAACTAACAATATGAAATAAAGTAAATAATACAGTAAATAAATAATTGACAGTTTAATTAGCAAGGTATACTTGCCTGTTAAGTTGCCTGGTGAGCTGCCTGGTGTGGTACAATAAAGGTGGCACAAGATCGACTTCGGTGTTACAACTATGCAAAGGAGCCTCTGATGATGGCATGAACGATTCTAGCGAGTCCGGAACGGTCATCTTAGTTAGGTTTGACATATGGTTGTATAGGATTGGCGAGAGAATAGGAGTCGTGGACAGAAAGAATATCGAAGTAATGAATCATTAATATATATACAATTTTGGAAAACTATTTATAATCTCATTGAAAACTATATTTTATTAGTGAAAATAAATATACTTGAAAATAGTTTATAATAGTTTTGAACCTCACCAAAATATATGTACGAAAATACAGAGAAATCATTTTATAGTTGCAATCATAACTTACTTATATATTTATTTGTTAAAAAATAAATTTAGATTATAACTAAATTTTGCAAGATATCGAATTTATAATACAAAGAGATATAGATAAATT
The DNA here is from genome assembly GCA_029216955.1 of Iris pallida. Classification (NCBI taxonomy): domain Eukaryota; kingdom Viridiplantae; phylum Streptophyta; class Magnoliopsida; order Asparagales; family Iridaceae; genus Iris; species Iris pallida. The sequence continues at coordinate 2,313,255 of JANAVB010038615.1, read as the reverse complement.
AACTGGTAATAATATTTTTCACAATTATATTCCTATACTTATTTTATAAAATTACCAAAAATTACTACTAATATTAATTATGGCAAAATATTGCAATATCCTATATATTAAATCATACCAATAATAAAAACATCAAAAGTCTTTAAATAAGACAAAATAATAATAATAATAATAATAATAATAATAATAATAATAATAATAATAATAATAATAATAATACTTTTAATAATAATAAAAATGATAAATAATAATAATAATAATAATAATACTTTTAATAATAATAAAAATGATAAATAATAATAATAATAATAATACTTTTAATAATAATAATAATGATAAATAATAATAATAATAATAATAATGATTTGATAATAAAAAAACTCAAAGACAAAACAAAAAATAATAATAATAATAATAATAATAATAATAATAATAATAATAAATAAATAAAAGCTGTCATAGGAACAGTTGTTCCTTTCCCAAAATACACCATGGGGAGAGAGAGAGAGGGAAACACGAGGGAGAGAGAAACTGAGAGGGAGGAGCGGGAGAGAGGATGGCGGAGGGAGGCGGGCTCGGGGAGGAGTCGCCGGTGGAGAACGGAGGAGAGGGGCGAGAGTGAGAGAGGGTGGCCGGCTGTCGGAGCTGTGTGTGGCGGTGGCTAATCTCGCGAAGAGGAGGGCGGTTAGGGCACGCGCGGCGGAGAGGAGCGGGAGCTCGGCCACGGAGGAGGTGCTGCAGCGTCGCACGGAGCTCGCCGGCGGCGCGCGACGGAAGAAGAAGAGGGTGGCGGAGACAGGGCACGATGGGGAGGCCAGCGAAGGACGGCGGGCGCGCGCGCTGTAGGGGCGGCGGGCGGACGTGGCGGCGCTTCGCCGGAGCGGAGGCGGGAAGCACAGGCGCGGATGGCCGGACGCTGGGACGGCGTCGGGCGGCGCGGAACTTGTGGAGGAGGAACTGGCGAAGGTGGCGGCGAGCGGCCGGAAGCTTCACCGACGGCGAGGTGAGGTTAGGGTTTTGAGTTTTATTTCTAATTAGGGTTTTGGGGTTTTGACGGTGGTGGCTGCGATTTGTGGTCGTCATGGTGATGGTGATGGTGGTGGTCTCTGTGAGGAGGATGCGAGGTGGACGACGCGGGTCGTGGTGGCAGGACGAGGGGGACGGGTTGGCCGGAGGAGTCGGGTGGTTGTCGGAGATGGGGGGATGATGGCTGGGTGTGTTTGGCCAGGGCTGGTCGGTCTGGTAGATCCCGTAGGCGAGGGCAGAGGGAATCGGTCGGAGGGTGGCGAGGGTGTTGCGGACTGGTCAGGGTGGGGGTTGAGGCTCGATGAGGGTGATGGCGTTGGTGGTGTCGGAATGTAATTTGCATGTTGTTGGTTGTATCCGACACGGAAAAGAGGACGTAGAGATGTGTCCGGGGGTGTCGGACACGATAAAACAATGTAATTGTAAAAATAATGGGAAGGAAAGATGGACACAGACACGATGCACATGATTGGTTATTGTGTTTGAGGGGTTTGTGGAATTTATTGAGAAAGAGGGCAAGTACCTCTCCTTTTATAGGAGGTGGGAATCCCTATTGGATAAGGAGTAGGAGGATTTTAATCCCCTTTAGATAAATCCATTATTAATTTAAATAAATGTAAACTAATCAAATCTAAATTCAAATCGATATCCAATTTAAATATAATTAAAATTCATCATTTAGTATAAATTCAAATAGCAATTCAAATATCAATATAGATATTAATTAAATCAATTCATGAAATCAAATCGAGATTTAAATTGCTACAATAAATTTAAAATATATTTTCCAAAATACTAATAAATATAATTTCGAAAATAATAAAATAATAAATATTTTTAATAACTTTTCGAATAATAAAATATCAATATTAAATAATTTTGAAAATTATAATCTATATTTAAGTATTAATAGGAAACAATTTCAAACTACATTTTTACTAATTTGGAAAAAAATAAATTCGAAAGTATACATAAAAATCAAAATTTTAAAATATCTTCTTGCCAAATTATTTTTAATACAAATAATTATTATATATATTATTTTGAAACCATCATTGATAATAAAATCAAAAAAGAATATTTTCTAAAATATGTATCTTGCACATATTCGCACTCGACGAGAAAATACGAAAAACGCAAATTCGCGCGCGACGTACAATGCACTACGCGACGTAAAATACAAAATTTAAATCAGTACCGAATTTAATAAATAAAAATATAGTAAAATTTTAGGGGTTTTACATCCTACCCAACTTACAAGAATTTCATCCTCGAAATAAGCAATAAGTATGGAGGTTGAGAGGGTACGAGGGTAACACGATCAAATCATTCGGCGAGGCAGGAAGACGGCGTTTAACACCAACATGTATTTATATAGACGAAATAAATCATAGATATGAAATTGAACGAAGTTTGCGAGTTTAAAGCAATGATAACACGACTTAGAGTTTTGTAAGGAATCAAGATAATAGTTTCGGACTTGGGAGGTATGGGTCATAGGGAGGAAGCGGTATACTAGTCATCTAGGTTGAGAGCACGATTAGAAGAACGATTGGAATCATTCTAAGGTTTCCAAATGGTTAGGAAAACGCGATAGTAGATATAGGGTCGAAGGAAAGGACGAGTAGCTCATGGCAAATATATAGTCATATGTCTTGGCCGTGGTCTAGCTAAGCCTTTGTAGAACACAAGAGTTCGAGGGAGATGCGAGCGAATACAATTGCGGGTTCAAGTGCGATTTAATAGTTTGAAAAGGAGGTTGTCGGTTGCGGTTGAGATCCTAGAGGACAAGTTAAATTATGTCTCAACCATGTAGAATAATCGTATGAAAAGGCGAACCAAAGTGCACTAGGTTGATCAGACCATCATGCACCGGTTCTGATTAGACAATATGTTAGTGGGTGCGCACCCAATAAAATATGTCATGATCAAGCTCGATAAGGGAATAAGCTTGCAAAACTTGAGCTAAACTAGCAACGTAGGATAGTCAAAATTAGTAAAAGCATGGGCACGATTAATATTGAAAGAAGTGGAACTAGTTCAAACTTCTCAAGAATCTAGTTATGTCCTAGGTTGGTACCTATACAGTTGTCCTAGGGTTTACTTGTCTAAGGCTTGGTCAAGGCCATAAGGAAGGTTAGGTCATAAGGGGTTCTACCCAACTTACAAGAATTAAACTAGTAGGGTAATGGGACAATGAGACAAGTCTACCTAGTATGGATTACCTTTCTAACCAACATCAAGCACGAAAGAAGGATAAGAATCATCGGTAGAGGGAATCAAGCAAGATGCAACTCGAGGAGAAGACGGTCAAGTATGTGGATGAGATCCTATACTGTAATCATATACGCAGGCTTGTTTGGTACGGTAAGGTAACCAAACAATTTATCTTGACCTGCATGGGCCACCACAAAAACATGTAACGCCACAATCCCAAAATACGTAGGACTAAGAACGTAGACATGCCAGCTGTATACATACGAAGTACAGGGGTCTTGTATGTATACATAAGCTGTAAAATATAGTAAACCACAACTAAGTAATCTCATCCACAAAATAAAGAGTAAAAGATATCATAAAATGAATAGTCTTGATACAATATGTTGGGTGGAGACAAAGTCCACTACCAACTATCTTAATGAAGAAATATACAAGACTCGATCCATGAAATGGCAAGACGAACCAAGCGCAATCGTCTTCGAAGGAATATAGAAGACCACGGCCTTGGCTAGGATACCTGCGGAAGACATGAACACACACCTGGGAAAAATCAGGTCCTCAGACGGACGTAGCAAGATACAGGAAGAACAAGCTAATATGAACTGTCAGAATAATAAAATAATATATAAAAGACTATCCTAGACACAAATATGCAAAGAAGATTCTAACCGCCTAATGTGCAATTTAGAGGACAACTTTCATGCGCATGGGTGGGATTTTAGGCTATGTGTACGTAACTGGCATCCAGTCATCTGTATCCGTCCGTAACGTCTAAAACGTCAGAGGGCATCTGCAAAAATATCGCCACAGTTCCATCCGGAGACTGTGGTTTACCTGTTTGGCTTCCCATACGTACTAGCGACTGTCCTCCTCCAATATTTTCCACACTGTTCAAGTCATGTCCATGACTCATCCAGTTTTGTAACTGCTTGAGTCTCTAAAAACCCTAGTCATAGCAGTTACAATCATCTACCGTCACACAACTTTAGAGATAGCTAGTCAATAAGTCGTGCCCCTATCAACATGTCTCAAACCGTATAGTGTGAGTGTCACAGCCAAAGGAGATATAAGGATACCTCCAACAAGAAGGTAGTCCGCTAACACTAAGTCATCATGCATAAAATAAAATAACGACTAATAAAGTCGCTTGCACCCAAGTGTGGCTTGGACGCGCATTTTATATCAAAGGGAACTAACAATATGAAATAAAGTAAATAATACAGTAAATAAATAATTGATAGTTTAATTAGCAAGGTATACTTGCCTGTTAAGTCGCCTGGTGAGGTACAATAAAGGTGGCACAAGATCGACTTCGGTGTTACAACTATGCAAAGGAGCCTCTGATGATGGCATGAACGATTCTAGCGAGTCCGGAACGGTCATCTTAGTTAGGTTTGACATATGGTTGTATAGGATTGGCGAGAGAATAGGAGTCGTGGGCAGAAAGAATATCGAAATAATGAATCATTAATATATATATACAATTTTGGAAAACTATTTATAATCTCATTGAAAACTATATTTTATTAGTGAAAATAAATATACTTGAAAATAGTTTATAATAGTTTTGAACCTCACCAAAATATATGTACGAAAATACAGAGAAATCAATTTTATGGTTGCAATCATAACTTACTTATATATTTATTTGTTAAAAAATAAATTTAGACTATAACTAAATTTTGTAAGATATCGAATTTATAATACAAAGAGCTATAGATAAATTAACTGGTAATAATATTTTTCACAATTATATTCCTATACTTATTTTATAAAATTACCAAAAATTACTACTAATATTAATTATGGCAAAATATTGCAATATCCTATATATTAAATCATACCAATAATAAAAACATCAAAAGTCTTTAAATAAGACAAAATAATAATAATAATAATAATAATAATAATAATAATAATAATAATAATAATACTTTTAATAATAATAAAAATGATAAATAATAATAATAATAATAATAATAATAATAATAATAATAATACTTTTAATAATAATAATAATAATAATAATGATAAATAATAATAATAATAATATTAATAATAATGATTTGATAATAAAAAAAACTCAAAGACAAAACAAATAATAATAATAATAATAAAAGAAGAAGCTGTCATAGGAACAGCTGTTCCTTTCCCAAAATACACCATGGGGAGAGAGAGAGAGAGAGGGAAACACGAGGGAGAGAGAAACTGAGAGGGAAAGAGCGGGAGAGAGGATGGCGGAGGGAGGCGGGCTCGGGGAGGAGTCGCCGGTGGAGAACGGAGGAGAGGGGCGAGAGAGAGAGAGGGTGGCCGGCGGTCGGAGCTGTGTGTGGCGGTGGCTAATCTCGCGGAGAGGAGGGTGGTTAGGGCACGCGCGGCGGAGAGGAGTGGGAGCTCGGCCACGGAGGAGGTGCTGCGGCGTCGCGCGGAGCTCGCCGGCGGCGCGCGACTGAAGAGGAAGAGGGTGGCGGAGACAGGGCACGATAGGGAGGCCAGCGAAGGACGGCGAGCGCGCGCGCTGTAGGGGCGGCGGGCGGACGTGGCGGCGCTTCGCCGGAGCGGAGGCGGGAAGCACAGGCACGGATGGCTGGACGCTGGGACGGCGTCGGGCGGCGCGGAACTTGTGGAGGAGGAACTGGCGAAGGTGGCGGCGAGCGGCCGGAAGCTTCGCCGACGGTGAGGTGAGGTTAGGGTTTTGAGTTTTATTTCTAATTGGGGTTTTGGGGTTTTGACGGTGGTGGCTAAGATTTGTGGTCGTCATGGTGATGGTGGTGGTGGTGGTCTCTGTGAGGAGGAGGCGAGGTGGACGACGCGGGTCGTGGTGGCGGGACGAGGGGGACGGGTTGGCCGGAGGAGTCGGGTGGTTGTCGGAGATGGGGGGATGATGGCTGGGTGTGTTTGGCCAGGGCTGGTCGGTCTGGTAGATCCCGTAGGCGAGGGCAGAGGGAATCGGTCGGAGGGTGGCGAGGGTGTTGCGGACTGGTCAGGGTGGGGGTTGAGGCTCGATGAGGGTGATGGCGTTGGTGGTGTCGGAATGTAATTTGCATATTGTTGGTTGTATCCGACACGGAAAAGAGGACGTAGAGATGTGTCCGGGGGTGTCGGACACGATAAAACAATGTAATTGTAAAAATAATGGGAAGGAAAGATGGACACAGACACGGTGCACATGATTGGTTATTGTGTTTGAGGGGTTTGTGGAATTTATTGAGAAAGAGGGCAAGTACCTCTCCTTTTATAGGAGGTGGGAATCCCTATTGGATAAGGAGTAGGAGGATTTTAATCCCCTTTAGATAAATCCATTATTAAATTAAATAAATGTAAACTAATCAAATCTAAATTCAAATCGATATCCAATTTAAATATAATTAAAATTCATCATTTAGTATAAATTCAAATAGCAATTCAAATATTAATATAGATATTAATTAAATCAATTCATGAAATCAAATCGAGATTTAAATTGCTACAATAAATTTAAAATATATTTTCCAAAATACTAATAAATATAATTTCGAAAATAATAAAATAATAAATATTTTTAATAACTTTTCGAATAATGAAATATCAATATTAAATAATTTCAAAAATTATAATCTATATTTAAGTATTAATAGGAAACAATTTCAAACTACATTTTTACTAATTTGAAAAAAATAAATTCGAAAGTATACATAAAAATCAAAATTTTAAAATATCTTCTTGCCAAATTATTTTTAATACAAATAATTATTATATATATTATTTTGAATCCATCATTGATAATAAAATCAAAAAAGAATATTTTCTAAAATATGTATCTTGCACATATTCGCACTCGACGAGAAAATACGAAAAACGCAAATTCGCGCCCGACGTACAATGCACTACGCGACGTAAAATACAAAATTTAAATCAGTACCGAATTTAATAAATAAAAATATAGTAAAATTTTAGGGGTTTTACAATTTGCAATATCACTAAACTATTTTATTTTGATTAAATTGTTTGAACGTGTCATAGGATATTATAATGTCACAGTTTATCTGCAAACCAATGCCTGCCTAACATAATTTAAATATTGTGATAATATGGTCAGCTAAAGTTCAAACATGCAAACCGACATAGAATAATGTCATATAACAATAATTCATAAAGATAGAGCAAATAACTTTGTTTTACGTACCTTCAACCTTAGGATGTTTGTTCCTTTTCTAATCAAGTCACAATCTATAATGCTTCTGACTTGGAGAGATAATATTACAAAAGATAATGTTAAAAGTAAGTGTACAAAAATAATTTTGTATTATTTTGATCTTTAACATAATGCTTCTTTCATTGATAGTTAAAAGTTTCTAATGATTTCTTTTATATAAAGAAAATGGAGGTTAGTGTACATATTAATAAGAAATGTAACTAAAATGATGCACATTCTTGTTCATTCTGGCTCAACAATGTAATTTATGCACAATAATACAATTTTGCAATGAATTTTAACAGCAAAAATAATTCAACAATATTTGTAAATTAATCAGATAAATAGTTTTGTTAGATATTTCTTAATTACAAATATCTTTGTTAATTATGTAGTGTAAAATCAATACATACAGTTATTCATATTTATATCATCAATCTGTTACATTACATTAAAATACTGAATAAGTAAATAATGCAGCAAAAATAAATACCCAACGATGACCGATTAATCATGCATGATTTTTCAAATCAAAAGTATCTATAGATTCAAAACCAAAAAATAATTGTAGAACTTTAGTTACTACTGGATTTTCTTTGGATCCATCTACACAAATAGAAGGCTCCTTATTTATGAAAGAATAAAGTACCTTAATATTTAACTATGACTGATCAACAATCCCTTAAGCAAAGAATTTCAGCAAGTGTGCTAGCGCACACATCTTTAGCAGCCAAAGAATAATGTAAGCTAAAGCAAAAAAACCAAATATAGTTAATGGTCGAAACTTTTCAATATCATCACTTTATACGAGATATTGACTTATACAAAGGTTACGAGCAACTTTAGATGGGATCGTCTCAAATCCAATAAGATTATACTAACTCATATAACAATCAACCAATCTTATAAAAACATACAATATATTTTTATTATAAGTTTATAGATCCACAAGCAACTTTTTTTTTTAGAAAATAAAAGTAATGCAAATATGAGATAGACTTAGTTTTTCACTGTTTCTAGTTTGAAACTCAATCCAAATGCAAACAAATCTAAAAACACAAGACGCGGCTTGAACCCAAATAAAATTAGTAATCAAAGCCAAAAAAAAAAATTAAAACTGAATTTGAATAGTTATGATTCAACTTATAATATACTTACCATATATTAAAGATTCTCACATCCAATATAATAAATAAGTCTCATTAGCAATTTACTCTAGTTACCATATAAAATAATATCACAATCAAATTCTCACTCATTTAAACCAATTGGTTATAACAACATTAATATTGCTATAAATGCAGTAATGATAGAAATAAATGAACTTAATTGGAATTATATATTTTGAGTAATTACAAAAGTGTAGATAATAGATGAAGTTGCAATTTTGGGATAACTATTTGAAGGAAATTATTTCTCAAAGAAATACCAGAAAATGTTTCTCAATGAGATAAATTCAATTTCCAGTAAATAATATATTCTATTTATAAAGATGTAAGATTTTATTTATTTTAATTTCAAATCACAAATTTATTTTCAAGGTAGACATATAATATCAAAATTTACTACAAGTTCATAATAAGAATATGAGTACAAGTTTAAAACTTGTTCCGACATATAATTCAAAATTATGTTATGTATTATGAATATGCTCACAATATTTTGTTGTGTAATTGCAAACTTAAAACAATATTATATTAAACATAATGAAATGTTATACTAGTCAACGAAACTTAGTATTATTCTAGCAAAATAATTCTGTTATTAGAACATGATAATTTGCAAAGTAATTTGCAAAACTGTACAAAAAAGTCTAGAATTAATTTGTTCCATCATTTAAAGGAAACATTAACAAGGCATTCAAGTTCGTCAGCTCCTGTGAAAGTCATGTCCAATAATTTTTAAGCTTCTACATATTGGAGGTTGCAGCATTCAAGTTCCATAATGAAAGAATTTTTTTTGCAACAAAATCTCAAAAGGATAATATGAGAAGCCAAGAGAATTCGTTGTACGAACAAAACATGCTTTCAAGTATATTCAGAAGCAAAGGTGATCGAACTCGAATAAAAATTAATATGATGCTCAATTTGAAAAGTGCACAATGCAACAAGGAAATTAGAATAACAAAAAGTAAAAGTATTACTCTACAAAGTTTAGTATCCGCATGAAGCTTCATAACTAAGAGTAGTTATAGCCATTCAAAATCCATGACAATGATTCATTTGACCAAAAATAAATTATTATTAATGTGAAATTATATCTAGTTTGTATGCAGAGTTACATAATTATCATGACCTCTTATGAGCTCTTGTCAACCAACTAGCAGCAGGTGTATGGAAAATAATATTTAGACTTTGCCATTTTATCTGACATCTTCTAGACAATTGATTAATTTGTTTTAATATAATATAGTAACAAAACTTAAAAATGTTCCAAATCACAATTGAGCATGTAGCTCCCTTCATAATCAACTTCAACACTGAACCAGAACTCCTCTGTCACGACCCGATCCCAAATAATTGGGTCGAACCGGATCATGCCCAGCCTGCACCGTTGTTGAGACGGCGGCAGTAAGTTGTTCCATTAGCAGGTAACCACAACAACATCTATATTTGTCACAACTCAATATTCGGAAATTAAAAAAGAACTTTATTAAACATTGAAATAAGTACAGCTGGAATTAAAAGTATTGAAATAACTACTGAATCCAGATAAACAGAGTTTTCAAAGAACAACAAAACTAGAAAAAAAGATTCTAGGTAAACAGTCGACTCATCGGCCTCAGTCCCTGCGTCCTCCAAAGAGGACTCTGGCAGCACCACTGGGTACAGAACCGGGTCGTAATAGCTGTTGTATAACAGCTCAGCATCCTCATAGTCCCCTAAAAATGTATCTCCAGTCAGGAGGGAGCAAAGTACAATTCATGCTAATTTGACATTTGAAATAATAATAGAATCATGCACTTTTAAACAATTTGGAAATGAACAGTTTTCTAACAGTAAAACAATGTGATTTGAATAGGCAATGAATATGACCGGCTTGGGTTTGTTACAGTGAAGATACAGCTTATCCCCGTGTGTATGAGGGATAAGCTAGTACAGTTCTAAGTTATATTGGGATGTGGTCGTACTCATTACACTACTCCCCCAGTCCCCAAACAGTTACAGTAGTTACAGTCAGTGCTCTCAGGGAGAGTTCCGTGTTGCATCGTGGTTTAAACTTGCAGTAAAGCGATTATTAAATAACTGTAAACTAACACAAAATGTACTTGCCTCAAATGGACTGGACTTGAAGGGATGAAGACTTCGAGATGGGATTTAGACTCGTCCTCGAAATCCTACATTCGAGAAGTTCGACTCAGAATCCAGGGTTACCAAGCTAACTATGCTAGTTGAAATCTCTAATTGTGTCCTAATCAATTTTAATCTTTATTATTAAACACGAACAAAACGCGATTATCGATGCGTTGTAATTAATAACGAGGGAAAGATCATTTTAACTTATATTTTAGAAAAGCTCGTAATTTCCAATTTAATTTGATTAAAACTTTGTATTTTCGTAATTATACATATAAAACTAAATTTCTTATTTTAATGAGAAATACATGATCGTTGTTAAATATTAAAACTTGTAAATTTTAATGTGAGAAAATTTTATTAATTTTTATATCAAAATAATTATCTATTTGATTTACGCGTACGCTAAAAGAACTCGCAAAACCAGAAAAAAAATAACAGAAAACCTACGCTACTAAATTACAGGTCACAGAGCCAAAAACCAGCTGGGTTTATGCCCATTGTAATTTATTTACATAAATTGAAATAAGACGAAACGGTTGTTAGTTCTAAAATCTCCCTACAAATTAATTATGAATAAATTAAATAATAAAAATAAATTAAATATTTAATGAGTCTCAGATATGGTCCAAACGTCATATAAGCTAATGCCTCAACATCCGGACGAAGCCAGTTTCGTTTGCACTTAGCCAGGGCCCATTGACCGATACGGTCGTCGTCCAAAAATCCCAAAATACTAGTATTTTCCGAAAACCATTTTAAAATCATTTTAAAAATACAATTAAATTTTGTAGAAAATTCGGCAGCATTTCCTCTATTTTTGGTCAACCCAAAAACTGGAAAAGTGTGCCAATATTTTCCTGCAAATTCCAAACCAGAGAATCCCAAAATATATATATAGAAATAACCACAATCATTCTCAAAATTAATTCGAAAAACCCGAAACCAATTCGGAACTCCCGAAAACCACTCCAGAACATCACATCACAAAACGGAAAGATCCGAAAACCAATTTATCCAGAAATCCATTTCCGAAAGATCCGAAGCTACGACGTCGCTAAAAACCGAATTCCTGGGAGGAAATCGGGGACCAATCTCATCACAGACAAATGAAAATGGGACGGGACAGGGGGTTATACCTTGGGTTGCTCGGTTAGAGCTCTCAGATGCAAATAATAAAGAAATCCACGCGGGCAGCGGAGTCGAATCCACGAGACAGCGGAGTCGAATCCACGAGACAGCGATGATGTCACAGCGGAGACGCGGCTAGGAATCGAACGGAGAACAACGCTGGACAGCGCTGTCGGGACAGCGGGACACAGAAAACCGGCGGGTCGGGGTCGGAGGAAACCCGAGAGGGGGTCGGCTACGGGAGCAAAAAGGGCGGGCGGGACCGCGCGCTGGCGGCGGCGAACGCCGAGGAGCACTCGGGGACGCGCTCGACGGGGGTGCTGAACAGGGGAGGCCGAGAGGGACGGCCTCGGCTAGGCTCGGCGGACGGGAGCGGGGCCAGCCGGTGCTCGCACGGGGAGGCGCGGAGCTAGGGGTGGCCGGGGAAGCCGGGGCCGGAGCGCTGGGGCGCGGGGGCCGCACACTGGCGGTCGGCCGGCGAACGGGTCGGGCTCTTGTGATGTCGCCGGGGCGGGGCCGGTGAAGGGGTGGTCGGGGATCGGCGCCGCTGGGAGACGCACACGGGGGCGCGGTGATGGGATCCGGCGCTGGAGGCGCCGCGGTTGGCCGGGAAGGGCTGAATCGGGGTCCAGGGCGCCGGTGGGTCGGCCGGGAGCTTGGCGGGGAGGGTTGCTCTAGAGTTGTGGTTTGAGAAGTGAGGAAAATAATTAGAGTAGGGAAGAGTTTCTCTGGAGTTGAAGAATGAGTGGGAAGAGAGTGAAAGGGAGGGGTAACAATATAAGAGAGTGGGGAAGAAGAGTGAAAGGAGGAGAATGAAAGTAGGTGCCCCATCCTGGTCGTGGGTTTAGGGAGAGACCAAGTAAAGTATTTTTTTTAAACAAAACAAAGGTAGAAATCAAAATTTACAAATGAATGGATGGGGTCAGGACCGGGGCTGGGTTTCGGGAACTAGTGCAGGCTTGGGTTAGGCCAGCAAATCAAAAGCCGTTATTAATTTTTGAAATAATTTTAAAACTCATAAATAATACTAATAATAGTAGTAATAATATAATAATAATGATGATGATAATAATAACATTACAGAACTGGGTTTCACATCCTCACGGCCCAAATAGCACATGTACCCAACCAACATAATTACATACTTCACCAAAAGACTTACAACTAAATTTCATGGTGAAAATCGGCCCAATTAATGACTCAATCACAAATATGATGAAGGAAGGGGAATAAAATGCTTACTTTTAATTCAACCGCTAGTTATACCAAAACTAGTAGACTTCAATTAAGCTATGTCAAGTGAATCAGGCAAATATTTCATTCAAAGTAATAGGATCCGTTAAAGTCCCATCAACAAAAGTTACATAACTTGTTGAGATGCAAAATTCTTAAAGATATATGTTCCAACAAGTGATACAAAACTTTGACACGGTAAATTTAATGAATGAAAAAAACAGGTGTGAGAACTGTTTTTTTTTAACATGATAGTCATTGTTAAATCTTTCAACATTTCAATAAGATAAGCTTATACCATATACTTTGCTTCATGCCAAAAAGAGAGCATGCATCATATAAAATCCTAGCATTATACACATGGAAAACCAAAAAAATGTATGTAAACATGTGTATAATGAACAAAACTACCAGATGAATGTGCTTCCTTCCAGGGCCGCCCCTGAGCTAACGAGGGCCCTTGGCGAAAATTTTAAAATGGGCCCTCCATACATGTGGAAAAAAAAATATAACAAAAAATTGTTGTCACCAAGTTTTGAACTAAGGACCTCTAAAGTAGAAGCTTTCATTATAACCACTACACTACAATTGTTTTGGTTAAAAATGACACTTGATACATACTAGTTCTATTGTAGATAGAATCATGTTGGTGCCCCCTTTCGCCAGGGGGGCCTGGGCCGTCGCCCGGCCTGCCCTGGGCCAGGGCCGCCCCTGCTTCCTTCCGACATGACTTACAACAGATGGAAGAAAAAAAACGGTTAACTCTTAGATTGTTGGAAATAATTTTCTTTTCTCCTTTTTAAATCTGCAAACAAAATAAACAAAAATGTAAAGTTACCGGCCTCCGGAGAAGTCGCGTACGTAACACTGCCATAAGAGTTAATTCGGGTCTATGTGCAGTCTTTTCCGAATGCTCCTAGTGGTAAAATCCCCACTCTACCGGTATCCCATCGTCGCACACAACTCAGGGAGATTAACCCTGACTTAGCTCTTGCCCAGAGCACAAAAGAGATAAAAAAAAAAGGGAAAGAGATGGAGAGATCTTTTGTGAATGAAAGATTTTTATTGTCTAATCAACAAAGGAATAGATGTGTATATTTAGTGTACGCATATAGCTTAGAGGAATGAATTGGAAAAAATGAAATCAATAGTCATAAAAGACTAGCCATTGGAAAAATTCAATAGAAAATCAATGGCCCAATAATACTACATAATAACCAGCCAAATAAAGCATCCATTAAGGCATTAAAATTCATTCATTTGGAATGAATCAAGATGAAAATGTGGAAGAGTTTTGGTAAGTTGTGAATGAGGAGCAAGTAGTAAGCTGTGATGGATTAATATGAGGAGTTAATGAATTTAAAGGGAATTAAGGGGTGGTAATGAAGCCATTAATAATTTGATGAAAAAATAAAATTTGGAGGTTGGTTTTTTCCACCAAGAATTACAACAATTGCTTGGTTTTTTTATTGGTGTATGATCATGTGCCGGGACCGTGGCAACAGCCGCCCGGCCATTCCAGCGGCGAGGAGGGGGTGGGGAGGAGGGGGGGCTCGAACCTAGGACCTCTTCTAGGCGAGTCCCTCTCTAGCCACTTGAGCTAGAACCCTCGAGGATATTGTAACGGGAAAGAGAGGTGTCATGGATTGAGTAGATATGTGTAATATTTATTTTAGGTTTTTTACCATGCATATGTTATTGCATAGTCGTGGACAACTTGTGCACAAGGTTTTGATTTATAGAACGACCATCGGGACACGAGATCGAGTCGACCTAATGTGAGCCCCTGTTTTTCAAAATCTATTTAATTAGTGTTAATTAACTGTTAATGTCATTTTTAGCCTTAAAATATTTATTATGATTTTTAGGAAATTTTCTAGAATTTTTAAATAAATTTTAATGGGTTTTAAAATACAAAAATACCATTTAGCAATTTTAGAAATTGTTTTAAATAAGGTTTGTAATATTTAAAATTGTTTTAAATACTTTTTGCAATAACCCAATTGTCTTTTGCAAATATAGTTTGCAAACTTTACTCGCGGGAGTCAATTTGCAAATTAGAATTTGCATTTGACTAAGGGAGGGACCTAAATAGAATTTCCTAAAGTCTAGGGGCCTCCCTGTAATTCTCCTACCCACCCCCGACGACCAGCCCCGACTGCCCCGACCGACCTACGCCGCTGCCCCCGCCATTTTCGGCTGCCCCCACCGCCATCGACCCCCTATTTAAACTCCCCTCATCCCCCTGAACGAAACCCTAACCCTAAAACTCCCCCACGACCGACCACGACCCCCTTTCTTCCCCGACGAACCCCAAACCCTAACTCTACTCCGGCGACCCCCGTTCGACGACCACCGCTCGACGTCATCGACCACCACCACCCTCAACGAGTTCGCCACGCCGAGCTAGGTCGATCGCCACCCGAGCGCCTCGACCACGACGCCCCCAGCCGCCGTTCGCCTCCTCGACTTCCACCCCCCCCCCCCCCCCCCGCCGGACACGTGGGTAACTTTCTTCCCTCTGTGTCGTACGTGTCTCAAACTGAGACACGAGACTCGCCTAGACACGGGAGACTCAACTGTGGTGCTGGACACGTGTTAGCCGAGTTGTACGTGTCGTGCTGGGCACGGACACGTCGACTCTGTGTCAGATTCGACTTCTCGTGTCCTGGACTGTATGGACACGAGACAAACTGTGAAATAGACTAACGGGTTGGGCTTTGATTAACGGATAAAAACCCATTTAATTTCTAACCTAAATAAATGTTAACTAAAACCTAACCCTAACAGACTTAGCGGGCTGACCCACTGGCCAGCCCGAACAAATCAAACCCCCCCCCCCCCCCCGCGCGCTTCTCTGGACAGGGTTCGAGCCCCCTGTTTCATTTCCTTTTTCTTTTTCTTTTTCTTTTTCTTTTTCTTTTCTTTTTCTTTTACTGTTTATATATATATATATATATATATATATATATATATATATATATATATATATATATATATATATATATATATATATATATATTTATATATATATATATATATATATATATGTATATTAGTATATATGTATATATATACTGTTTTAACAGTATGTATGTATATATGTATATATTTTAGGGTTAGTAAATTATATGTATATATGTTAGTATTTATATATATATATATATATATATATATATGTACACATATGTATATGTATATATATTTTCTTGTATATGTATATATTATTATATATATATATATATATACTTTATAAATTAAGTATTTTCTTGTGTATATATATATGTACTTTTGGCATAGGTATATAAATATTCTTTATATAAATTTACCTTATTAAATAATAATATTTATTTTGACTATTACCAACTTGTATTTTTATTGTATTTAAAATTACTGCAACCATTTGATGTCCAAGCCTAGCATGGGTATTTGGGCTCAAATGTGTTTTCACACATTCAAGACCTGTACAAGTCATATTGGACTTGATTCATGGCCTTGGGTCCTGTATTTGAACTTTGGTTCAAATTATATACATGGACAAAATACGCAGATAATTAATTATTGTGTGCATTGCTGTTTTTGATTTTCTAAAAATACTTAAAGTACTGCTAAAATTATGGAAAAATAGTTTTTAGATACTTTGCTAAGTTGGCAAATTTAGTATAATTTTTGTAGTATTTAAATTACTGTTTTGCCACTAGTTTGGCATATGAAACCAAAACTCACTTTCTGTATACTTAGGAAAGCTGATTTTTATAAAATATTTGTACTGGTTAATAAATTCCAGAAAAATTATAATAAATTTCTACGATTAACAAGGATCACTTTGATACTTTACTTTAAGAAAAACTAGACTTTTTGTCTATCTTTAAAATTGTTAGAACACAATAGTCTTTTGATTTATTTATTGATTAATTACGACTTGTAGCTTTTGTGCTATTTTTGAGTTTTAACCGTACTAAACCCCATCCCTCACTAGTGTAAAGACCCTGGAATGTTAGTTAACATAGTGTGTCACCCCCACATTGGTCTCCTAGTCCAAGTCATCATTTTGGCTAGGTGCCCAATCACAAGTCGTGTTTTACCAGTTTAGTGTCCTAGCGTTTTAGCTTAGTGTAAAAGCTAAGTTATTGCATTTATCTCTACAGTGACGAGTTACTGGACATCCATAGCATCGTTATCGCAGCTTGTTTTATTTTGCTTTGCTAGAGGCAAGTACTTTCTACGAACTTTACATATTGTCACATAAATGAACTGTAAACCCCACCATGTTACATGCTGATCCTTGGGGTAGCAAGTCAGATCTTTACATGTTGTGCTTTCAGTCATTACCATGCTTAGAACAGTCTTGATGTATCTCTCACATGATTAGAATATGGGTTATGGGGAAGCTGTTAGTAGTGTACGTGATCATACCCCCCCTACTCGTACGTACGTACTGAGCAAGGTTGACATTTTATGTATACCTTGTCGTAGGCACATCAGCTGTATTTGTACGTATGTACACCTATCGCTTGTTTTACTTGTACGTATGTATATTTTATTTTGTACCTCGGTACATTGTACATCTATTGACCGATCACGTACTTACTACAGTTTTAAACATTACATATGCATCTGTTGCTATGACATATGTATCCTTGCCATGATAGACTATGAGATGCCATGCTTTCCAGTTATTCCTCTCATGTTCATTTCCATGTTTCATATGCTAGTTTGCTAGATTTAGTACTTGCTCCCATCCTGACAGGATAACGTTGTAGGTGTCCTTACTGAGGAGGAGTTACTCTGCGACTCATACTATGGAGTTACTACCGAGGACCCGGCTCTGCTTTATGAGGATGTTCCTGCAGGGAACCTTGCCTAGTTGTCTTTTGTTTACTTAGACTTTGAGAGTAGACATGTATTAGACTATATCATTTTGTAACTGGACATGTATCCAGTTTTACATTTCAGCTTACTTGTACTTGGACGTTTACTATATACGATCTTTTGTGTTTGGAGCATTTATGATTCTTCTTCACTTATAGAACTGATTAGCACATTTAGTCTTATCCTGTTGTCTTTAGAACAGCTTACTACGTTTATCTTAACGTAGGCTGGGCATGACTCGGCCTGGCCCAACAATTTGGGTAGCGGGTCGTGACATATTTTTAGTGGTGGCCCATGCAGGTCCTGACTAAATTGTTTGGTTACGTTATTGTACCAAGCATACCTGCAATTAGGAACTTAAGGTAATTAGACAACATTAGGAAAGACGCTTAGAACACCTAGAGGAATGCTAGGATTGCAACATAGGAAATACATCACATGTTTGCTATTATAATTAGATTTTTTTGCATATGATTGCTTACTTTAAACAAGTCCTTATAAGTCTTTTTATGTGTAATTTAGATGGTGCTTACTCGTTCGTCCCAGCATGTTACCCCCGAGAATGGGACCCTCCATATCCAGTCAGCTGACCAGTTGACTGATGCATCTCCACCTACCACATTCCCCCACTCCTCAGATCCACAGACCCAGATACCACCTTCCACTCCCAGGCCCGGCAGGACCCGATACTTCCACAACCCCCTATCACTATACCCACCCAGGCTTCCGTCACACTCGACGGGACCCAGCTGCTCACACTGATCCAGGGGTTCCTAACAACCCATCAGGAGCAGACCACCCTACTCCGTCAGAGCATGGAGCGTTCTGAGGGACATCCCGTAGCCCCACCACATGTAGAGCCACGGCAGAGAGCGGGGACGGTCAAGGACTTCATGGGTCTGAATCCCAAGGAGTTCTCAGGGACTGAGGGCATAGTAGTAGCTGATGACTGGCTAGATTCCGTAGAGAGGAAGCTTCTGGGAGTTAGGATGCCGGATGACCTTCAGGTAGAGGCAGCAGGATTTCTGCTGATAGACTTAGCCGGAGTCTGGTTCAGGAATGAGCCGTTGTTCGCGAGAGGTAGAGCCACCTGGGACCAGTTCAAGACCCAGTTCAAGAAGAAGTTCTTCTCGACCACTGCCAGAGTAGCCATGGAGCTACGCTTCCAGAACATCCAGCAGGGGAACCGTTCTGTTGATGACTATGCGGGAGAGTTCAGTCGATTGAGCCGTTTTGCTCCTAGTCTGGTTGCTGATCCAGAGGAGATGACCCGTAGGTTTTGCCATGGTCTAGTTCCAGACATTGGCATTCTCATAGTGGCGAACGGCACGACTGACTACTACCAGAGCCTAGAGTTAGCCCGGAGCATCGAGGAGCGTCTTCTGTCTTGCAAGAGGCCGGCTCCTGTACATCATGAGGGACCGTCCAAGCGTCAGGCTTTCCAGCAGAAAGCCCCGACGCCATCCCAGCAGACTTATCGTCCCTCTACACCACACCATCAGACCCCGCCAGTTCGAGCCCCGGGACCCCGTCAGCAGCAGCAGCAGAGGGGAGCTATATGTTCTTTCTGCGGAAGACCAGGACACGATTACTCCATCTGCAGGAAGAGGTTGAAGCAGTGCTTATTTTGTGGGTCTGCCACCCACATGATACGAGAGTGCCCAGTAGCGAAGACTAGAGGACCGCTCCCGACTCAGCAGCAGAAGTTCGGGCAGCATCTGCAACAGCAGAAGGGACCTCAGGGGAGAGTTTATAGTCTAGCCGTTGAGCCGGAGCCGGAGCAGGTTTCGGAGCCAGATTACTTAGCTGACGTCATTACAGGTCATGTTTATTTGCATACTTTTCTAGCTCTATGTTTGTTTGATTCTGGTGCATCTCATAGCTTCCTATCATTAGAGTTTATGCAAGAACATCACTTAGTATCTACACCTACGACGGAGATTAGTAGAGTAATGACGGGAGGAGGACCAGTGCCTATTAGAGCTAGCTATAGATGCTCTATTCTGATAGCCGGGAGAGAGTTCGAGGGGCGATTCTTTGTGATGCCGCTCCCCGGTTATGATATCATATTGGGGATGGACTGGCTTAGCTATGCCCATGCATCTATAGATTGCCATGAGGGTAGTGTTCTGTTCAGTCCCCCAGGCACAGTACCATTTCGCGTCAGTAGGACAGGGCCGGAGATCAGCCGAGAGCCGAACTGTTGTGCGACAGTCGGGGACGCAGCACCGCCACACCCTATCATTAGGGAGTTTATGGATGTATTCCCAGAGGATCTTCCAGGACTTCCGTCTGACAGAGATGTGGAGTTCACTATAGATTTAGTGCCGGGTTCATCACCAGTATCCCGGGCTTGCTATAGAGTGAATCCCAAGGAGGCCATAGAGATGAAAGAGCAGATTGATGACCTGTTGAAAAAGGGTTTCATTCGATCCAGTGCTTCTCCATGGGGAGCGCCAGTGCTCTTTGTGCCTAAGAAGGATGGTACAGTCCGGTTGTGTATCGATTATCGGGCTTTGAATGCCATCACCATCAAGAACAAATATCCTCTGCCCAGGATAGATGATTTGTTCGACCAGTTGAGCGGGGCGAAGGTGTTTTCCAGGATAGACTTGAGATCCGGGTACCACCAGGTGAAGGTTAGGCCAGCAGATATCCAGAAGACGGCGTTCAACACGAAGTATGGGCAGTACGAGTTCCTGGTGATGCCATTTGGTCTCACAAATGCGCCAGCTGTCTTTATGAACTTGATGAATAAGACATTTCACCAGTATCTGGATAAGTTCGTCGTAGTATTTATTGACGACATCCTGATATACTCGAAGACGCCGGAGGAGCATGCCGAGCACTTGCGGATAGTTTTGGGGATTCTGAGGCAGGAGAGATTGTTTGCCAAATTGCCGAAGTACGAGTTCTTTTTAGACCAAGTGGAGTTTCTCGGTCATGTGGTCACTGGAGATGGAATCTCGGTGGATCCCAGGAAGATTGCTGCAGTTGAGACGTGGAAGGCTCCGACGTCAGTTTCAGAGATCAGGAGCTTTCTGGGTTTAGCAGGCTATTATAGGAAGTTCGTCCAGGACTTTGCTAGGATAGCTGAACCCATGACGAAGCTGACGCGGAAGGACGCAGAGTACATTTGGTCTGAGGACTGCCAGACAGCATTTGAGGAGCTGAAGAGGAGGCTGACGACCGCTCCAGTTCTGACTTTACCTTCAGGTTCTGGAGGTTTCACCATATACAGTGATGCTTCTGGGAAGGGGCTAGGATGTGTCCTACAGCAGCATGGGAAAGTGATTGCTTATGCATCTAGGCAATTGCGGACTCATGAGAGGAATTATCCTACCCATGACCTCGAGTTAGCTGCGGTGATCTTTGCCCTCAAGTTATGGAAACATTACTTATACGGAGAGCGTGTGGAGATCTTTACTGACCACAAAAGCTTGAAGTATGTGTTCACGCAGAAAGAGCTGAACATGAGGCAAAGACGATGGTTGGAGTTGATGAAGGACTTCGACATCGATTTACAGTATCACCCCGGGAAGGCAAACGTGGTGGCGGATGCGCTGAGCAGGCATCCGATGGCATGGTACCTGATGATTGATCGGCATTTGCGGGAGGATCTGGAGAAGCTCGGTATCGAGCTAGTTCGGCCAGGATCAGTGGTACAGATGATGGCGCTTGACATTCAGTCAGGTTTGATGGAGCAGATCAGGGAGGCACAGTCTACAGATGAGAGCCTTCGCGGACTTCGACCCCAGGCATTGGCGGGATTGCTGGATGACTTTACTATAGAAGAGGATGGATCCTTGAGGCGTGGCAGCCGATTGTGCATACCGAGAGGAGAGCTAGTAGAGGCAGTTTTGCAGGAGGCGCACCGATCGAGATATTCTATTCACCCTGGTGCTAACAAGATGTACCGTGACTTGCGGGAATATCTTTGGTGGCACGGGATGAAGAGGGATGTATCACGTTTTATTTCGAGATGTCTAGTTTGCCAGCAGGTCAAGGCGGAGCGCCAGAGGCCAGCTGGTTTGTTGCAGCCATTACCCATTCCCGAATGGAAGTGGGAACATATTACGATGGACTTCGTTTCAGGGCTTCCTCGTTCCCAAGGAGGGAAGGATGCCATCTGGGTCATTGTAGACAGACTGACGAAGTGTGCGCACTTCATACCCTTCAAGGTGGGACTTTCCACCGAGAAGTTGGCGGAGCTATACATGCAGCAGATAGTTCGCCTACACGGAGTGCCGGTGAGCATCGTGTCAGACAGAGACAGCAGATTCACATCCCACTACTGGAGGAGCTTACAGGAGGAGTTGGGCAGTAGGCTCAAATTCAGTACGGCATACCACCCGCAGACAGATGGGCAGTCCGAGAGGACGATACAGACGCTGGAGGATATGCTGAGGACTTGCGTGCTGGACTTCGGAGGATCATGGGAGAGCCATCTGCACTTGGTAGAGTTTTCATACAACAACAGCTACGAGGCCAGTATTGGTATGTCTTCTTTCGAGGCGCTATATGGACGACGATGTCGGACACCGCTCTTTTGGGATGATGTCGGAGACAGAGTTATGCTTGGGCCAGAGATGATCACGGATGCAGCAGAGAAAGTCGGGATGATCAGGGACATGCTCAGAGTAGCTCAGGACAGGCAGAAACACTGGGCTGATGCTAGTCGCAGGCCGATGGAGTTCGCAGACGGTGATATGGTGCTAGTGAAGATATCACCTACTCGAGGGACGATCCGGTTCGGACGAGGAGGGAAGCTGAGCCCCAGATACATCGGGCCGTTCGAGATACTTGGCAGGATCGGAGAGGTAGCTTACAGGGTTGCACTTCCACCCAACCTAGCAGGAGTTCACGACGTCTTTCACGTATCTCAGCTGAGGAGATATGTTCCAGACCCCAGTCATGTGCTAGACCATTCAGAGTTGGAGGTCGGACCGAGCCTTACAGTTTCTGAGCAGCCAGTGGAGATATTAGACAGGAGAGAGAAGAGGCTGAGGAACAAGGTTATACCCCTAGTACGAGTAGCTTGGAGCCGTCACTCCCCAGGTGAATCTACTTGGGAGAGGGAGTCGGACATGAGGGAGAGATTCCCTTACTTGTTCGATCCAACCGCTGCGGGGGAACCACCCGTTCCCGCTTGATACCTTAGAGGTTAGTTTCGATCGCAGCCTTAGTCTTTTTGTTGCATTGCTTGCTATGTTAGAATATTGTAGGGTCTTCAATCCTTGTGAATTTCGAGGACGAAATTTTTCAAGGAGGAAAGACTTGTGAGCCCCTGTTTTTCAAAATCTATTTAATTAGTGTTAATTAACTGTTAATGTCATTTTTAGCCTTAAAATATTTATTATGATTTTTAGGAAATTTTCTAGAATTTTTAAATAAATTTTAGTGGGTTTTAAAATACAAAAATACCATTTAGCAATTTTAGAAATTGTTTTAAATAAGGTTTGTAATATTTAAAATTGTTTTAAATACTTTTTGCAATAACCCAATTGTCTTTTGCAAATATAGTTTGCAAACTTTACTCGCGGGAGTCAATTTGCAAATTAGAATTTGCATTTGACTAAGGGAGGGACCTAAATAGAATTTCCTAAAGTCTAGGGGCCTCCCTGTAATTCTCCTACCCACCCCCGACGACCAGCCCCGACTGCCCCGACCGACCTACGCCGCTGCCCCCGCCATTTCCGGCTGCCCCCACCGCCATCGACCCCCTATTTAAACTCCCCTCATCCCCCTGAACGAAACCCTAACCCTAAAACTCCCCCACGACCGACCACGACCCCCTTTCTTCCCCGACGAACCCCAAACCCTAACTCTACTCCGGCGACCCCCGTTCGACGACCACCGCTCGACGTCATCGACCACCACCACCCTCAACGAGTTCGCCACGCCGAGCTAGGTCGATCGCCACCCGAGCGCCTCGACCACGACGCCCCCAGCCGCCGTTCGCCTCCTCGACTTCCACCCCCCCCGCCGGACACGTGGGTAACTTTCTTCCCTCTGTGTCGTACGTGTCTCAAACTGAGACACGAGACTCGCCTAGACACGGGGGACTCAACTGTGGTGCTGGACACGTGTTAGCCGAGTCGTACGTGTCGTGCTGGGCACGGACACGTCGACTCTGTGTCAGATTCGACTTCTCGTGTCCTGGACTGTATGGACACGAGACAAACTGTGAAATAGACTAACGGGTTGGGCTTTGATTAACGGGTAAAAACCCATTTAATTTCTAACCTAAATAAATGTTAACTAAAACCTAACCCTAACAGACTTAGCGGGCTGACCCACTGGCCAGCCCGAACAAATCAAACCCCCCCCCCCCCCCCCGCGCGCTTCTCTGGACGGGTTCGAGCCCCCTGTTTCATTTCCTTTTTCTTTTTCTTTTTCTTTTTCTTTTCTTTTTCTTTTACTGTTTTTATATATATATATATATATATATATATATATATATATATATATATATATATATATATATATATATATATATATATATATATATATGTATATTAGTATATATGTATATATATACTGTTTTAACAGTATGTATGTATATATGTATATATTTTAGGGTTAGTAAATTATATGTATATATGTTAGTATTTATATATATATATATATATATATATATATATATATATATATATATATATATATATATATATATATATGTACACATATGTATATGTATATATATTTTCTTGTATATGTATATATATTATTATATATATATATATATATACTTTATAAATTAAGTATTTTCTTGTGTATATATATATGTACTTTTGGCATAGGTATATAAATATTCTTTTATATAAATTTACCTTATTAAAATAATAATATTTATTTTGACTATTACCAACTTGTATTTTTATTGTATTTAAAATTACTGCAACCATTTGATGTCCAAGCCTAGCATGGGTATTTGGGCTCAAATGTGTTTTCACACATTCAAGACCTGTACAAGTCATATTGGACTTGATTCATGGCCTTGGGTCCTGTATTTGAACTTTGGTTCAAATTATATACATGGACAAAATACGCAGATAATTAATTATTGTGTGCATTGCTGTTTTTGATTTTCTAAAAATACTTAAAGTACTGCTAAAATTATGGAAAAATAGTTTTTAGATACTTTGCTAAGTTGGCAAATTTAGTATAATTTTTGTAGTATTTAAATTACTGTTTTGCCACTAGTTTGGCATATGAAACCAAAACTCACTTTCTGTATACTTAGGAAAGCTGATTTTTATAAAATATTTGTACTGGTTAATAAATTCCAGAAAAATTATAATAAATTTCTACGATTAACAAGGATCACTTTGATACTTTACTTTAAGAAAAACTAGACTTTTTGCCTATCTTTAAAATTGTTAGAACACAATAGTCTTTTGATTTATTTATTGATTAATTACGACTTGTAGCTTTTGTACTATTTTGAGTTTTAACCGTACTAAACCCCATCCCTCACTAGTGTAAAGACCCTGGAATGTTAGTTAACATAGTGTGTCACCCCCACATTGGTCTCCTAGTCCAAGTCATCATTTTGGCTAGGTGCCCAATCACAAGTCGTGTTTTACCAGTTTAGTGTCCTAGCGTTTTAGCTTAGTGTAAAAGCTAAGTTATTGCATTTATCTCTACAGTGACGAGTTACTGGACATCCATAGCATCGTTATCGCAGCTTGTTTTGTTTTGCTTTGCTAGAGGCAAGTACTTTCTACGAACTTTACATATTGTCACATAAATGAACTGCAAACCCCACCATGTTACATGCTGATCCTTGGGGTAGCAAGTCAGATCTTTACATGTTGTGCTTTCAGTCATTACCATGCTTAGAACAGTCTTGATGTATCTCTCACATGATTAGAATATGGGTTATGGGGAAACTGTTAGTAGTGTACGTGATCATACCCCCCCTACTCGTACGTACGTACCGAGCAAGGTTGACATTTTATGTATACCTTGTCGTAGGCACATCAGCTATATTTATACGTATGTACACCTATCGCTTGTTTTACTTGTACGTATGTACATTTTATTTTGTACCTCGGTACATTGTACATCTATTGACCGATCACGTACTTACTACAGTTTTAAACATTACATATGCATCTGTTGCTATGACATATGTATCCTTGCCATGATAGACTATGAGATGCCATGATTTCCAGTTATTTCTCTCATGTTCATTTCTATGTTTCATATGCTAGTTTGCTAGATTTAGTACTTGCTCCCATCCTGACAGGATAACGTTGTAGGTGTCCTTACTGAGGAGGAGTTACTCTGCGACTCATACTATGGAGTTACTGTCGAGGACCCGGCTCTGCTTTATGAGGATGTTCCTGCAGGGAACCTTGCCTAGTTGTCTTTTGTTTACTTAGACTTTGAGAGTAGACATGTATTAGACTATATCATTTTGTAACTGGACATGTATCCAGTTTTACATTTCAGCTTACTTGTACTTGGACGTTTACTATATATGATCTTTTGTGTTTGGAGCATTTATGATTCTTCTTCACTTATAGAACTGATTAGCACATTTAGTCTTATCCTGTTGTCTTTAGAACAGCTTACTACGTTTATCTTAACGTAGGCTGGACATGACTCGGCCTGGCCCAACAATTTGGGTAGCAGGTCGTGACACCTAAGGGGAATGGTGCTGACGTACTAGCACGGGTATTGCAGAACCTTCAATAGGGTGTGTGACTTGGTACGAAAGTACATGTTGCAATACGAATATTTCGGGACCTTTGGTAGAGACCGCATTCGGACATCAAGTGATCACTGTCTTACTAGAATGTAGTCCAAGATGGCGATCGCCAGTGACCTGCATATAGTTAGGTTGCATGCTAATTTTTTATACTTGCAGGCCTAGCACTTGATGCGGAATAGACAATTGTCTTTTTTATTTTTGAAGGCTAACAGACGTCTAATGCATAAACACATTATAACACTAAGTTTTTATATATTAAAATAATATTGTTGTATAAACAAGGATAATAAGAATTGGATAAGTTTAACTCTGTTTTGTGACACCTTTATGACTAGGAACACTTATACGTTTATGCCATATAATTGATCCTAAAACAAGAATTAGAAATATAACATAATATTGTTCTTTCACTCGCTAATTCAACGTGTTAGTTTGTTACTGAACCCTTACCATATCTTCTCAGGTGAGAAGATTGCTTGGACGCGATGAGGCATTGGAGCTCGGTTGACAACTTGTAGCATATCGACTGAAGACGATAATTTGTGTATATAGAGGACATAATGTATAGTATATCATTATTTGTATAGTTCTTAAGTCGTAAGCCTTACGACATGTTTCATTATATTGAGTGTTTGTAATCCATTTGTTCTTTGGCTTTAAGTCGTCGTAATTTCGCTACTAGATTATTAATAAAGAAATTCATTTTGTATAACCCAAGTGTATCGACTTTTATTTATTTTTACTGCAATGACTTTAATTTGAAACGCTTCCACTGTTCGCGTTTACATGCTTGTCTTGTACAAGAGCAATTTAGGCTTGTACAATATCACATCTAGTGACGACTTTTGGTCCTATAGGAACGGAAAGTGATAGATAGGGTATCTCAACCCTATCTAGTCGAGTGTGATGATATTGTCTATCCGTCCAACTTCAAACCACAGTCATTCATGCTCTTTGACGAGCTCACTTCTTCTCGCCAACATTAGTATACTACTTGTAAACCCTGAAAATTCAATTTCATAAAGAAAATTTAAAATTTCCAAATTATGGCTTTAATCATGATTATTTTGATTTTTGTTAATAATAATTATTAAAGGAAAAGAAATTTGATTCTGAATTTTTTTAAAAAACATTTCTTCCTTAAAAAGAAAAGGTATTTCCAGAAGAATAATCTTCCTTTTAATTGTGGAATTCGTTATAACCAAGTTTTGGAGAGACTACTGAATTTTATTTGAAATTTCAAACAAATAAACCCAAATCCTGTAATTATCCAAAACTCAAGGCCTAGCTGGGAAAAAAAAAATCAACTAACTATATCTACTGTTCAATTAAGGAAACAGTATCAGAAATTTATTTCCATCTCGATCATCTTTACTAGATCCGCAAACTTAGTATCACCACCGAGCGTTTGTTGAATCCCAACTCTCGAATTAGAAACTTCGAAACCTTCCATCAAGATTGCCTCCAGGGGAGAAAGACAACGGTGAGCGGCGTATCGGAGGTCAAAGCAGCTTTCAGTAGCTCCAAGGCCTGCGTATCACATAAACAGAATTTCATATCGCCACAAGTACCCATTGCTTCAAAAAAAAAAAAAAAAAAAAAATATATATATATATATATATATATATATTCCAAAAAAAGCACGATCATAATTTCTTACTTGAACATTTCCGATAACGACCTCTCCCTCCAGTGTCTTGCCGAATGTCCCCTCGCAGTCACTGATAGCTTGTAAGATACCAGTCGGGGTAATCGGAGAGACGCACAAGTTATCGGTCAAGATATACTTTACCCGGCCATTAGCGTAGCCTCCACCTCTTTCTGTTGTATTTAACTTCCTCTTCGGATTCAAATGGTGGTAAATTTTTTTGTAAATCGATATAAAATCACTCTCACAAGAAGATCCTTCACTCGGCACCAATTCCTCGACATTTAGTAAATTCTTGCTACAACTGAAGAAGGGGAGAAGTTTGGGAGATAACAACAGGCTCTTGCATTCATCAGACACAATGTACTCTGAACCCAAACCTTCCACACTTCGATACAAGTTACCAAGACATCCCAATCCTGAGCTGGTGTTAAGAAGCTCGATTACGCTACCAATGGGTAGCACTAGGGAGCTGAACAGAAGATTCACCATCTCTTCGTCAACCTCGGCAAAAAGCAACCTGTTGCGAGCTCTGTCTATATAGAGTTTTATGCTTATTTGTTCGCAGCCATCGGCTTCTGACTGAGCTTCTGTTTTTACACTAATTTTGTTTCTGGTATCTGCTTTAAACCTTGATTCATTTCGTAATGCCTGTGTCTTGTGGAAGCAGACGTCGGTCAGAGGCGTCCCAGAGATTATCGATTGTTTGAGCAAATATGAAACCTATAACAATGCATCGACATTTCATAAGTGCTACTCAAATGAATGAACGTACAAGTTATAGTTTTTCTCAAAAAAGAAATAAAAAATAAAAATGAAACACTTTAAATTTGTAATTTGTAATATGAATAATTATTTTCAACATGGACCGTACATTCTCAAGCTATATAATTTGAAATTAAACAATGAATTATATACCTCCTCTTTGCCGAGGTCTAGAGTCCTCTCCTCCAACTTCTTGTTGCTCCTTATTCCCAGCTTCTGAAGCAGGGTGGAGGTAGACGCCACAGAAGCCGGCATTACACACAAATCATCCGTTATGATGAACGTTGGTCCTCCTCCCTTCACAAAAACTCCTCCATCGTCGCCGACAGAATCTTCCTTTCTCTTCCGCCATGAATTTGTTCCGACCATGATTTGTCCACAGTAAGAACACGGAACATCCGGCACCAAACTAACGAAAACTACATCCTTGTTTGCGCAGTTCTTCTTAGAGCATTGGTAGAATCTTCTTGGGTTGGCATTGCCTATGTTTAGCTTCAAATCCTCGCACCGGAACGCCCCTGCAGATAGAGGACGAAGCAGCATGTTCTTGCAAGCCTTTGTCTCCAGGTGCTTGTCGTCGAGGCTCTTAACGCTCTCGTAGACGTTCGTCATCGATTCGAGAACCGAACTGTCGTCGATGAGCTCGATAACAGTCGACAGCGGCAGCGTTAGGAAGCTGAAGAGGATATCTAAGAAATCCTTGTCAGCTTCGGCAAAAACGACCCTGTTCTTGTCGTTGTCGATGACGAACTTCACGGATATCTTAGCTTCACTAGCCATTGTACAAGTTCTGTGATACTGGTCTAACGCAGAATGAGAGAGAGTTTATTGATTGTTGGGGACGAGAAAGCGGGGAATTTTGCCCGTCCGTTGAGCAGAATTTACTGGTTTGCAAGTCCGTACCGACCATTTGATCATGATCGGACGGTGTGGATTTGGCTTCGTGTCTGGATTTGAAGTGGTCGCACCAAATAGATTGAGTTTGTTAAAAGAATCAAATCAAATCCTACTTTTTAGTCTGAGAAATGGATAGAGTTGTTAATAAAATCAAATTAAATCCGGATGGATTGACTAAAAACGTTATCTATTTAAAGAGAGATCTCCCATTGGCATCCCCTATTGGAAAGTAGTCATCACTGTCATGGCAAGCGGCGCCGGAGGGATACAAGAACCAGTACCTAAAGCTTTCGATGTCGACGTCGACGTCCATGTCCCGGTCAAGCGCACTAACAGATTTGCCATCGCGTGTGCTGTTCTCGCTTCCATGACTTCCATTCTCATGGGCTATGGTAACCCCGCAGTCTCTCAAACACTAGAAATTTTTATTCGCATAGGCCAGATTGACCGTGCACTTTTTATGTCATCCACTTGATAGCACGGAAGAACTATTCTTGCAGCTTCCACATTGCTCTACATCTTGTGATTTGATCTCCCCCTCTCTTTTTTCTAGATATTGGTGTGATGAGTGGAGCGTCCATCTTCATCAAGGACGACCTCCACATCAGCGACAACCAGCTGGCGGTCGTCATAGGCGTCCTCAACCTCTACTCCCTAGTCGGCTCCGCAGCGGCGGGACGCACCTCCGACTGGGTGGGGCGTCGCCTCACCATCGTCGTCGCCGCGGTCTTCTTCTTCATCGGCGCCATCATGATGGGCTTCGCCCCCAACTACGCCTTGCTCATGCTCGGACGCTTCTTCGCGGGCGTCGGGGTCGGCTACGCCCTCGTGATCGCCCCCGTCTACAGCGCCGAGGTGTCCCCCGCCTCCTCCCGGGGGTCCCTCACCACCTTTCCCGAGGTCTTCATCAACTGCGGCCTCCTCCTCGGCTACATCTCCAACTTCGCCTTCGCCAAGCTGCCGCTGAACGTCGGCTGGCGCGTCATGCTCGGCCTCGGCGCGGTCCCCTCTGTCTTCCTCGGCGTCGGGGCCCTCTTCATGCCCGAGTCCCCTCGGTGGCTGGTCATGCAGGGCCGCCTCGGCGACGCCAAGAGGATCCTCGAGCGGACCTCCGACTCCAAAGAGGAAGCCCTGGTACGCCTCGCCGATATCAAGTCCTGCGCCGGAATCCCCGAAGACTGCAACGACGATATCGTAACCGTCAGCAAGAAGAGCCACGGGGAAGGCGTGTGGAAGGAGCTGCTCGTCTCTCCCACTCCGGCCGTCCGCCGAATCCTCATCGCCTCCGTCGGGATGCATTTCTTCCAGCACGTCTCCGGCATCGACTCCGTCGTCGTCTACAGCCCTAGAGTGTTCGAGAAGGCCGGGATCAAGAACAAGGACCTCTTGCTAGGCGCGACGGTCGCCGTCGGGGTCATGAAGACCGGGTTCATCCTCGTCGCAATGTTCCTAGTGGACCGATTCGGTCGCCTTCCGCTCCTCAAGACCGGCATGGGAGGGATGATATTCTCTTTGGTAGGTTTAGGGACCGGGCTTA
Organism: Iris pallida; assembly: GCA_029216955.1. NCBI lineage: Eukaryota > Viridiplantae > Streptophyta > Magnoliopsida > Asparagales > Iridaceae > Iris > Iris pallida. Next base: position 2,281,734 of record JANAVB010038615.1, on the reverse strand, counting down.
CGGTCATCGCCCACCACCCCGACGAGAGGCTCAGGTGGGCCATCGCGCTGTGCACCGTGTCGATACTGCTGTACGTGGCGTTCTTTTCGATGGGACCGGGGCCGGTGACCTGGGTGTACACGTCGGAGATCTTCCCGCTGCGGCTGCGGGCGCAGGGCGCGAGCATCGGGGTGGCGGTGAACCGGGTAACGAGCTCGGCGCTGACGATGTCGTTCATGGCGCTCTACAAGAGGATAACGATCGGCGGGTGCTTCTTCCTTTACGGAGGGGCGGCGGTGCTGGCGTTTGTGTTCTACAGCGTGCTCCTGCCGGAGACGAAGGGGAAGACGCTGGAGGAGATGGAGGAGTTCTTCGGGGTTAGGTCAAAGAACAAGGGAGAGGGAGAGGAGGTGACCAAGGAGTCTTCTAGCAAGTAGTGAATTGATTTTGGTTTGTTGGTGGCAAATGATGAATTGGAAGCGAAGGCTCTCCTGCGCGCTTCTCCTCCGCTTACTTCTTCATTTTCTTTTCTTCTCCGTGTCCATGCACGTCGTGTCCGTTACTACTTTCTTCTGTTCTCCGTGTCCTTTCACTCCGTGTCCGTTCTACATGCGCTTAGCGCTCCTATCCTGCAGACCGAATTATATATATTAGGATTTTATATAATCTCCGCTTATTGTCTGATGCCCTCTCCTTTTTCTTTTTTTCTTTTTTTTTAGAATTTTTGTAACTTTTGCATGAATTTTAATTTCGCTTTAGTTGTGCAATAATATGTTTTCGTTGGTTTATTGTTTGAAATTCTAATTTCCATGGGGATAAAATTCAATGACTTGACTCTTGAAATGCTTGAAGTATTTCAAGTTGCAGTCATTTTGCTAGTCGATAATCATCGATCATCACTGAGCAAAGCCGATGAATTTTATGTTCTGATGCACAATTTCTTGTACATTATATGGGTCGGGTGTGGATTAATTTTAGCGTTATTTAGTAATAAACTAATAATGTCTCATATGATAGTTAAAATTAGGATTAGGATTTCGAAAATGAACCACGATTTGGGTCCAAATTAATGTTCACTTGTTTTCGTTAACAGTAACTTGGAGACCCAAATCCTAACAACCGTTATTTTCGAAATCCAAACTCTAATATACATATTATACGAGACCCTATTACAAAATAACCCTTCATTTTATTGCTAAATTAGCTCTTATATATACCATTTTTTTTTATCAAATAGCATAATTTCGACTAGCTTTTTAGCTTTTTATACAATAATCTAAAGAATTGATAATCAAAGCAGAGCCACAAATCTGAGCTAGAATAGGCTAGGTATAACCCTTCATTTTATTGCTAAATTAGCTCTTATATATATATATATATATATATATATATATATATATATATATATATATATATATATATGGAACCAGGTAATTGTATTAATAGAGAGTAAAATCAATGTTACAACATTATGGGTAATTATCGGGTAAAGTGCAAAAAATCCCTCGTTAAATATGTGCTTTTTGCACTAAAAGACCCCATGCTCTTAAAATACCCAAAAGTATGAAATATGCTCATTTTGCCCCCAAATGACAATTTTACCCCTCCCTCCCCCCCTCCTTCGGCTGTGTTCGCCGGCGACGGAGGCGGAGGGGAGGGGTGGGGGTCGGATGGTGGGGTGGGGGGCAGGCGGGGGGGGGGGGGGGGGTCGCTCGCCGGGGGTCGGGGCCGACGAAGGAGGAGGGGGGGGGGGTCGAGGCCGGCGAGGGAGGAGGAGGGGGGTGGGTCGGGTTCGCCGGCGGGGGCTGGTCGGGTTCGCCGGCGGGGGGGGGGGGGGGGGGGGGGGGGGGGGGGTGTTATCGGGGGAGGTCAAGGGGGCTGGGGGTTCGTCGGCGGGGGGTGGTCGGGTTCACCGGCGAGGGGGGGGATCGGGGGGGATCGGGGGGGGTCAGGGGGGCTGGGGGATCGCCGGCGGGGGGTGGTCGGGGGGGGGCGCTGGGGGATCGCCGGAGGGGAGGGGTATTTTTGGTATAATTTTTTAAAAATTTGGCTGGAGGGGCCTAAGCGAGCGGATATATAATCTAAGGAGGGGTAAATTGACAAAAAATTCTAAAAGGTCTTTTAGTGCAAAAGGCACATATTTAACGAGGGATTTTTTGCACTTTACCCGTAATTATCACTAACTCCCATCCTTCTAATATCATAATCGACATTGTGAAGAATGCCAATGACCGATGTTCTACTCTCATGGAAAATTATGTTATTCCTTTCACGCCAAATGTGCCAAACTGCTGACGCTAAGCGTGCGCAGTGTAACGGCCCAAATATTGCACCCCGCCCGAGGCCCAGTTGCATAACCTGTTCGCGGACCAAGGTTATGCGGGAAGCTTCCAGAACATTCTAGAAGATGGCGGAAGGCTCTAGAAGATTGTGGATCTCTCCGGAAGGCCCAAGATCGTTCTAGGAGGCCCAAGAAGCTTCTGGAAGGCCCTTGAAGTTTTCTTTTATGTTGCTAAGGAATAAACCTGGAATATGCCATTCCAGTTATGGTAGATTGTAATAATCCTTGGAATATTCCTTCCAGGACTTTCCTTGTATTGCTCTCTGAGCACTTATAAAAGGGGAGGCTCTCATTTGTTCCTCACCACCTAAAATTGTAAGCATTCTCCAAGTCAATAAAGAGATTCTTACTAGTCCCCTCTTTACTCCACTATTCTAGTTTTCTTAGCGATCTAGCTAAGTCGGGACGGGAAGGCTTGCACGAGTCTCTGAGGAGAAAGACAGTGCGTCGCACGGGACGAAGTGCTAGCAAAAACACTAAGTCCGTGACAAGTGGTATCAAAGCCAGGTTCGATCGCCGTCATGTCTTCGACCGAAGCCATCATCAACGACGAGCCCGCACAACCCTCATCGCCTAAGGAGAAGGCGAAGACCTCGAAGAAGGGCAAGAGCAAGGAACCGTTGCTGGAACGGGCTCTTGGCGAGTTGGCGGACCGTGTTGAGATGCTAGAGAAGGGCGTGACGGGCGTCGAGTATCAAGTGGAGCAGAACCAAACGGCTCAAGAGGAATTCGCCCAAGGTTTGGAGGCGGATGTCGCCACGGCTATGTCGGAGTTCCGAGAGCATCTCCGCGAGATGCAGGCTGAGTTCGAGGAGGAACGAAAGGCCACGAAGGCGGAGATTGCTGAACTACGCAAAGAGCTACAAACCAAGGCGGAGGTCCTTGAGAGGGCCATTGCTGGTGGTCCGACTCCGAGGAGGGAGTCGACGCAGAGGGTGAAGTATCCAGAACCCAAATCCTTCACTGGCGTACGGGACGCGAAGGAGGTGGATAACTTCATCTGAAACGTCGAGCGTTACCTGAAGGCGGTCCGCATCGAGGATGAGACCGACAAGGTAAATACAGCGTCCCTATATTTTTCTGATGATGCTACGCTGTGGTGGCGACGCAGGTGCATCGATATAGAAAAGGGACTATGCAAGATCGAGACTTGGGAGGATCTCAAGAAGGAAATCAAGTCTCAATTCCACCCGAAGAACGTGGAGTATGTCGCAAGACGGAGTTTGCGTCAACTCAAGCACACCGGGACGATCAAGGAGTATGTGGCGGAGTTCACCCGCCTGATGCCCACCATTTCCAGTATGGACGAAGAAGATCGCATGTTCGCGTTCCTGGAGGGTCTACAACCATGGGCGGCACAAGAGTTGCAGAGGCAAGATGTGTCAGATCTGAACACGGCTGTTGCGGCAGCCGAGAAGCTGATGGAGTATCGACGGAACGATGCCCCAAAGCCCAAGGAAAAGACCACCACCAAGTTCAATGGTGGGGGAGCGAAGAAGAACAATGGAAAGGGAGGCCCACCGCCGAAGGACAAGCCGCAAGCAAAGCCTTCGACGGAGCAGAAGATCGAGTGCTATGTGTGCGGTGGAAATCACCTCGCACGAGACTGTCCGAACAAGGGCAAGAGGGTGAACGCAGTCCAAGGCGAGGAGGCCGAGGACATGGAGCCTAAGAAGGGGGCTCACATGGGTGCCCTGCGCCTGTTGAATGCTTTAAAGAGCAAGGCGGTCGTGTCCAAGACCCCGAATCGAGAGCTGATGTACGTGGACATGAAGATCAACGGCCACAACACCAGGGCGATGGTCGACACGGGGGCTATCCACAACTTTATCTCGGACGCGGAGGTCCGACGCTTGGATTTAGCACTGGAAAAAGACTCAAGCACGATAAAGGCAGTCAACTCTAAGGCGCGCCCCGTGCAGGGGGTGGCCAAAGGAGTGAAGATCCAAGTGGGAGACTGGACGGGTGTCACCAGTCTCACGGCAGCACCACTGGACGACTTCAACATGATCCTTGGGATAGACTTCCTCACCTCGGCAAAGGCAATCCCAATGCCGCATTTGGGAGTCGTCGGGATCATGGAGGAGAGCTCTCCGTGCATGGTGACAACTGCACGAGGCGAGCTTACGAAAGGGAAGGCTCTCTCCACATTACAACTCAAGAAGGGGATGCGACACGGAGAGATGACTTACCTTGCTGTTCTCAAGTCGGAGGAGGTTCCCGTGCAGGGGGATCTTCCGCTTGAGATCGATGACGTCCTTGTGGAGTTCGGGGATGTCATGCCGCAGGAGTTGCCGAAGAGGCTACCTCCGCGAAGGGAGGTAGACCATGCCATCGAGTTGGAGCCGGGCACGAAGCCGCCCGCCATGGCTCCATATCGCATGGCCCCGTCGGAGCTGGACGCGTTGAAGAAACAACTCAAGGAGCTGCTAGACGCGAGATTCATCAGACCGTCAAAGGCCCCGTATGGTGCACCGGTGCTGTTCCAGAAGAAGAAGGACGGAAGCCTTCGTTTGTGCATCGACTATCGTGCACTAAACAAGGTAACCGTCAAGAACAAATATCACATCCCGTTGGTGGCGGACTTGTTCGACCAATTGGGAGGCGCGAGATACTTCTCCAAACTTGATCTGCGTTCGGGGTATTATCAAGTCCAGATTGCGGAGAGCGACGAGGCTAAGACGACATGCGTGACGAGGTATGGCGCATATGAGTTTATGGTTATGCCTTTTGGTCTAACAAATGCTCCTGCGACTTTTTATACTTTGATGAACAAGCTCTTTCATCCCTACCTGGATCGGTTCGTCGTGGTCTACCTCGACGACATCGTCGCGTACTCAAACACGGTGGAGGAGCACATCGAGCATTTGAAGACTGTCTTCCAGGTGCTAAGGGAGAACAAACTCTTCGTCAAGCGAGAGAAGTGCTCATTCGCTTAAGAAGAGGTGTCGTTCTTGGGGCACTGGATCGGGCGTGGCAAGATATGGATGGACGGCGCAAAGGTCCAGTCCATACGGGAGTGGGAGGCTCCCACCAGGCCGACGGAGCTGCGATCGTTCCTTGGCTTGGCGAACTACTACCGGCGGTTCATCCGAGGATATTCCGCCATCGCAGCGCCTCTGACCGATCTGCTGCAGAAGGATCGGGCATGGAGCTGGATGCCCCGATGCGAGGAGGTATTCGAGGCACTGAAGCAGGCTGTGACGGAGGAGCCGGTCTTGTCTCTACCAGACTACTCCAAGGCGTTCGAAGTGCACACGGACGCGTCCGACTTCGCCATCGGTGGGGTGTTAGTGCAGGAAGGACACCCCATCGCGTTCGAGAGCCACAAGTTGAATGACACTGAGCGGCGCTACACGGTACAGGAGAAGAAGATGACCGCGGTCGTGCATAGCTTGAGGACATGGCGGCACTACCTCCTCGGCACCAAGTTCGTGGTCATGACGGACAATGTTGCCATGAGCTACTTCCAGTCCCAAAAGAAGCTATCTCTGAAGCAGGCGAGATGGCAAGATTTTTTAGCCGAGTTCGACATGGTGTTGCAGTACAAACCCGGCAAAGAAAATCAGGTGGCCGATGCGCTTAGCAGGAAGGCCGAGCTTGCATCTGTGTGCTTGCTCAAGGGGGACATTCTGGACCGTGTTCGAGTGGGAATCATGGAGGACCCACTAACACTGGCCCTAGTGAAGCTTGCCAAGGAGGGCAAGACGAGAAGGTTCTGGCTGAAAGACTCTCTACACCAAGGGCGACAGGGTGGTCGTTCCTAGGTGGAGTGGCTTGCGGAGACAGCTACTCAAGGAGTGTCATGACACAAAGTGGGCGGGACATCCGGGACAGAAGCGAACATTGGCGCTACTGGAGGCTGCATACTACTGGCCTCGCATGCACAGAGATGTGGAGGACTATGTTCGTACTTGTCTTGTGTGCCAACAGGACAAGGTGGATCATCAAAAGCCCGGGGGCCTGCTGGAGCCTCTTCCTGTGCCGAGTCGGCCGTGGGAGAGCATTTCGATGGACTTCATCTCCGCCCTGCCGAAAGTGGGGGCGCTTGGGTCCATTCTCATGGTGGTGGACCGGTTCTCAAAGTATGCGACCTTCATTGCTGCTTCGACGGACTGCACAGCAGAGGAGGCCGCGCGACTGTTCATCAGCCACGTGGTGAAGTTCTGGGGTATCCCGGTCAACATTGTCAGCGACCGAGACCCCCGCTTCACGGGGAAGTTCTGGAAGGAAGTGTTCAAAATTCTCGGGACGGACTTACACTTCTCGACTAGCTTCCACCCGCAGACGGACGGGCAGACCGAGCGGGTCAACTCGCTACTCGAGGAGTACTTGCGGCACTTTGTGAGTGCCAACCAGAGGGATTGGGTACATCACCTCGACGTCGCTCAGTTCTGCTACAATCTTCAACGGAGCGAGTCGTCGCACAACAGTCCATTCGAGTTGGTGATGGATCGCCAACCGCTTGCCCCGCACACGCTGAGTGCGGGGTCCTCGAGTAGAAGCCCCGCGGCCAACCAGTTCACTTCAGAGTTCAAGGCAAAGGCGGACATTGCCAAGGCATTTTTGGAGAAGGCCGCGAGGAAGATGAAGAAGTGGGCCGACGCGAAGCGAAGGCCGGTTGAGTACAAGGAGGGGGACATGATGCTGGTGAAGCTGCAACCACAACAGTTCAAGGTATTCCGCAAGGTGCACAAAGGACTGATCCGGAAGTATGAAGGCCCCTTTCCCGTGCTCAAGAAGGTAGGCAAGGTGGCCTACAAGCTTGAACTCCCTGCCAAGCTGAAGATTCATCTAGTCTTTCATGCCAGTTGCTTGAAGCCATACCATGAAGACTTGGAGGATCCCCAGCGCGGAGTTCCGAAGCGACCAACGGCGACCATGACGACTTCCTTCGACAAGGAGGTGGAAGCCGTGCTGGACAGGAGGACCATTCGGCGACGAGGAGTGTCCCCGTATGTGGAGTACCTCATCCAGTGGAAGGGCTTGCCTTACGGCGAGTCTAACTGGGAACGTGCTGATACGCTACATCAGTTCGAAGCCGAGATCCATGCGTTTCTCAGCAAGCATGGTTGACGAGGGCGTCAACGCCTTAGGTGGGAAAGAATGTAACGGCCCAAATGTTGCACCCCGCCCGAGGCCCAGTTGCATAACCTGTTCACGGACCAAGGTTATGCGAAAAGCTTCTAGAATATTCTAGAAGATGGGGAAGGCTCTAGAAGATTGTGGATCTCTCCGGAAGGCCCAAGATCGTTCTAGGAGGCCCAAGAAGCTTCTGGAAGGCCCTTGAAGTTTCCTTTTATGTTGCTAAGGAATAAACCTGGAATATGCCATTCCAGTTATGGTAGATTGTAATAATCCTTGGAATATTCCTTCCAGGACTTTTCTTGTATTGCTCTCTGAGCACTTATAAAAGGGGGAGGCTCTCATTTGTTCCTCACCACCTAAAATTGTAAGCATTCTCCAAGTCAATAAAGAGATTCTTACTAGTCTCATCTTTGCTCCACTATTCTAGTTTTCTTAGCGATCTAGCTAAGTCGGGACGGGAAGGCTTGCATGAGTCTTTGAGGAGAAAGACAGTGCGTCGCACGGGACGAAGTGCTAGCAAAAATACTAAGTCCGTGACAGCAGGCCTCTCTAAACCATGTAGTTGTTCTCCTTCCTGCTGCATGATGATCCCGAATATACTTCATAGCTTCCTCGAAATTTTGCACTTGAGTTTGTGGTATGCCTAGTCGACGTTGCTGCTCCTGCCAGATCTCGATAAAACACAATTGAAGAATATGTGGTTTCTAGTCTCCTCTTCGAGCTGACACAATGGGCATGTCGAGTAGAGATTCCAAATCTCTGAAGTCGGTCTCTGGTTAGGAGACGCTTCATGGCAACTTTATATAGTGTTAGTTGCATTTTCCTTGGAATGTCCTTCCTCCAGACAATGTCTGCCCACTCCGGTCGCTGTTGTGGAGTGGTGATCCTCCGAGCCATAGCAGCAGCGTCAAACCTGGTATCCGTCCATACCTATGTGTCAGTTCCAAGCAATGGATCAATATGCACTCGCTCAACAGTGGCTGCAATGCTTCGGGTTCTCTGATATAGTTCAGGTCGCCACATCCCGTGCCGGATGATGCGACTTACTTTTTCCCCTCTCCTTGCGTCCCGATCAAATTGTGGACCGAGAATTTGTAGTAAGCTTTGCTGTCCAATCCAGGGGTCAAGCCACAAGTCGGTATTCTGGCCATTCGCCATTATACGACTGATATGTGGAATGATGTTGCGACGTTGGCGGATGATGTGTTTGAAGGTCACCGATTCATTGTTGGTCAACTGATACTCCCAGAAATTCCTGCCTCTAAGATATTTGCTGGTTGTCCAATCCGCCCATAATGAGTTCCCCTGTATGAGTTTCCACGCCATCTTCAAACCTGCAACGGATCGGATAAGGGTCAGAGGCCGGAGCCCCACTCCCCCTTCCTCCTCTGGCCTGCAGAGAGTGTCCCATGCTATGGCGTGCACACCTCCGCGCCATACAAAGTCCGCGCACTGTTTTTCTATGCGTTGTAGCGTAGCTGCAGGGACTTGGATGGCCTGTAACCAATAATTCATGATGGAGAGTATAACAGATCTTACTAACTCAATTCTTCCTCCGAAGGAAAGGCACTGAGCTTGCCATCCCTCTATACGTTTCTGAACGTAATCCACTAGCGTGTGGCAGTCTTCTTGGCGACAGTAATTAGTAGTAAGTGGAATGCCAAGGTATTTCACTGGCAATTCCGCCTGGCCGATCCCCAATTCATTCGCTCGCTCTTCTTTATTCGGGCAAAGCCGATTAAAATATATGCGGCTTTTGTCTCTATTTAATCTCAGTCCAGTAAGGTCGCCAAAAGTTTCCATCATTTCCGCCATCTTCCTCAAGCCATGCATGGTTGGTTGCATGAAAACTAATAGATCGTCCGCTTAGATCAGATGACTAACTAACAATAAAATGAAGGGTTATATATATATATATATATATATATATATATATATATATATATATATATATATATATATATTACTAACTAACAATAAAATGAAGGGTTATATATATATATATATATATATATATATATATATATATATATATATATAACCCTTCATTTTATTGTATATATATATATATATATATATATATATATTACTAACTAACAATAAAATGAAGGGTATATATATATATATATATATATATATATATATATATATATATATATTACTAACTAACAATAAAATGAAGGGTTATATATATATATATATATATATATATATATATATATATATATATATATATATATATATATATATACACACACACGAAGGTATAGGAGAGGCAATACAAATCATTCCTGGTTCTAAAGGACGGGAAGCTACATGGTATCTAGAAGCATGTACTAGACTTGTGTCAGCAGTCTAGCACATATGGAAAGAACGGAACAATAGGTTATTTTTTGGCACTAGCACAGTGATCATAGGGATAGAGCTCAAAATTCTTAGAATATGATGTAAGAGATATGGGCTCAACAGGGGTGATAGGATGATGGTTGTATAAAAGTTTTATCAATAAAATTTTACATGGTTCCAAATATATATATATATATATATATATATATATATATATATATATATAGGGGTGAGCATCGATTCGGTTCGGTTCAAACCGAACCGTATATATGAAAACCGAAATAACCGTAAACCGTATTTCTCAAAACCGAAAACCGAACCGTTTTTATAAAAACCGAACAAAATCGAACCGAATTAATTCGGTTCGGTTTTTGGTCGGTTCGGTTTCATGAGCCAATGTGTCGGACCTTATTTTAAAAATATGGCATTATTGTATTTATGAATTATTATATTACATAGTGTGAAAAATATTACTATATATAGATTGAGGGTAAAGAAAGAGAGCACTCAAAGAAGTACCGACAGAGAATAGGAGAAGAGATTGCTCTCTTAGGAGTTACAAAATATTAGTATATGTAGATTGAGGGTAGTTTGATAAATTACTAAATCTAAATCGGTTTTCGGTTCGGTTCGGTTACCCGGATCAAGAATCGAAAACCGAACCGTTATTTTAAATTTTCAAATTTTAAAACCGAAAAACCGAACCGTTTGTCATATTTCGGTTCGGTTCGGTTCGGTTTTCGATTTTCAACCGTTATATGCTCACCCATATATATATATATATATATATATATATATATATATATATATATATATAAAAGGATCAACATATCCTCCGCGGAGCTCCGTCAAAGTTCTACCCCCTGCACTATCAGATCGAGCGAAGTCCGCATGGGACCCCCGCGATCCAACGGCCAAGGGGACGCGGGGCTTCGACGGGACTCTCGATCCGGGCCGTGTGTGTATATATATATATATATATATATATATATATATATATATATATATATATATGATTTGGACTTGAAATTGACCAATGTTAGATTTTTTTTGTTTCAAATCACTATTCACCCAAACTCCAATATTAGTCAATTAAAATCCAAATTCTAATATATATGTGTATGTGAGACCCTAAAACTAAATATCCCACATTTTTTGGGTGTGGATCCAGCACCCTTGGGTCTGCCCTTCCCTGATAATATATCGAAAACCTGATATACCAAAGTTACATTCTCTTTGTTAATAACTGCAAGCCAACCTTGAAGCGCATGTTTTCTTGGATAGGCATATTAATAACAATCACTTCTGAATTTTTTCTTTTTTATGTTAATGGACAAATTCAATAAAAGAATAAAATTTCGGGAAAAAAACAAGATTTATTTTGAAGGGGTACGGAGAGAGAACATTATCTATTTATTGAGGGTAGCATTAAAACACTGATCTGGCTATCCAATTTAATAAATCCTAGTATTAATTAAAAAACGTCAATCAATCAAATCTGAAAATCTTAATGACACTAAAAATATTAATTAAAAAACGTCAATCAATCAAATCTGAAAATATTAATGACACTAAAAATATTAATTAAAAACGTTAATCAATCAAATCTGAAAATATTAATGACACTAAAAAAATTAATTAAAAAACGTCAATCAATCAAATCTGAAAAAATATTAATGACACTAAAAATATTAATTAAAAAACGTTAATCAATCAAATCTGAAAATCTTAATGACACTAAAAATAGATATTTTAAACAAGGATGAAAGAGTAAGATGGATTGACTAACGTATCTATTTAAAGTGTAAAACTTTCGTATCCTTCTTTGTACGACGAGTGACAAATTTTTTTTTAATGTTTTGGTTGGTTTTTTAATTGTGATACGGGTCCAATATTCACTTGTTTTACGCATTTTCTGATTTGGACACTTAAATTTAGTTTCTTGTGCTTGGCTTGCTCGACGTGCTAATTGCCCGAGTGACTCACTTGTGTCAAGCGTGCTGGCTTCAGTTCCGACTTCGACTACAGTGGGCCAGGAGGCATGGCGTACCCTATTTGCCATTAATGCTTAACTATGAACGTATGTTACACGTATTTTGTATTACTTTGAAAAATACAAATTATAGTCCTTAACTTTTTACTATTTGTGAAGAACAAACAACACTCCTCTTTAGTTATTATTTTCTATACGTAATTACCTAATTATTCATATTAAATTTAATGAATAATTTTAGGTAGTAAACGTAGATAAAAAAATTTGAAGAAAAAAAAACTTTAACGACAAAGTACATAACTTTTCATACTATACAGTAGTATAGATTAATGAGACAATTATCCAAGAACAAACGCCATGATTAAACATAAGAAGAAAAAAAATACAAGATATAAATTCATATCAAAGAAAAAATGGAACGATCTGCCGGCCGTCATCGTTTTCATGGATACGATCATATGAGTACGGGACAGAAGTCTACATTTTGAGCTTCCTCTTATCTTCGAAGTTCGATGCAACCCTTCCAAACTGACACTCTCAATCTGTCGTCGAAACCTAAGTGTGTATAGGGTTTTTTTTGACCAGACTGACACTAGTCCAGTCCCTTGCACAATGTTCATGCCTCTCATCATTCGTCACACCCTGTAAAATTTTATTTTTTAGATGTCCAATGTTACGTATGAAATTTTTGTACACACCTTTTTGGATCTACTGTCTCCAACTTCCACTATTTTTATAAATGAAAGAAACAATATGTCCATGAGTCTCGAAGTTTGGCCAAAAAATTTCACTCGAGTGGCTCTTGTGGTTACCGAGAAGAGGTATAAGACCCTGCTGGATCAGGATGGCAAAAGATCTGTGGATTGGGCCACGGGGACGTATTATTCTTTTCATGATTTATTCAGTAGAAGTTGGTAGACAATGAATCCAACAGACATGTAATACAACATGCATGAAGTCCCGAACGAATCGCCTGACATCTGACTAAAAGTTTTCATTTTGAAGTCCCAAATTAATGAGCGCCTTGTACTTGGAATAAGTTGTGGCCAGGCTCCATGATGTTAGTTTCTGTCTACTATTTTTTTTTTTTGAAGCAGTTTCCGTTTACTATGGTTACAGTTTCCTATACGGTTGCCTACTCTTCCTCTCCTCCATTCATCTGTTCTCACCTTCAAAAAAACAGTTAAAAGAGTTGGATCTCATTTTTATTTTCCTTGTAAAATCAAAAACAGAAAACAAAAATAATATTTTTGTATACAATTCTTCAGAAGAGGAGGAATAGAAGAGTGAACAATAATGGCCACTACAGAACCAAGAAGAGGAGATGCATTCCCTGCAGTGAATGCCGCCAGAGAACTGAACCTCGGCGTGCCTGAAGAGTTCCCTGTCGATCCCGTCTCATCCGATGTCGCAACTGCCAAAGAGCTCAAGGTATATACACTCGTCGAACTATCACTCTTTTGCAAGTTGGACCCCGTTTGGTACACTTGGTACAACTGTAATCTATTCTACTATATAATAGAAAAACTTGATGGTAAAACTTTTGAATTCCAAAAATACCTATTTGGTCTTCCTAAGTCTATACTAATTTAAAATGGTTCATTAATTTTAATAAGGATAACTTTGTGATTACGTAGACTACTCTTTGGTCTTCCTAAGTTAATTAAAAGAATGTTAAAATACGTGCCGCTAGTATAATTGTAATCGTAATGTAATCAAATAAAAAAAAAATTAATTTTTTTTTAATTTGATTACATTACGACAATATACCAAAGGAGGTCTTAGTATCATGAACGAAGGTTGGTTTTCCAATTTGTTGCTTATTTGTCTCAAAGTAATTGCATTATAAAAATTTTGACTGAAGGAGGAAGCTGAGGCAAGGACTAGGGCGAAGAAGGCCGCAGCTGCCAAGGCCGAGGCCGAGAAGTGCTGCTTAGGCAGCACTCTGAGGTCGGCTCTAGTAGTTTCCGGCGTGGTTGCCATCGCAATCGGTGTCGCCTTCATTGTCACCAAGAAGATGAAGAACACATAAGAGAAGTGAGAGTTTGTTTGTTTGTTCATTAATAGATAGCTTGTCCCACAATTCTGGGCAGGCAATCGGGAGATCTACATTCATGTTGAGAACTATTTTTTTGTAAGCTGTACGTTTCTTTTTTGCTATTCAATTCACACTCCTTTTTTTTTTCTGAATAAAAAAGATATATAAGTAGGGCATTTTAGTCGCCCATTGCTACGAGAGTTACGTTCTTCACAACATTTGATACCGATATAGCGCAAGTGTCAGCGTACAAATAAACTATTTACTGGACTTCCTGATTCTGACTGTTGTTTTCTCTTCCAAATAATAGGAATATTAGCAAGTGGTTCGAGTTCCTGGGTGTTAAGGTGCACACAAGAGTAAGCAAGAAATAAAACACGTGCTTGAGCATCATATATTAATACCAAAAGCATATTATATTAAGGCTTTTTCTAAGGGCACCACAACATTTACTTGGGGCTATCCCAAAATTTTTTGAAAAAATTACAAGTTTGCCATCAAAATTTTTTACTTGGGGCACCACACCAATCAGTCCTAGGATTGCCAACTTAGTGGCAGTCCTAGGACTGCCAGCATGTTGGCAGTCCTAACATAATGTTAGGACTGCCAACATGCTGGCAGTCCTCGGAGGAGAAGAAGAAGAAGAAGAAGAAGGAGGGGGGAAGGGGAGTCGAGGCAGAGGAGGAGGCTGCCGAGGCGGAGGCGGCGCTGGGCTGCGCGGGGGAGGACATCGCGCACCACGACGGCAAGCTCTTCGCCCTCTTCACCGGGGGCCAGGTCCGGTCCTTCGACCTCACCGCCGCCTCCCCGCAGGCGTCCGGGCTGTACGGGACGGCCTGCACGGCGGAGGAGGACGTCGTTGCCGCCGCCGGGCCGGCGCACGCTTCGTGCCACGTGCAGCTGGTGTCCTCCCCTTCGGGCGGCCTTCTCCGGGTCAGGAGCCAAAGGGAGAAGCTGAGCGGAATCACCACGAAGCTGAGCGTGGCGACCAGTCTCCTCCGCTGAAGCAAGGAGGAGGAGGAGGAGGGAGGAGGAGGAAAAGGAGGAGAGAGGAGAGAGAAAAAACCCTAATATTGGGCTGCCCCCAAGTAATTTTCGGGACGTCCCCAGTAAAAATTCCTCAAACCTGGGACGCCCCCTAGTAAAATGACGCCCCCAGTAAATCTTGTGGTGCCCTTAGAAAAAGGTCATAACCTATTATAATCACAAGCTCCGAGTCACCAGCAGGACCTGTTGGAAAAGAAGGCTCCGAGTCACCAGCAGGACCTGTTGGAAAAAAAGATGCCTGTCCGTGTCTGTTTGTGTCGTATCGTATTCCTATATAAGCGGCCTAGCTCTGAGTCGGTAGCATACTTATTTTGAGTATCCAAGTAGGTGAAATCTTAGTTCATAAACATTGGAAGTCTTGATTTTGTTGAATTAGGCATTAGAAAGACACGTCCAATAACTTTATTAATCTTTAAGGCCTAATTTGGATCCATAGTTCAGTGAACGGAGTTAGGTTTATTTTGGAGTTTTAGAGTTTTGAAAATGGGGTTGAGAAAGACGAATTCTGGAGTCATATTGAAGTTAGGAAAGATTTAGGAGACACAACACATGCATCATGGCTAGATGGGTTCGATCCCACGGGAAAGCGGATTATTCCTTCCAATTAATGGAAGGAGTTAAAAAAAGAAGGAACATTTGTGAGTGTGGTAGTAGTATTGGAGTTCTGGAAAAAGAGAAAAGGAATGGGGTTTGAAATCCAATCAGATTGGAGTTTCACCTAACTATGTTTGGATTTTAATTCTAAAATTTGGATTTTAATTCTAAAAACCCACCCAAAAGCTCAACATTAAGTTATTTGAAGGTTAGGCCTCCTAATTCACTAATGGCCCTATGCTTGAGGTGTGCTCATGGAGAATGGCTATCTACTGTACTCATATCATTCTAGTTTCGAAACAACGATAGCAATATCAAACAGTAATGGTAAATGCCTGGCAAAGTATCATAAATGTAAAGATTAAACTGCACAAGTATCATATGATCATCAAATGCCTCGTACTTTATCAGAAAATAAGGAATTCACACAGAGGATACTGATATTGAAAGCAGCGATTTATATTGGCAGTTCAACACGAAAAGAGAAAGTAACAAGACCTTCGGAACCCTTAAACAGAAAAACCAGCTATTATCATTTATCATCACCAGAAAGAAAAGACGAGAGTTATAAACCAAGTAGTATATACTTCAGAGTAGAAAGTGGCATGGTTAATGTTAGAAATTGATTGAACTTCACTGACCAGTTCTGCAAAATTGAATACGTCGTCGAGGCTTGAATCGTGCATTTAGCAGCACTTTCCTTAAAGTGTTTCGGGCACTCCTCTAACGTCTTGGAGTCAGCACGCCAGAACACCCAGGATAAGACAGCCTTCTGCCGGAGGTTCACTAGACGCTGTGAGACACCGGCGTAGGGAAGAACACCTTTCTGGAAACTTTGGAAGAGAAAAGTAAGAGGAATGAATGCTTGAATTCTGTGTCTTTGGACTCAAAATCTGTTGCATTTATAGATGAATTGGTGTTGTTTCGTGAAGTCGCGACCCTTCTGAAACAACATTCATTCATCTTTTCACATATTCATTCACCTTTTCGTTGAGTGGGCTGCTGCAAAAAATAGGAATTCTCGGGGCGAGAATCGCCGCGAGGAGCCCGAGGCCCGTGGGCCGAGCCTACGCCGCTCGCCTGATGCCACGTTGCCTAAGTGCACAAGTGCGTCTACAATGCGCCACTATCGCCTCTACGTCCGTGCCCGAGCCCGAGCCCGAGCCCGAGCCGGAGCCGGTGTTGCCAGTGGCAACACCGGCTACATTTTCATGAAGAGGCTAAAACAACACTTGTCACCCACTAACAACCCTTTGGTTATTTCACACTCCTCATAAGTGCACCTTCCTATTTAAGCATTCTCAAATCCTTTCTCATTTTCCGATGTGGGACTAAAGTCCCTTTTCTTCCTTTTCATCTTTTAGAAACAACTAAGGAATTAATTCCAACAATCCCCCACTTGTTTCATAAATGATGGAAAGAAATTTCCAGAATACATCACTTAAAGAATGTTAATACAGTTAGGTATCTTTCGATTTGAACCTAACCTTAGTAGATGCAACACAAGATTTTATCGAAATCTCTGGTAGCTGGACTTTGAACCAGTTATTTCTTGTGATAAAATCGGTGTCACTTTACACACATTCTTTTGTAGTTCTTCGCCTACATCTCTTGCTTAGCACTATTAATGGCCATGTGCTGATCCTGTCTCGTGAATTTTTATAAGATAAACTCCAGATCTTTACTGAGACGGCACCATCTCTAAATTCACATAGGTGAAGTTCTTTCAGTATCTCTGTTGCTTTACAGATACATGTCAACATTACTGAACTTCATTAAGAGTTTTATAAACTCAACCCTCAAATTGCAACAGTCGACATTATCATGTCGTATACATCCAAATCAACAGTTTGTTGTTACCCATTGAATCTAAGGTTAAGGTTTTCTTAACATTAGATTGGGTTGCCGCTGTTGTTGGAACTCTTACTCAAGGAGTTTCAATCCCATACCTCTCGAGGTAGACTTTACCAAATCCCTAGCTAGTGGTTTAGTAAAGGGATCAACTAAGTTATAGCTGGTACGCACATACGTAAGAGAGATGATTCCATCTTTGATCAATTTTCTTACGTAATTATGTCTTAGACTTATATGTCTAGACTTCCCATTATACACTTCGTTGTAGGCTCTTGCTAGAGTGGCTTGACTATCGCAATGTATTGACACTTTTGATACATTGTCCTTAGCCAGCGGAACTTCTAATAGAAGATCCCTCAACCATTCAGCTTCTTGTCCTGCAGAAGCTAGAGCCACAAACTCTGACTCCATGGTCGAATGGGTAATGCACGTTTGTTTCTTGCTCTTCCAAGAAACTGCCCCTCCGACAAGCATAAATACCCATCCTGTCGTAGATTTGTTATCTCCGACACTTGATATCCAACTAGCGTCGGTATATCCTTCTAATACGGCAGGAAATCTGCCATATTGTAATCCAAGATTCTTGGTTTTCAAAAGATAACCAAAAATTCTTCCGATAGTCCTCCAATGCTCATTATTAGGGTTGCTAGTAAATCTACTCATTTTACTAACTGCAAATGCTATATCAGGTCTTGTGCATTGCATTAAATACATAAGACATCCAATAGCACTTGCATATTCTAATTGAGCGATGGCTCTTCCAGAATTCTTTTCTAGTTTAACACTTGGATCAAATGGGGTGTTCACTTCTTTGAACTTTAGGTGTTTGAACTTGTCTAGCACTTTCTCAACATAGTGCGACTGCGTAAGTTCAAAACCCCCACTGTTTTGAATTACCTTGATCCCCAAAATAGTGTCAACTATTCCAAGATCTTTCATCTTGAATGTGGAAGTTAGAAACCTCTTCGTTTCTGTAATTCCACTCATCTCGTTGCTAATGATCAACATATCATCAACGTAGAGACAAAGAAATATCACAATATTTCCATATACTTTAGTGTATAAACACTTATCACAAACATTGTGAACAAAGCCATTAGAAATTATGGCTGAGTCAAACTTCTGATACCACTGCTTTGGTGCTTGTTTTAATCCGTACAAGGATTTAACAAGTTTGCATACCTTTTGTTCATTTCCCGGGAGCACGAACCCTTCCGGTTGCTCCATGTAAATCTCCTCATCGAGATCTCCATTTAAGAATGTTGTTTTGACATCCATCTGATGAACATTAAGATGATGCAATGAAGCTAACGCAAACAATATTCTAATTGTAGTCGTTCTTGCTACTGGTGCATATGTGTCAAATAATCAATTCCTTCTTTTTGTCGAAATCCTTTGGCTACTAATCTAGCCTTGTAGGTGTTTAAAGTACCATCACTATGATACTTTCTCCTGAACACCCACTTACATCCAATAGGTCTTGACCCTTTGGGAAGATCGACAATTTCCCAAGTGTGGTTAGACATTATCGAATCCATTTCATCTTGGATAGCATCTTTCCAAAAAGATGAGTCCCGCGAAGCTATTGCTTCCTTAAAGGTTTTAGGATCATCTTCCACCTGAAGAATGATAGGAATCTTTCGAATAAATTTCTCTGTATTTCCTTCCACTAGATAAAAGGAAATAAGTTGAGAATCTATTTCGTCAGGTCCTAGATCCTTAGCCTTTCGAACTCTCTTGCTGATCCGAAGCTCGGGTTGTTTTTCAACTAACCGTGAAGAGCTCTCCTCACGAGACTCTTCATTAGCAGGAATTTTTGGATCCTTATTCTTAGTAATAAGGTTCTCAAAAAATTCCACATCTCTGGATTCGACAATAATGTTAGACTCTAAATTTAAAAGTCTATATGCCTTACTATTGGCAGCATAACCTACAAAGCACTTTTGATTCCACGAGGACCTAATTTGGTCCTTTTAGGATCCATATTTTTGTAATAAGCTATGCACCCCCACACTCTAAAATAACTGATATTAGGCTTACGGCCTTTCCATATTTCATATGGTGAAATACCAGTTTTCTTCAAAGGAATTCGGTTCATTATATGACATGCAGTAAGTAAAGCTTCTCCCCACAAATTAAATGATAATTCAGAATGCATTAACATTGCATTTATCATTTCTTGATAAGTTCTATTTTTTCTTTCTGCTAATCCGTTCTGTTGAGGTGTCCGTGGTGCAGAACATTCATGAATAATACCGTTTTCTTCACAGAAAGTATTAAATTCAAAAGAAAAATATTCACCACCTCTATCACTTCTTAGTGTTTTAATCTTTCTACCAAGTTGATTTTCAACCTCTGATTTATATATTTTAAAAGCATTAAAGGCTTCATCTTTATGCTTTAATAAATATACATATGTAAATCTAGAACAATCATCAATAAAGGTAATAAAGTATTTATTACCTCCTCGAGATAATGTGCCATTAAATTCACATAAATCAGAGTGAACTAAATCTAGTAGATTGGTATTACGCTCTACACTGTGAAAAGGTTTCTTAATCATTTTGGATTTTGCACAAATTTCACATTTATCTAAATCTTCAGAATTGCATGAAATTAATCCATATTTAATTAATCTTTTCATAGTGCTAGTACCTATATGCGCTAATCTACTATGCCATAAAGAAGAAGACTCAATCATGTAAGCAGAAGTAGAAACTTTATTGATATTATTCTCAATGATACAAAGCTTTATCATACCATCATCGGTATAACCCTTTCCAACAAATACACCATTACGGGTCAAAATTAATTTGCCCGACTCAAAGACAGATTTTATTCCTGGTTTACCCAACAAGACTCCACTGACGAGGTTCCTACTCATATCCGGGACGTGAAGCACGTTAGTCAGAGTTACTTTCTTCCCGGAAGTGAATTGGATTTCCACATCACCTGTTCCCACGACCGATGAATGTCCTTCATTTCCCATCTGAACTTCTTGTCCATCATTGACTTCAGAGTAGGTCTTGAAAGCTGCTTTGTCGTATGAAACATGAACGGTAGCACAAGTATCGTACCACCATCCTGGAGCCTTCCTTTGACCGTCATAAGTTTGCTCACCGTAGCAATTATGTCATCTGTCTCAGTGAGATTTACCTCGCTGTTTTGGGTCTTTCGAACCCGACAGTCTCTGGCATAATGTCCTGCTTTGCCACATACAAAACAACCGGTCTTGGGTCCTTTAGCGGTGCTGGAATTCTTGAACTTTTGTTGGTCTTTCTTAGGACCGAGAAAGTTCTTCTTTCCTGCAGGTTTTTTGCCTTTTGCGCTCATCGCGTTGGCTTTGGAAACTCCGCTGTTATCAGATTTCTGTCTTTCCTTCGATTCCTCTTCGATTCGAAGGTGTTTTTGTAGAGCTGTGAAGTAGTTTCTTCCGATAACTATTCCAAGATGCTAGTAATTTAGTAATTATAGCACCAACTTGGAATGGTTCCGGAAGTTCTATCTTCACTGCCCTGAGTTTGTTTACCAGAACTTGTAGTTCATGTACTTGGGCCAGTATTGGCTTTGTATCAACCATTTTATAATCGAAATATTTTGATATTAGAAATTTCTTTGTACCTTCTTCTTCTGCTTTGAATTTGAATTCCAGAGCCTTCCAGATGTCAATTGCCGAAGGATTTTCTGTGTATAGATCATACAGTCTGTCCGACAGGGTGTTCAGAATGTGACCACGGCACAGCAGTTCGTCCTCTTTTCGCTTTTTGCGTTATGCCTTGACCGCATCTGTATCTGCTGCAGTGGGTTCTGTAATGGGTGGCAGATCTGGATCGAGGACGTAGTAGATCTTCAGTGCTGTCAGGAGGAAGATCATCTTGTCCTGCCAGCGTGTGAAGTTTGTCCCGTCGAAGCGATCTAGTTTGACTAGATCCTGATTCATGACCTTGATGCTCGAAATCGCAGCCTCGGACGCCATTAATTAAAACACTGTAAGATTGTTAGAAATTGATTGAACTTCACTGACCAGTTCTGCAAAATTGAATACGTCGTCGAGGCTTGAATCGTGCATTTAGCAGCACTTTCCTTAAAGTGTTTCGGGCACTCCTCTAACGTCTTGGAGTCAGCACGCCAGAACACCCAGGATAAGACAGCCTTCTGCCGGAGGTTCACTAGACGCTGTGAGACACCGGCGTAGGGAAGAACACCTTTCTGGAAACTTTGGAAGAGAAAAGTAAGAGGAATGAATGCTTGAATTCTGTGTCTTTGGACTCAAAATCTGTTGCATTTATAGATGAATTGGTGTTGTTTCGTGAAGTCGCGACCCGTCCGAAACAACATTCATTCATCTTTTCACATATTCATTCACCTTTTCGTTGAGTGGGCTGCTGCAAAAAATAGGAATTTTCGGGGCGAGAATCGCCGCGAGGAGCCCGAGGCCCGTGGGCCGAGCCTACGCCGCTCGCCCGATGCCACGTTGCACAAGTGCACAAGTGCGTCTACAATGCGCCACTATCGCCACTACGCCCGAGCCCGTGCCCGTGCCCGAGCCGGAACCGGTGTTGCCACCGGCAACACCGGCTACATTTTCATGAAGAGGCTAAAACAACACTTGTCACCCACTAACAACCCTTTGGTTATTTCACACTCCTCATAAGTGCACCTTCCTATTTAAGCATTCTCAAATCCTTTCTCATTTTCCGATGTGGGACTAAAGTCCCTTTTCTTCCTTTTCATCTTTTAGAAACAACTAAGGAATTAATTCCAACAGTTAATTCAAGTCTCCACCATTAGTTGAATTATAACAAGGCAGGCAGTATATACTTCAGAGAAAACTGTTAAAAAGCACGAGTTTTCTGACAAAGTTGTCAACGTCTAAACAGCGTTAAATGTTTCTAGTTACTTCCACCATGCAAGATTCAGTCGACAATCTCTTCTGACTTTTGGGTTTTGGAGAAGAAATACCAGCCCAGACCAGAAACTGCAGCAACTGTTCCAGCAAGCACAGCATAGCTCCGCTTCTTGTCAGTTGGGAGAGAAGCACTTGCAGAGCCACTGGACTTTGCAGCACTTGCAGGGGCCTCCACTGTAGCAAATGTCTGTTCTCCTCCAGCATTAGTGCCCTGATAGAATAGCATCTCATTAGCATTACAGAGGCACTCTTAACAGATCTACTAATGCTAGTAGCATGCTATGTAAGCTCCAAAACTAATATTCAGATCCAAACCCTGACAAAAAATCAATTAGCATACTAACGAGATAGAACACAAACAATATTATGTTACTTAAGCTCCAAAGAAAAGCATCCATGTAAAATTGTGTTTTCCAACGACCAATGGGGTGGTCTAGACGTTTAGTGGTGACACTAGTAACGGAGGGGAGGAGTGGGCGAGGGTTCGAATTTCAGTCCCGACAATAATTAAATGGGAGGGGGTCTTGATGCTAGTAGCACAAGGACGGTCATTAATGTCGGGAATTATCTAAAAGAAAAGTATTTTCCAAAACTAGCAACTACATTCACAAACCCAAAACTATGAAATGGAGCCTCACAACTAACACATCTTCAGTCTTTCTAGGAACTAAAAGATGGGCCATAATCATGATCCTTCCTCCCCATAAAGGAGAAGGATCTATATTTTCTAGCCATGTAATAAATTAATATAGCTACCAGAATTAAATCCTTGAAAATTAGCAATATCAAGCTATCTTCTTACTCTTTTCCTTCCTAATGGAGAATATGTCAAGTTCAAATATTGTACCAGTGTTCTAAGATTTGGAGTTACTATTGACAATCAGACAGAATAATTAATGAGCGGATTAGCCAGTTGAGCAAAAATTTCCAGGTGGCCAAAAACTGATTAACCAGTCACGTAACCTGGTTGATCAGCAAGCAGTCCTGGACCCAGCGCATTATGAGATTGATTCATATAACTCTGTATAGTACTGCAACAAAAATGCTCTCTGGATTTTAAGTCTCTTCCTTATGAAAATTAAGTTATTGGGTGTTTGAATGGGCTAATATGGATTGCTAAGACATCTTAAAAATTGCAGACAGTGAAGTAAATAAATTGGAAACATACCTTCTGTGCAAGCTTCTCCAACTTCTCTTGCTCCATTTTCTATATTCACAAAAGAGGAAATAATAAGGGCAGATCGACTACAAAAGGGAAAATCTTGAGGTTGACTACTTTATACGCTAGGGACTGAACAAGTTTTCCATATTAATTTAGTTGAAGGAAAGATATAACACAAATTCTTACTAGTATACGAGAGCTAGCAGCACAATCCAAGTTCTACAGTAACATACTTAGCAGGACAAACTAAGCCAACTGGAATAAAGATTTTAACTCCGTACACAGAAATAGAAACATTTCAAACATATCTAAAAACTATAAACTAAAGATGTATAACTTCACACATTGCTAACTAAAAATCTAATGATTAGAGGTGCTACATTCCAACTCACTTCCACTATTTATGGTACACAATGAAATTCTCTTGCTATTTAGTTTCCTAGCACAAATATCATTCTTGTTATTCAATTTATTACTTCACAATAGGTACAAAATTTACACCAAGACTTCCTTGCCAAATAAAAACTTCTAAACCATAGGGGAAAAAGAAAGTTCTGAAGAAAAACTGCATTTGAGCATATCTACAATGGGCATCTTTTTACTTCAACGGTTCTTTCTCCAAACGTGTGCCATAAAAACTTTAGAGATCTATTATATTCGACTATGAAATATTAACTGGGCAACACAGGAAGCAAAAAACAAATAATAATTTTATGTGAGTTTCTTGTTATCTTAACATCACCTTATGTTACCCTAGTGTCCTTGTATTTCACTGCAGCAAGCAAAAATAAAGAGGGGAATTAACATGTCAAGATTAAATACCCACCATAACTCATGTAGTATTCCTTATAATAAAAATATCTCCCAGATGAAAAGGAGATTATTAGAATCATACGCTGTACGGACAAACATCAAATCGAGATTTTGCACCTTTGATCATCATAAAATTTTGAATTCTGAAGAGACCATCACTGAATTATTCCTTTGTAGAAGTATTCTTTGATGTTATGCAATCCAACGTTAGCATTTCACATCTCATCATCCCAAATTCACAACCATCAAGCGAAATGTCCAGTATGCAGGAAAAGAAGACAGATTGCGTCCACATGACTCTAGATACTGAAAACAATAGATAATTCCGGATCTCAATTTAGTTGAGGAATATCTAGAGTGGAAATTTTGATTTGTTCATCTAGAATGTGGATTCGGTTTATAAGCCTATTTTGTTGTAAAGACTATACAACTATCTATTGGCTGAATTGATCATATGTAGGTCATTCAGCCATCATACATCTCATTTTCTTGGCCAGCAAAACCAGTCAAATAGTGCGACAAATCTAGAAATGTTGATGACTTTGTTGGCCATATAAGATCAACTTAAGAATACTCTCCCAATCTTTCCCAGTACTCTCATAATAACCATAGATTCTAACATGTAATATAACCATCTTGTTCTTTTCCAATTTTTTAATTAAAGAAATCATTTTGCTACATGTTACCACTATTTTTAGATATTCTTTATGAGAATTCCTTCAGAGATAACATGTTCCCAAGAGCTAGCCATTGTATAAAAACCAATAGATAAAACAAAATTGTTGTGGCCGTGTAGGGATGTGCAGTAACACTTATGATAACATAAAATAGCCACTTTTGGAGGCCATCAGGCTTTTGTTTTCAGTCATAAGCAAGGTTCTAAATGTTGGATATCAGGTTCATATCGTATGAAGTTTGACAGCATCAGGTAGTACATACCGGATGATATCAGACTATATGTAAAGTAATGGACATCCATATTAGACATCCTAAATATGCCCATCACATGTAAATGAAATTGTCCAAATGCATTATCTCACTTGGCTAAATTGTCAAAATGTCGCACTATCTAATGAAATAGTTCTATATAAAACGAATATAATAATCTACTTACCTATGCACTAAAGTGATACTGAAGACGAGAAAGGATTTACTTCTTTCTAAACTACTCAAGGGCTAGAGGGAGAAGAAGGTTAAGGGACAAAACTGCACTATTAAAAACTTGTAGTGCTTAGTGGCAAGTTGAGAAAGAGAGAAAAGGTCATGATAGAGGAAGGTTAGGGCATCAATCGCAGGGGATGAGTTTAGGATACTTGCACTACTGGTGGGTAGAATAATTACCACTCCTTACTTGTCAACCCTGACCAAAAAACTATTTTACAAATAGTCCGCTATAAAGCTTACTGGAGGATGGCCGATTTATCGAGTCCAACCAATATATCTGCTGAATTTTACTAAGACAACATACTTTTTATGCATATATGCCATTTAGAGGTTGAGTTCAACACGTCAGGCAATAACTCAGTGACATTGGACACTATTTTGAACAGTTCGAGTCGGTCATAGGTCGAAGGAGTCACTACAGTGATCTCCACTGCAAAGAGGATTGAAAAATAAAGACATGTTGAATTCAGGTATACTACTACCTGTTTGTTTTACATGTTAAGGTTTTAATCTGGGAATCCAGGTATTATATAACCCACTTAGTTTGCATGTGAGTTTTAAAAACTTTAATCTGGTAAATCAGGTACTGGTTAATTTACATGTGAAATTTTTAATATAGGAAATCAGATCCCTTGATGAAAAAGGCACGATAGATTTAGGTCAAGGAGAAACTAATCACAGTGAGTACCAATGACGTTAACAGATGATTGTATGATGATATCAAGAGCTAATAACTAAGAGGGTTGGATTACAGCTGGTACAGTATATAGGAAGATAGTCAAGTCTGAAGGTCAAAGTAGCCAATCCTCCATCCAGTTTAGTGATGTAGTTCACCACAGGCAGGCACATGATTTCTCAAGGTTTGGTGATATTTGAAGATGAAGATGAGCTTTAAGTAGCTAGAAGTTAATACTATAAATGGATGTCAGATACAGTATTGTATGTGCGGATTGACTTCCCCCAATTTTAGCATCCCAACGGACCCTACCTATTTAACTTATGAGTACCGTGTGGTTGTTGAAGTCTGCTATAGGCAAGATATAGAAGACGCTTTGAAGGTTTCTATAGGGTAAGGCATCCATTAAAACCACAGAGCAGGGTGGCTTGAGTCTAAGAAGACCAAGTAATTGATAAATCTTCTACAATTAACTCTGGAGGGGCAACAATTTTTTGAGACTAAACGTAACAACCAAGTACAAGTACAAGGAAATAACTCCTGAAAGAAAAGAGGGAAAAAATAACAAGGAAGATTCCAAGTGAAAGAAAATACGCAAGGATAAAAATCCCAAATAATAGGTTATGCCAAGTGAATGAATCAAGTGGTGTCTTATTCGTGTCCGCGCAACAGAGACGAACACATAACATAAGAGAACCACACATGCAAACAAATCAACTTCCAGAAACTTACAACAAACTATATGGGAGAGTACAAAAAGAAAAGAACCGAAATAACAGTTGTACCAAATTTGATACTCCAATCATAAGCTATTTTTGTATCCAATAGTTTCCTTTTTTTTTTCCCTCTAGTGACTAGTCTCAAAACTATATTTCTAGATAAACAGTGAGATGTGATCAATTATCAAAATATCGAACAAGAGTACAAAACTAAGATAAATCTACTACAAAATGATTCATAATAATGTCGTACTTACATGAATATGACACGAGAAAATAGGGAACACCGTAGGTATTTTGCAGTGTCCTGTATTTTGGAGTGATTTTGTCATGTCCAACACAATAGCGATTTGGACACGGCACACATTTTTGGAGTGTCTGAGCTTCCCATATAATAATCAAAAGCTAGTACTTAGTCCCTTTCCTCTGCGAATAAATCAACTAAAGACCATTCTCTGATCCAACAATTTCCTCTCATCCCCTCGAACAAGACCTAAGCATCCAACTACGTGGACGTTTCAAAAGTTGATGACGTATCTGTGACATCTCGTGTCGGACACATACTGCACACGATCCAAACACTACAACACGCAGTGACCGTGCTGTGTCGTCGTGGCCGTGCAAATAGATATCTAAAGAATGAACGGTAGAGTCGTAGAGACCTGATCTACCGAAGCAAAGATTAAATCTATCAAGAAGTAGTATCCATAACAGTCAACTCCAATAACTGATCCGTGTCCGAATCGTGCCGTGTAGGACACATCTATACTGGACACAATGCAAACACTCAAAAAAAAAACACTAGCACACGCTAGAATACGAGTGGGTGCTTGCAGTACCCGTGTCCCCGTGTCCATACTGTGTCCATGAAACATGTATATACAAAGAAATAAGAGAGTGATGGACCTTGATGTAGACGGTCTCGGCTGCCTGCTCCTCCTTGCCGAGGATCCTCCCGCCGGAGGAGAACAACCTCTTCGACACGCATCTGGACACGACTCTCGCCGCCATTGCGATTGGAGCTTGGTTTCTGGAGCTGAAAACCCTAAAAATGAGATGAAAAAATATTTCTATTCTCTCTCCGCCTCTCTACTTTTTATTCAGTAGTTTCTTGATGCTGAAGAATTCATAGAAATGGCAGTTGTGTGCAGAAGAACGTACAAAATGGCAGTTCCGTAAATTGACTGTTGTCCACCGTTTCATCACCAAAAAAATAATTGTTCAAATTCTCTCGGCCCACCTTGGAAGTAAGCCTAAATGGGCCTCTATTAATTGAATTTCATTGTAATACATATTCTCAAGCCTTATTTGTAACTAAATATCCTTTAAAAAAAATAGCAGCTAAATATGGGAACGACCGAGAGTCCTTGTTGTGTTAAATAATGGAAAAATATCCGTACATTACACGATTAATAAATAAAACTATTTAAAGCTAATACTTACTAATATTAGTGATACTATTAAAACAAAATAATACTAATATTACTGATACTCTTATAATAAAATTCTCAAATATTTTTATTTTATTTTTTTATTTTGTAAGTTGTGCATTCAAAAGATCTTATTTAGTTAGAAATTAAGATTTATCTATGATATATAAGTGATAATTTTTTGTTTGTTTTGTATTTTGGATAAATATGATAATTTCGTTATAAATTTTTTAACTTGGATAACTTTTTAAAAAAAATCTAAAAAGTACTAAACTGAAAATGATAGA
Source organism: Iris pallida (assembly GCA_029216955.1). Taxonomy (NCBI): domain Eukaryota; kingdom Viridiplantae; phylum Streptophyta; class Magnoliopsida; order Asparagales; family Iridaceae; genus Iris; species Iris pallida. Next base: position 2,253,294 of record JANAVB010038615.1, on the reverse strand, counting down.
TTTTAGATAAGATTGAGTTTGAATAAATATTGTTCATGTATAACTTTAAAATTCGTAACTTAATGATATTGCAATGGCATGGCATTTTTTTTATGAGATTACAATGACCTGACATAACTTAAATACCGTGAATTTTTATTGATGAGATGGTGTAATATGGTACAAATAAGGCCTCTATTTTATTTTCTTCTCAATTCTCAAAAGTTATGGGAGCCCAGTGAGTATTTACCTTATATTATTCTACTTATCCTCGAGATCTCAGTATTTAAATCACTTTTCATTTGTATCATTTAATAATCTATTTATTTATTTCTTTTTTATTGACAATACACCTATTTTTTAGTCATGACCATTCTTCTTCTTTATTATATATATGACTATAGAAAGAAAAATATTCGAATTACCTTTAATATATGCATTACTAGATATACTAACCACACTTAAAAGCCACCATCGCATTTACATTTTTTTTTCTCCTTAAATATTACAAGAACATTAAACTAAAAGTTACAACCATTGTCACATTTGTAATGTAGGTCATGTATGAACCAACACTTGGAGTCACAATGTACCTTTTTTTTTATAACAATAATCGAGTCACATAACTGCTAATACACGTACTAGAACAATGTTGGTGGACAATTTCAACACTTATCCTCTAAACACTCCCTCTCCTCCTCCTCGTATGAAGTTATCAAAATGTCGATAAATTTATCTTATCCGGAGGTTTTATTTGATGTCAAACATAATAAAAAAAGTCACACAAGTTTTACTTAGGATAGATTTTTTTTTTAATTGTACCATTCATTTCGAGACTCATATTGGCATTTCAAAAGGAAACAATATCCCAATGAGTTTCGGAAATGACATATTTGTATTGGGATAATTTAGCAAATACCCCCATTCCAAATGTTAAAACTAGCATATACCCCCACTATTTATTTTATTTAGCAAATACCCCCACTCCTATGTAAAAGAGTGGGGGTATATCTTAAATTTTTATTATTTTATATCAAAAATGGGGGTATTTGTTAGATAAATAAAATAGTGGGGGTATATGCTAATTTCAACATTTAGAATGGGGGCATTTGCTAAATTATCCCATTTGTATTTCAAAAGAAACACTATCCGAATGGGTTGTTTCGGAAATGAATGTTTAAAAAATGTTATGACAAAGTGTAAATCCTAACCAGCTATTAGCCTATTAGTCACTTGTCAATTCTCTGTTGATACTGGGCTGATTATATTGTTCATTCTTAAATAAACCCGGCCCAAACCAATCTATGGAATGGGTATATCCGATATTTCACAAACCCTTAGGGTTAGGGTTTTTGACGCCTCACCGCCCATTTAAGGAGCCGATACTGCAATTAATCGAAGACTCTGAAGCCGACATCGGGAGCTAAATTTCTTCATCATTTTTCATTTTTCTTGTAAGTAAATTTAGGGTTTCGATGTCTCTTCTACCTTCAAAAATTAGGGTTTTGTTTGTATTTTATCGTTTAGATTGGATTATTTTTCCAGTTGGTACTAGAAAATGGCTTCAGTCCCTGGCGATTTGATCTGGCAGATCGTGAAGAAGAACAACTCCTTCCTGGTGAAGCAGTTCGGAAACAGCACCGCCAAGGTCCAGTTCAGCAAGGAGCCCAACAATCTCTACAATGTCAACTCCTTCAAGTACTCTGGTAATTTCTGGTTTCGTTCTATTTTCTGTTCCAAAGATCAAATCTTTTCCTTATTGCGCCATATTTTTTGGAAAAAATTGAAAACAAGGGATAGAAAGATCAAACCGTCCATTATTTACGCCCATGGATCATGATTTTTTTGTTGCACTTTGGGATTTTTTTTTAAATTTAGGGTTGGCGAACAAAAAGACTGTCAGCATCCAGCCTGGAGGCAAGGATCTGTCGGTTGTCGTCGCGACGACGAAGACCAAGAAGCAGAGCAAGCCTGCTAGCCTTTACCACAAGTCAGTCATGAAGAAAGAATTCAGCAAGATGGCAAAGGCTCTCACTAATCAGGTACTAATATCGTTTTCTTATTGTGTTTATTTTTTGTTATTACATGTAAGGTTTTATACCCAAAAAAAGTTATGATGTCACCACAATTCTTAGATATATGGACCAAAAATTGCATTTGATCATTGTTTGGACTTAGCTAGAGTGATTGGTTGTAATTTGCAATATATTAATGTAATTCTTAGATATATGGATCAAAAATGCATTTGATCATTGTTTGGTACTTAGCTAGAGTGATTGGTTGTAATTTGCAATATATTAATGTATCAGGTTAAGACAGTGAAAAAAACTTATAAAAAGGATTATACAGTTCGATAAATGCTTATTTTCTTTGTTAGCAAGAACACATAATGCCAGTAAGAGAGATACAAGTTTGTTATTTAGTTTTATTTATGAAAGTAGTAAGTTGTAATATGTTAGTGAATTGTGTCAAGACAATTTTGAAAAAGACTACATTTAATCCAGTGAAATCCTGATTTTATCTCTTATTAAGAACCCTGAATGTTAAGTGGGATAAGTGATGTTATAGTTTTATGTACCTAGTGATTAGTTGTGTGATGAATGTTAAGTGGGATAAGTGATGTTATAGTTTTGATAGAGGCGCTGGTAGTAACCTACGTTGTACGGACATGGTTCGGACAAGATCTGGTTATTTACATCATTTTGCTGTGCCTGTGCAACTAGGCTCTATAATGTGGTTATTTCTTATTTATCTTTAAGAAACCAGTTATCTTCTAGGAACGCCTGACACTGCAAAATGGTTGCTGTGTCTGTATTGGTTGTCAATGTTGGACATGTACTTTACGCAAGGTACTCCTTAATACGCTATGATACACCTGAAATGGCTTGCCATCATCATGTGCATTTCTTGTTGTTTCATGTTGTGATGCAACACGGGTTAGGTAACTGCTCCCTTCCAAATTTAAACTACATGCTGAGTGGACTTCTCATCTGTCATTAAGTTTTCTTATCTGTCAGGGAACTTGGCCGTTTTTATTGAGCTTCAATGCATTCTACTAATAATGGTATTGTAATTTAGATTCTATGTTCAATTGAAGTCCAGCTTGAAATCTGTGTACAATGCACTGTTCTAAAAATTGGAATTAGGCGCTGGGCGGTCATGGGGTGCCTAGACGCTGGTCGGCACCTAGGTGGAATTAGGTGCTAGGTTCCCAGCGCACGCCTGACTACCACCTAGTGACTTTTACAACCTTGGTACAATGACGTTTATTGGGTGGTTAAAGTTGCTTTTTCCAAAATTAAATGTAGATATTAATTGCGACATGACACAATAGTGTACCTCATTTTCATGGCATCTTTGTACTAATTTCATGAGTCACAAGTGTCCATTCAATTTTGAGATGTGAATTAATTGGTTGTGCATTAAAAATGGACTTTATCCCAGATTTTGGGGATGGCTGCTTGAATTCATTTCATTCATTCAGCTCTGTTAATGGCCAAGCCAAATGCCAACACTAACAATAACCGTATCCTAATTTACAACCTCAATCGATGTTTGATTAGGTTCGCCCTGAGCCATTGTGGCTCCTTTAACTATCCTGTCATTCCTGGCCGACACATCTCTCATATTATAAAATATGAAACCAAATTGCCCAAACCACCTTAAGACATGCCCAAACCACCTTAAGACATTCTCTCATATTGTCCTCACTTCCTTGAATGCACTCATTTGGTTGGCCATTTCTGGTTTATACATTTCAGTGCATGAAACCAAATTGCTTTATTCATTTGAACTTTTGATGTGAATTCTACATCTGACCAATGAAAATGAAATGATGTATTTTATAATTATCTCCTTTTTTCAGTGTCATATCCATTTCTTATAAGATACAGGTTCGTACTAAATTTGCTGTCAAATGCTATGAACTAAATGACAGTTTCTCGCTGTCTTGTTTTGTAAGCAAATTGACTAGTAATTTATACATGTTTGTTAACAGGTCTTCCATTTTTGTTCTTTACAATTTTTGGAAATTCTTTACTTTTTTTAGTTGTGACAATCTTCATCATTTTTATATTATAAGTTTATAACTATGCTTTGACTTGGAAATCCTTGACCTTATTTATTATTTTGTTGATGATCATCATCTCTTTTAGATGACTCTGCTGTGATGAGATGCTAACATGTAAGGGGACCAATCTGGATAATTGTGTCTCCAGTGAAATATTCTTGTTACGCTTGGCTTCTGAGCTTTGTTCTTTATCATCTTACTTTAAGTTCTTTTTAGATTTTGGAAATCTTCGACTTTATTGGTTATTTTGTTGAGAATCATCATCTCTTTTGAGAATTTAGATAAACTCTGCTGTGATGAGATGCTAACATGTAAGGGGACCAATCTAGATAATTGTGTTTCCAGTGAAATATTCTTGTTACGCTTGGCTTCTGAGCATTGTTGTCTATCATCCTTAAGTTTTTTTTATTTTTGATTTTGGAAATCTGACTTTGGTTATTTTGTTCAGAATTGTCATCTCTTTTGAGAATTTAGATAACTCTGCTGTGATGAGATGCTAACATGTAAGGGGACCAATCTGGATAATTGTGTCTCCAGTGAAATATTCTTGTTACGCTTGGCTTCTGAGCTTTGTTCTTTATCATCTTACTTCAAGTTCTTTTTAGATTTTGGAAATCTTTGACTTTATTGGTTATTTTGTTGAGAATCATCATCTCTTTTAAGAATTTAGATGAACTCTGTTGTGATGAGATGCTAACATGTAAGGGGACCAATCTAGATAATTGTGTTTCCAGTGAAATATTCTTGTTACGCTTGGCTTCTGAGCACTGTTGTCTATCATCCTTAAGTTTTTTTTTTTTTGTTTTTTTTGATTTTGGAAATCTGACTTTGGTTATTTTGTTCAGAATTGTCATCTCTCTTGAGAATTTAGATAACTCTGCTGTGATGAGATGCTAACATGTAAGGGGACCAATCTGGATAATTGTGTCTCCAGTGAAATATTCTTGTTACGCTTGGCTTCTGAGCTTTGCTGTCTATCATATTACTTCCATTTTTTTTTGGACTCTGGAAATCTTTGACCTTATTGATTATTTTGTTGATAATCATTTCTTTGTTGAGAATTTAGTTAATTCTGCTACGATGAGATGCTAACATGTAAGGGGCCAATCTGGATAATTGAGTCTCCAGTGAAATATTCTTGTTACGCTTGGCTTCTGAGCTTTTTGTCTTTCATATTAATTTTAAGATTTTTCTCTAGATTTTGGAAATCTTTCACCTTATTGATTATTTTGTTGATGATACTTCATTTCTTCTGAGAATTTAGTTATTTCTGCTGTGCGCTCCAGTTAAATATTATTGTTACACTTGGCTTCTGAGCTTTGTTATCATTTATGTTAAGTTTGTTTTTCCTTCTAGGAACCAAGGCATGTTTTTTACAGTTATCATTCTGCTTTCTGGCGATCAACTGGACGTTCTAAGTGTTTTATTTTTCCTAATTATTCTTTCCCTCGACGATTTTTATCCTGCTAACATGACATCTGAATGTGTTTGCGTTTTCCTTGAAATTTTTGTTGGCTTATGTGAGCCTTGTGTCAATCACCTTCAGAAGTATTGCTTGGTTTTAAGAAGTATTTGGGTCAGAGGTTGAAACCTTCATCAATCATCTCCACATGCACCCAAGATATGTCTCCATATCTGCCTCGACCCTCGAGTCGGAGAAAAAAAAAATATTGGCTCCTCCATCTTCGAGGAAGCAATATATTTTTGACAGCATTATTTGATGAAACACTATCAAAGGAACAAAGGCTGGATTCCCTAATGGTGATGTTCATTTTTCAGTCGTTTACTGATGCAGTAAATTGTGTGCCTTGTCATGTTGACACGTATTGGATGCTCCAGAATACGTTACTAGGACATTCCAAAGTAGGTTATGTTTCTAGGTGCTGTGTCCGTATGGTATTATATCAGTGTCCTTGCAAGCATAGATTGTGGCATAAGTCACTGTTTTCTGAATCCAGTCACCCTATTTTGATGTTTTCATACACTTCATGCAATGTTTATACAAGTTTTGAAGTTTTTATATTATTCAATGAGCACTATTTGAGGTTTTATGACCATTTACTAAAATTATTTGAACCATTTGTTGCAGGTGACTGATAACTACTATAGGCCAGATCTGACAAAGGCAGCTCTTGCAAGGCTCAGTGCAGTGCATAGGAGCCTGAAGGTTTCCAAGTCCGGTGCCAAGAAGAGGAATAGGCAGGGTGTTAGGAAATGAAATAGTGGAAGTTATGTTGGTTGATTTCGGATTCTTCCATTTTTGATAAAACTTGTTTCCGTTTTGTGGACTTCTCTGGAACCAATTGGTAATCATTTTTCTCAATTGGATAGTATATTGGTTAATGTCAAATGCTTTAGACTTTCTGCTGTTGTAACAATATAGTAGCATCATTTGCATGGTGCATCTATTCCCCCTTTCTTACATTAAACCATTTCGCAACCAATTATGTTGTGTTTAGCTGTACTGTTTGTCAAAGATGCAGTGCGGTTATGCCTGTCTAAAACTTGTGCCTTTTTCTGCGTCTCCTGCGCGTGGAGTGGAACCACCAATGCACAACTTGATTAACAACTTACAGGACTGAACAACTTACAGGACTGTCAGTTGGTTTAGGAAATGAGAAACAAGAGCAAGATCTATTTGTTTTAGGGATTTTTTGACTTTCATCCCACTTATTAATATGACTTTGTACTTACATCCCACTTTTTTTTTTTTTTTTTAGACTTACATCCCACTTTTCGTCACTAAAAGTATTTTTCGTGACAAAACAAATACTTTTTGTGACAAAATGAATGTTTTTCGTGACGAAAAGTGGGATGTAAGTCTAAAAAAATTAAAAAGAGGGATGTAAGTACAAATTCATATTAACAAGTGGGATGAAAGTCAAGATGTAACCGGTCCGGGCCGGCCCACGGTCCAAGGGCGGCGGGCCTGACCGGGTTCGGGCCGGTCCAGGACCGGCCCACGTAATTTTTCGGTCCGGGCTAAGCCCGGCCCGGTTTGTTGGCACGCAGCCCAGCCCGGCCCATTGAACCGGGGGTATTGGGGTCGGGCCGGTCCGGGCCTAGGCCGGTTCAGGCCGGGTTGACCGGACCGGCCCGAATTTTTGGGTTTTTTTTTTTTTTTTTTTTTTTACAGTTTTTTGTTTAATTTTGTTTTTTAATATTTTTTTTTTGTATTTTAATTTTAAAATTTTTTAACTTAAATGTTTATAAAAAAAATATTTATAAAATGTTTATACAAAATATGTTTAAAAAATATTTATAAAATGTTTATAATTTTATGTTTATACAATTGTTTATAAAATGTTTATACAAAATATGATAAAATGTTTATAAAATATTTTCTTTTTAATAAAAATGTTTATAAAATGTTTTTACAAAATATGTATTTTCTTTTTAAAACCATTTTAAAAACCATGTAAAAGTAATCATTTTCTTTTGTATTTTAATTTTTAAAATTTGTAACTTAAATGTTTATAAAATATTTATACAAAATATTTATAAAAGTAATGTTTATACAAATATATACAAATGTTTATACCAATATTACAAATGTTTATAAAAATTTATAAAAATTATAAAAAAACATTTCTCCCTCTTCCTTTATCCGGGCTTGGGACCGGCAAATGCTTGTTTGGCATAGGCGGAGTTAAAAAATGTTTTTTTTTTAAAGTAAAAAATAGTTTTTGAAAGTATAAGTTAAAAAATTTGAATAATATAAGTTAAATTAAAAAATTTGAATAGTATAAGTAAAAAAAAATAGTTTTTGAAAGTATAAGTTAAAATTTAAAATTGAAATGTATAAGTTTAAATGTACATACCTGATACCTTGCACCGTAGCCTCATTGTTGTTCGCCTTCATGCAATGAAAGCGATTCCAAATCCAGCTCGTGGATGTCATGATCTTCTCCATCTTTCTGGTTTTGTGTTCTTTTATCGGCAGCCAACCAATCTTGTACGCACACGATCGCTTCCAAAATATCGGGCTTCAAGCGGCTCCTCCTATCGCTCAACATCCTCGAACTTGCACTAAAACAGGACTCCGATGCTACCGTCGACACCGGAACCATCAGTAGATCACGTGCTATGTTAGAAAGCACAGGAAATCTCTTGTCGTGTCTCTTCCACCATTCTAGAACGGCGAAGTGATCTGGAGTCTCATCTTCGTCTTGATAAGAGTTAAGGTAAGCAGACAACTCTTGAGTAGGTTGGGAAGATTGCTTTTGTTTCTTCCTTTGTAGTATGCGACCGGCTGCTGATAGCTTAGACGCCAAGCCGGAGCTACTACTAGCCCCCCCCTGAGTTGGTCGGGTCGACGTTGCTCCTTCTTCGTACAGTATAACTAACCTGTCCAATGCCACTTTAACTTCTGCCTTCATGTCAGTAACGTCTATACCCATATATTCTCCATATCCTTCTAATAAAACCTCTACGCCATCCAATTTGATTGTAGGATCAAATATGGAAGCCAAACAATATAAAAGAGGTACTTCACCCCAATATTTCCTGAATTTGGCTTCCATATTTCTCACCGCAATTTCAAAATTTGGATAATCTCTATATTTAGAAAATAAATAAGACATGTTACAAAGTTCACGTAAAGCTAAGCAAGATGTGGGATAATAAACACCAGAAAGAGTTAATGTAGCATTGTAAAAAACTTCTAAAAATTCACAAACACTTTCAGCTGCTAACCAATCATCATCAGTAACCTGATAGTCAAAGGTGACATCCGAAGTACAATAATATGAAATAGCACTCTTAAATGGAATTGCAGATTTCAACATCAAGTAGGTGGAGTTCCACCTAGTTGGTATATCCTTCACAAATCTTCTAAAAGTCATACGAAAATGTGCGCAAGCGCATGCAAAACTTTGTTGTCTACTTGGAGACGAGTTTAGGTGGAGCAAGCATTGTCGCAGAGTGTCTAAATGGGGTTCAAAAAATTTTAAACATTCTTTAACAACTAAGTTAATTATATGGCAAGCACACCTAACATGCATAAGTCTACCTTCTAAAATAGGCTTAAAAATTACTGACAAAGAAGACATAGCAGCATTGTTGTTTGATGCATTGTCCAAAGAGACAGAAAAATTTTTTGCGTGAATATCATATTCACGCACGTGTCTTGAAATCTCACTTGAAATTACAGCTCCCGTGTGAGGACATTCTATAAGTTTAAGAGAGATGATGCATTTTTGCAACATCCATTGTGCATCTACATAGTGTGCAGTAATACAAATATAAGCATAACTCCATTTAGTAGTCCAAATATCAGAAGTAATAGCCAACTTACTAATATTTTGAAATTCCGCTTTCAAAGCGGCTTTCTGCTCGTTGAAGAGACGAATTGCCTCCTTTCGAGTTTGTTGCCTACTCACTTTAGTAAAGGAGGGGTTTAGAGAAAGTGATACATAATCTCGTAAAGAATCGCTTTCACCCGTCGTGAAAGGAAGCTCGTCACGAATAATATGTTTAGTTAACTCGGTTTTATGCCGAGCAGCTGAGTAAGTAAAGTTACCAATTGAAGAACCGGTGGCGCCGAAACTTATTTGGGTTTGGGACGCTTGAAGTGTGTCCTTCCCGTAGCAAGTGTCGTAGTGTCTGGATATGGTCCCGGTGCCACCGCCCTTCTTCCATGCGTACTGGTTGCAACATTTCTTGCATTGCGCCTTGTACGGTTTCGGTTCCCCCTTGGCATCTAAAACCAAAGAACCATCAGGATTAGTTTCAAAAATTAAAGTAAAATAATCCCAATACTTAGACCTCTTTTTCTTTTCAGGACGTTGGGTTGTACTAGCGACTTCCGGAGGAGATTGTTGGCACCCCTCCGGAATCGGATGAGTCGCAACTTGCTCAGGTGGAATTTCAGTACCGTCAAAAAAAGAACTAAAATAGTGGTATGTCTGTCCAGCAAGATCAGGTGGGTTTGAACCTTCACCAGCCATATATAAAATAAAATAAAGTAAACTACGTTAGAAGAAAGTAAGAGATTGAGAGGAAGATCGGGAAGCCGTAGAGCCGGAATGGAGTTGGGAGCGAGATCGGGAAGCCGTAGAGCACCGGGGAGGGAAAGTCGTAGAACACCAGAGCACCGTAGAGAGATGTAGAGAATTTGTGAGGAATGAGTTGTGTATGAAAAATGGGATTTTTGGGCTATTTATAGGAATTTTTTGGGGTTATTTTGGTAATTTTAGGCCAAAAAAGACCAAAATACCCCTCCCAACGTTTTAATAACGGCTATATGGGAGGGGTATTTTGATAAAAGAACCCCCCCCCCCCTCCCAACGGTCAAAAGTTTAAAAAAAAAAAAAAAAAAAAAAATCAAATTACAACGGTCGGCTCAGGCTGGACCGGTCCCAGCGGGCCGGACCGGGCCGGTCCAACCAGGCCGGGCCTGTTTAATTCAAAAAAAAAAAAAAAAAAAAAATTACCGGTCCGGGCCGGGCCGGGCTCGGGCTGTGGGGGGGGGGGGGCCCGACCCGAACCGAGTACAGATGGGGGGCCGGGCCGGTTCGGGCCCACGGCGGGCCGGTCCGGGCTTACAGGGGGGCGGGCCGGTCCGGTCCACGGGCGGGCCCGGGCCGAACCGGCCCAGTGAACAACTCGAGATGAAAGTCAAAAAATTCCTTTGTTTTATGACCAAGTTTGCCTGGATAAGATCTATTTGTGTGCAGACCAAGTTTGCATAAATGCATAAATACAATAGATTATGTGATAATTCAGTGACATTGCGGCTGACGATTGGTGGATTGAGTCAGGGCCGTATTTTCATTAATGAAAAATTGTAGGAATTGGGAGCAGCGGATCCAAAAGTTATGCAATATAGCGTGCACAAAGTTTCGTATGTATCGTCGGACATCTCAAAGTTTGTTGTGATTGATAAGCTTGCTTGTTGTTTATATGCATATATCATTAGTAAGGCAGAGATCTTCTATGATACTAGTGTTTTCATTTTTCCACCCGTTGTCGCTTTTTGCTTACTAGTAAGATATATCAACTGGCATAGTCCAAATGTGATGCATATAGTATATTAAAGAACTCCGAACTTTTATTTTGTTGACTAGCAAAGAATAATACTGAAAGCTCATGTCCTACCTCTTCTGAGAGTTAGATTTGTCTTAATTTATCTCTTGCCCTGAGTTTTTCTCAAGTTTCCTTTAGCTTATTGACCTTCTTGCGGATCAATGTCAATACTCATCTCTGTATCATTTCCTACCCTGAGCTCGTACGGATCAGAGGTGAACTTTTAAAATAGTGCCCTCATACATAATATAAAAAAGAATAAAAACTAAAATAAAGTAAATTAAAAAAAAATTAGGGACCGAGGTGAACTTTTAAAATAGTGTCCCTATACATAATTTAAAAATATTAAAAAATAAAATAAAAGTGAAATAAAAAATGTGCGATATTTAGCAATAGGGTCTCATAAAATAAGTTAAAATTAGGGTTTTGGTCTCAATAATATCCGACGTTAGTGTTTGGATCTTAAATTCACTGTTTACGTAGGCAAGTGTGGGTCCTAATTTCACTCTTCACGTAGACCTTATTACTAAATAACCAGTTCTAGGCAAGTGTGGTAGACCCTAGTACTAAATAAGTAAATAACCACTTCTTAAATTTACTGTTCACATAGACCCTATTACTAAATAACCCAAAAAATATTACCTTCAAGAATTGAACTAAGGACCTCTAGTATATAATAATTATTTTATGTTAAGGTAAGCCCATAGTACATATTAGTTATATTTTAGATTCAAGATTATTAATATATTTATGTTTAAACTGATTTTTTAGGCCTCCTGGTCCGTGGGTCCTGGACGGTTGTCCTTGCTGTCCTGGGCCAGGACCAACCCTTAGACCTCGTTTGGTTCGCGGAATGGAAGGAAAAGGAAATCAATTACTTGGCATTTCCTCTCCTTTGAAAAATTACAATTTTCATTGATTTTCCTTTCCGATGTTTAGAAATGCCAAGGAATTTGGAAAGGAAAGTGAATACTTCAATGTGAAAAAGTGATTCCTTAATCCTTACTTGGATGGAATCATTTTTCCTTTTCTCTTCAATTTCTTTAGCATCCAAACATGGAAAAGTAATCTTTTTTTTTTTTTCCAATCCGATGATTCCACAACCTAACGAGGCCTTATGGTGATCTCATTATTATTTATTCTAGCAATAACGTCCATCAGGGCCATCATTGTTCGCCGTTTTGGCCAATATATCAACTGAAATGACTTTCAAACAGTAACCAAACCAGTTCTTTCCATCTCTAAAGGATACATGCTAACCAGTTTCTTTCCATCCTTAAAGGATACATGCTGCCCTAAGACTTGTTTGGTAGGAAGAAAAAGTGAAGAAAATGATTCAATTTATCTTGTTTGGTATGAAAAAAAAATTAGAGGGGTTATTTTTTCCTCCTAAGCTATGAAATTCAATCCCTCCAAAAAATAAAATAAAAATTAGATTTTTTTTTTTGAGGTTTATATTAGTTAACAATTATACTCCCATAGGAATTTTATTATCTAAAAATTATTCATGATTCATGAAGTCAAATGGAAAATAATTTATTTTAATTGAGGATAGGATTGATAAAATCTATATTATTTATTTATTTATTTATTTATTTATTTATATCAAACAAAGTAGATCTCTTAGGTACTGTTTGGGAAGGGTGGAAAATGGAAGGAAGGAAAAAGTTGAGGGAAAAGTGAGAGGAAAATTTTAAATGATGGTGTTTGGAAAGGGGGAGAGAACATAGGGGAGGAAAATTTGAGAGGAAAAAGTAGGTGGGTCCCACAAAAAAATTTTCCTCCCAAATGTGGGAGGAAAATGGAGAGAGATGAGAGGAATTTGAGTGAATTTACCCCACCACCCCTCAAAAAGTTAATATTAAATCATCATTTGAGAATACCAAGGAGAAAATAGTAATTATACCTATATCCATAAACAAATAAAAAATTATTTTTAAACTTTTCCTTCCCCTACTTTTTGTCCATCCAAACAAAGGAAGGGAAAATTAACTTTCCCTCCATTTTCCTCTCCTCCATTTTCCTTCCCTTCAAATTTTCCTCTCCCTCCCTCAAATTTTCCTTTCCTTTCCCTCTACTAGAAAAATCTTTCGCGTGCACCACTTACTTTTTGGTGGTTTCGACAATTAAGGCTGCGAACCAAATATCAGGAAAGTGCCATTTATTGATTGCATGGACTTTTGTCGCACGCACCTTTACGCCTTTTCCCTCTTCCTCGTTGTCGAAAGCATCATCTCCTCATTTATCATCTCCTCATTTATGATGATTTGAGACTTTGCTGCTGGATGGTAGGCCCAAGTCTAGGTTTGGATTCCAATTTGTTTTGTTAATCATATTCTGCCATTTCTCTCTTCTTATTTCTGCCATTTCTCTCTCCTTATTTCTTGGATTTCTCATGCGAGAAGCTCTTTTCAAGTTATAGACACATAATTCCTTCTTCTTCTTCTTCTTCTTCTTCTTCTTCTTCTTCTTTTCACAAGTACTTCTTTATGCACTTGATATTATCTTTTCATACACATACTACATTATCAATCCAAAGATATCATCTTAAATTCCACAGGGATCCCTTCCACAGATGTCTTCCCATTCTCGCAGGTCTCTGAATCTCAAGTTCGAACAATAGAGACTAGAGAGGCAGCTCTAGAAGAGTAAAACTTTGATACCGAAGGACGTATCAAAATTTTGATACCCCCTATGTATGACAAATGGGACCCCTCAATATTTATGTATTTTTTTTTTAATGTATATATTTTTTTTATATATATATATATATATATATATATATATATATATATATATATATATATATATATATATATATATATGGAAGCGGATCAAAGGCCCCGCCCGCGGAGCCCCGTCGAAGCCCCGCCCCCCCCCTGCACCATCGGATCGCGCGGGGCCCACGTGGGGCCCGCCCCCGCCCGCGCGATCCAACGGCTAAGGGGGAGCGGGGCTTCGGCGGGGCTCCGCGGGCGGGGCTCCCGATCCGCTCATATATATATATATATATATATATACACATTTTACGAAAAGGGAGGGAGCCCACATGTCATACATAGGGGATATCAAAACTTTGATACCCCTTCGGTATCAAAGTTTTCTCCGCTCTAGAAGGCACAAGAACAAAACACAATTTATCCCTATTGTAGCAAAAGTCCCACACATTCTCCTACGATATAAAATAAGTTAAGGAACTTTCTTTTGCCATCTTTTATTAGATGTATACTCTGGCCCTCCTGATTTCAACCAGTCCATTGGGCCGGAAGTCTGTCTAATGTTTCCTTGGCTTTTTGCCACAATCGTTCTTATTTTAGGTACGATGCTACGTCTCTGCTAATCTCTTCTAGGAAAGAAACAAATCCCATGACACTGCCAATGCCGCTACCGTCAACATCCTGTTCCTCGATGAGGTAGTTATCAAATGCCGAAGCATCATCTTGGCCTCCCCGGATAAATGTGAGCTTCGGTGTGATACTCCTCTCCTGCTTCAATCTATTGATTGTCGACCTCAGCAAACCTGCACAACGTATCGTTTCCCGGGGTGAGCATGATGGATTCTTGTATAAGAACACTATGTTGAAATGTTGCATTGAACAGTTTAAGAACTGCTTACAATCATGTGGGGGAGGAAAGGGAAGTGATGGATCAGCTGTAGAAGAATAATACACTATAAGATTTGTGAAGGCGTCGAGGAAGAAGATTGGGCTCCCGCTGGTTATAAGAGCGGCACGGCTCAATGAATGGCGTGGGTATGCTTGTTTGTCTGGTGTAGCATATGAAGTCAGGACAGGGTAAATAGCCTGGTTAAGGAAAGTGGGCTCCAGTGCACTGCATTCATGGGAACGCCATCAACAAACATTGAAATATTGCAAACAGGATAAATAACAATGACTTCAAATTATCAAACTTAAAAACGAGAGGTTCTCAAGTCAGCTATTGTGCATATAATAATACTTTTACTCTTAAGTTCTTCATAAAGAAAATTATTTTAATTCATAGAATAGGGAGAATCCTGATGGATAATGCTTTGCCATGGCATAAGGAGGAAGCCTGCTTAAACAAATGCAATCACAGTTCTACATAATTCTAGAATTCATGAGATAACTTGGACAAATATTCATTTGTTTGCTTTCTTGCATTCACAATGTTGAATGCATTGATAAGCAATCCGTGAAAATACTTTTGGAATGCCATTGACGGCTGGATGGAGGATATATTTTGGGCCAACTCAAAATCATGGATTTTGAATCCACACATCTTGATTACTTTCCATTTCTGACTCAAAAGAAAAGTCGGAATATGCATAACATGGATGTTGACTCAACTACAACATGTGGGCAGCGTGAAAACTCATGTCATGTTGGTTCTGGATCCACACCAGCCAAACACAGTCTGTGACAGCCAATTTAAAACCTGGAAACAACTGACAGTTTTCCAGGTCACACATCACATGCTTTTTGAGAAACCATGAATGAACGAGCAGGATATATTTAGAAAAAGAGTGAGTCACTATTTAAAAGTTAAAGGACCTTAAACTTTCAGCTTTAAGTATCGCTAGTTTGAGATCAAGTTCTAGTTTGCAAGCAACAATAACGTAATTCACAATGTTTTCCAAATGCAAAAGAGTTAATTACATTCTGAATTATTCCAACATGTTAGGACTTAAAAGGCCATTATCCAAAGATAAGATGTAGGTATTTGTTTGCGCAGTCCTAAGTATCAAATTAGGAGAACCAAATATACTCATTATTCGTTCATTGTGTATTATGAAAAGGTACTAACATTTTGATTATATTCACGATTTCTCTGGAACACTAACCTTTTAATCCTTGCCGAAATTATGACTGTGTCTAGGATAAACACTTGGTCAATTCTAAGAATAAACCAAGCCCTTAGATACCATTTGTCATTAGACTATATCTATTGAAATATCAGTACTTGTGTCAGGTAAACAAGGTGTAGCCCAGGCCCTATTCGGACTATGATTCATCAAATAATTGGGATCCATAGCAAAATGAAACACACCATAGAAGTGTTTCCGACAAGAATGCAGAAGGTAACCCAACTCAATCAAATTTGCACTACTGTTTTAAAGCATTGGTTAGGTTCAATAATTTGTGCCAAATCTTGAAACTGGGAATTATCAAGATTCATTCCATGGAACAAAACATGCAACTAACTGAACTGAAGCATGGAAAAGTTTGAGCCAATACTTCTAAATATAAACTAATAAACATGTAAAGATAATCAACAAGAAAACTTTGTTTTCTGCCTACTTCATGTGCTAAATATAACCAAGTTTACCAATCCAATTGCAGGCAATTATCTTGCGCTCAAGTGTCCTGTGATTATAAATTGCTTGCGCAAGAGTAAGTACCTGAAAAGGCACTGCAAATATATGCGATAATCTGGGTGCACTCCTTCTTCGTGAAAGCGGAGAAGAGGATTTCTCAGCAGAGCAAATACAAGTCGAGGTAAGGGCTGTAATTGTGGGCATTCCAGAAAGGCAACATCAACACGTGAAATTGAAGTTCCGTTATCATATTGGACAAGTTTATATGCGTCGTTGTATTGAGCTGTAAGAATGACAAGCCAATCGTGCAACAACATTCTACCTTCCCTCACTCCTTGCTCCAAGGAAGCTAGAATAACCTGAACAATACAAAGCATAATATATGAATGGAACAACAAAGTGAAAGAGAGCTCACATGACCACGAGAACAACTCACAAACATTTAGATGAATTACATTTTAAGAGCCATATACCCATTTTTACATTTTTAGAACAAAATAAAAATCATAGAAGTTCAAAGTTGGGATTCTAAAAAAAGGGAATTAATGATGAAAACTATACTTTAGATAAAAAGCTTTGAATCCCATGAAGATAGACATCGTATATTAAATCATATGCTGAAGCAAGAACTGAATAATCCCTATAACAGAATCCTTCTTGTCCAACAATAAAGACTACCATCTCAATTTTCTCAAGGTCTGATTACTATTGTAGAGTGCAAACAAAATTAAGCATTGAATTATGCGAGCATGAGTACTTAAGTTTACCTTATGAACAAGGATTGACAAAATACTCTCCGAGTCGACACCATCATAAAGTTCATTAATATTTGCAGCGGTGCCATATTGTAATGTCCGAATTCTTAACCGTCTCTTGAGAGTAAATTTGGATCTGAACCAACATATGCAATGTCAAGCAAATATCCAGAGACCGACTGAGACACACAAACACAGAGGCTGTTCGTTGAGCGAATACCATGGTCAATTCCAGCCACCCAATCATGATCGGCATTGTTCATTGTGATTACACATCCTTGATTGTATAAAAATAACAAATCAAGTGGTTTGGATATTTCCAACACTTGCATCAAGTGAAATAAAAGTGAAAAATTTAATGGCGAGTCTATGACAAGTCAAATTCATGCATCTCTCTCTTTGATTTCTTGATCAGTGGGTTGGAATTATCCAGACCACTTGACGTTTGATTTTATATGATCAAGGGTGTGTAAAACAAGGCTAACAGTGCAGAAAATCGATTCGGTGGCCCAGGTAAAAAACAATTTGCTCACCAGATAGCCACTCATACATATCAAAGGTATGCCAAGTTGCACAAGATGGTTACCCATCAAATGACATCAGTCACAAGGAGTCAAGCGAGGACTGACAAAGTAAGTGATATTTACCGGTTCAAATAAATGTGAATCTTGATAATTTTAGCTCATCATACCTAGTAGCAGAATTTGACCCATCATCTGAAGCCTCCTCCTGAGGCACAACAATACTATATTGAAATGCAATCTGCACAACAGGAGCATCAGTGTGCCTACAATAGGAACAACAAATTGTCATTTTGTCTTCATCCAGCTGCTATACTGATAGATAGTTGAAATGTCCACATGGTTTTAAGACAATTCTAGCTTCCTGGTCTACGTCAACCACTTTTATTTGGGATTTCTGGTGCAACCTCTATAACTAAAAGACGAAAACCGTTCTATGACAAAGAAAGTAGAGAGAACATCAAATTTAGCGTAACGGACCATTAAAATTTAACAATATAATTAAATAAACAGTTACAATTATTTACTAGCATCTATTTATTGACTGGATGGACCGGTGCCCGGTGGTAGGGATTCTTGTAAACTTAGTATATGCTGTTAGATAAACTAATGGTAAATATAACAAAAACTGTCTTCTTTAGATGAAACAACACTTTTAGCCGCAGATGAGAGCTACTAGAACATAGCGATAACAAGATTGAGTGCTCGTCTGCTTGGCCCAGTTTTGGTTTTTTATTCATATTTGAAAGCAAGAAGAGCTCCAGCATGTAGAAGACAACATTCGATGATTTATTTATGTGGTTTGAATGCATAAATATAGGAAATAAAAACCTTCCTCATACAACTCTATCCAATGTGGGATAAAAATAAATATTAAATGTTAATTGTACTGTATAATAAATTGGGGGAAAAAATAATAGAGCCAAAAAGACAAAATTAAAATCAACCGCGTCACCATTACAAGTAGACACTTCAAGCATCAACAAAGATACCATCATGACTCATGAGTAGAAACAACAACAACAACAACATATACAGACGACAGTAGCAGAGGTCGACACACGACTCAAGACAGCAAAAACCGTAGACAAAGTGAATAGTGATTGAAATTGGCACACAAGTGAGGCAGTACTAGATGTTGGCGCACAAGGAAGCATAACAGAGTCAACAGTAGAGGTAGACAACAAAAATGATCAAGCTAATGGAGTAGATGCACAAGAACGAAGGCAGCGGTAGCAAATCATTGCAGGTATACATCCGAATCGTAGACACAGATAACTGAACAGAGCAAAAATAGCATAAATAAATAGCTCATGGTATAGGACGGCTGAGGCAGTGAGAGCTAACTGTATCAGCTAGAAAAGGCTAGGAATTTAGAATTTCTTGGGTTTTGGGTTTGTTGGGGGTTTTGGGTCAGATTTTTTTAGGACTTCGGAGAGTGGATGAGTGGTCATGGCTAACAGGTTATGGGCGACTGTTTGGAGAGGATTTCTTCAGGAAAGTTCGTTCGGAGAGGATGGTGTTGGATCCTCTTACTTGTCGCATCCAGTTCGAATCTTAGAAGCCAGAAGCGGAAGCGGGGACGGAAGCGGAGGCGGAGGAACGCGACTACTTAGAAGATTCTAAAGTTGGGAGCGTGCGCTAACAAAAAAATAACGTTTGTTAATTATTGTTATCAAAACTTATAAAAATCTTAATATTTATTAGGATTTATAAAGTTCAATTCAAAGTTACAGAAAGATCATTCACATGTTAATTTTTTATAATGTCAAGGTAAATAATCTTTAGTTTATTGGTACTTTGATAAACGTGTATTGTAAATCTTTTAACTTTCTTCCAAAAATTTATGTTAGCTTTTAAAATTATGATCATATTATGTGAAACGCTCATGTCGTCGGAGAAACGTGCTCCCGTCGCCGGAGAAACGAGCTCCCCTCATCGGGAAAGCGAGCTCCCAACGAGCTCCCAAGTAAGAACCCGCCGAATCGAGGTTCTTACTTCTTACTGAGATTCGTTGACCTTCTAGGAGTTTCTGGCTTCTAAGGTTCGAATAGGGCTTTTGGCTATTTCCTTCTGTTTCGTAAAGCCTATCACAAGTGAGAACTCCACCTTTAGGATAACTTTCTTTTAATGAGCCACTCCCCCTTCCTCTGCATGTGTAATTGATCTCCTTCTTCCCTTAGCTTAAGCATCATATACTTCAATTTGGTAACCACGTTATGCTAACTGTTTTAAATCTCATAACTAGATCAGACACTTCTGAGATTAGCCCTAAAACAAATACTAGAGCCCGTTTTATACTGTTTGAACTGTTTACTTCAACCAGTAAACATAAGCCCACCAAAACTTAAATTCCTTCACTTCATTTCGTTCATAATCAACCTAGTTTTATCTTCTTTAAGTTCTAACAGTCTTTCCCTTTCCTGTGCTATAACCCCTCTTGCAATTCAATATGCTGGGTTAACCTTCTAATTCTAGAATTGAATTTTAAGTAAGACACGAGGGCAGAGCGCCACTAGTGATCCTACTTAAATCTCCTATCTCAAACATTTTCTATCTAAACCATAAACATGGCCATTAAATAAACATCTCCCTTAGCATCTAATTAGTAGGTTATGGAAGATAATGGAATACTAGTTTTTTCTAGAACTCATAGGAAACACATGGTGTCAAGCGAAACATATTTTCAGTAATGCATTTGTCCCCTACTTAGTTTCCTCAAAAGTCAGCTAGGCAGGACTATGCTGAAATGAGTTGTGCAAAATATTAGTAACTCCACTCAACCTTTACCAATATCTTCACAAAAGGAGGGAAAAAAAATATACCTGGAGAAACCAACTGAATTCGCAAACTCAAAGTCATATGCATACGTGGCAAATGAATCACAACAAATGATATGCTGGACATTCTCGTACTGTGGATCAGGGAAGAAATGACCATACTGCCAAAAATGAGTAAAAACATCAATATCAATGATAAAATTGAGTAAAACTGTAGAATCAAGAAGTTAGAGGTCAAGATGCATACAGAATGTCCAACTTTAAACTCCGAAGATGTTCTCAATCGCAATATACATCCAAATGCATATGGACGACTTAGCATACGGTACCTACAAAAGCAGTTGGTTCCAAATAACAGTTCATTTACAACATAAAAATGTTAAAATAACAAGTTAGCCTAGCAGTCAGCATAATATATTAAAGTATGATACAATAGCTATGCTTCATGTAATACTAGCAATTCAAGAATGATAGCAGGACATTGGATCACATGAATGTGCAGTTCCCTATACACAAGAAGCACCAAGGTAAATAAGAATATGCTCTTACAACTTACATGTCCTGAGGAAGTGTGGAATCATCAGTATTCGCATATAAAAACAAAGAACCACCGCTCTCAATACTGAGAAACTTTAAAGAAGCCAAGTCTGTGTATTCATTGGTCACAACAAATATATCGACACAGACACCTGCTTGAACGGCAACAGCAGCCTGTGATGTATAGTCAGCAATGTATATTACAAGAATTCACTCTAAAGCACAAATGAACAATTTGATGAATTTACCAAATCTTTGTAGTAAGGCGTCTGCTCAGGAAGCAATGCTTTATCAGCATCCTCTCTCTTGCTCGCGTACTGTTCCCCGTACCGTCTTGTATCCAACTGTCCAGCTCCATAATCAGGAGGACCAGATAAGAAGGCAAACACCCTGGCTGTTGACAGAAAAATTAGAGAAAACATTTCTGATGAGATTTCTTATTCTACAAAAAGAACAAAGAAAAAAAAAAGTTAAATAAGATAATGGATGTTTGCAAAGGATGAAATACTAATACAAGAGGGGAAAATGATATGTGATTTAGTCTTTACCATACCCAGTGCAAATGTATTCCCATATTCTGAACTCAGGTAGCTAATGAGAGCGTCCATTGCAACTCCAAAACCTCGGCCACCTAAGAACACACCATCAGGCCCTTGTCCTGCAGCTGTGGTCCTTTCCCAGGAAGTTGTAGGTTTTAGAGTCTCAAGGGCTGCAGCAATGCGCTCCTTACAAGTTTCGACCTATTTTCAGATAATGAACCTCGTGCATTAGGTATTCAATGTTATCTTGATGCATACCAACCTCAAATAGAAGTTACACAATTCAAACTCATTGGTGATTGTTTTGCTAATAAATCAGAAAACTTCAAACGAGATGTGGTCACAAAGACATACAGGAGCAAGGAATGAAAGCAATGGCATCACATCATCAAGGTTTACTGGTAAACCATCATCTGATTCAGGAGGGATAAAGACATTCTTCACAACTGGTATAGGTCCTTGAACATTATAAATCCCAATCTTATGACTGAATGTAATAAGTCCAAATAGTGAGCCCGGACCCAAAGCTGGCAGAAGAAGACCAAGATAGGATTTAGATTATAAGGAATCATCAATCTTGGATTGCTCAAATGTATCCAAAATTTATAGTCTTAGCGATCTCATACCTTCAAGTGCAGCTAGAAGAGCACTTTTAATAAGTTCTAAGAACTCTTCAGAAGCTGCAGAAGAGAAAAACAATATTAATTAAATTAGCAATCATGTAAGAACCAAAACATACTTCACCTGATTTCTCATATAACCTCAACTACACTGGAAAAAAAAACATATAATCGGCCTAGAAGTTTAAGTCTCAGGGAAAGTAACCTTACAGGCATAGAGGTGGCACAGTAAAGTCAGGTCAGGCAACAGCAATGTTATAGATTTCGCTAGGCGGAATCGGTGCGCCGAGTGCCCGCCTAGCGCCTAGGGCGCCTAGACGGCGCCTAGGCGGCCGTTTTTTTTTTTTTTTTTTTTTTTTTTTTTTTTTTTTTTTTTTTTTTTTTGAGTATATCTATAAATAATATGTATGTTACTTATAGACATAAAAATTATTGGGCTTTTATGGCTAGTGTAGCTATATTTAAGATTTTACATGAGGTGATGGTTTCGAATCCCATGTTTGTTGGTAGTTTCAATTTTTTTTTTTTTTTTTTTTTTTTACTTGGAAAAAAAAAAAAACTTATAAAGGGGGAGGAGAGGAGAGAGAGTCTCAGAGTCTCCTCAGACTCCTCTCCTCCTCCCCTCCGCTCCCCTCCCCTCTCCCCTCTCTCCTCCCCTCCGCTCCTCTCTCCCCTCTCTCCTCCCCTCTCCGCTCCCCTCTCCCCTCTCTCCTCCCCTCCGCTCCTCTCTCCCTCCTCCTCCCCTACTACTACGACGACGACGACGACGGCGGCGGCGGCGACAGCAACAGCAGCAGCAACAGCAGGCGACGGCGGCGACGGCGACGACGGCGACGGCGGCGACGACGGCGACGACGGCGACGGCGGCGGCGGGAGGTAAGTATTTAATTTTGTCAAATATGAATATTTTTTTTTTTGATTTTTTTTTCAAAATTTCAAAAAAATTTAACCCTAACCCTAACCCTAGGCCGACTAGGGCCGCCTAGGTCCGACTAGGACCGCCTAGGCCCGCCCAGCGCCTAGGTCGGCCGCCTAGGGCCTTTTCGGTGCGGCCGGCGGCCGCCTAGCGCCTAGGCGCCACCTAGGCCGATTTTTAGAACACTGGGCAACAGTCCTGGCCCGTAGGCGCAAGGTCATTTATACCCAATAGTAGTCCATTAAAAGAAAAGTGGCTATCTGAATCTTATTCATATTGTCCAGGTTCAAATTTGTATTTGGGTTTTGCCTACTTTTTAGCTCAACTAAATCTAGTTTTTTTTTTTTTCATTTTCATCTGTAGAATTATACTAATCCATGAGCCTCTATAAAGTAAGAATAAAATGTTGTGCTATTGCAACAATTTAAGTGTTTGATTAATTATGAGTCTCAAGCATTGAATATTTAGTCAGGATGCAACATAAATACCATTAAACAATCAAAACATGCTGGTATCGAGTAATCGGATTTGGTAACAGATATATACAAACTAACATCTGTAAACTTTCCTGCTTGAAAAGTCTAAAGCTTATTAGTATTAGTTCTCAAATCGATTGCATACCTTGAAACTTGGGTGCACTTATGGAAATAAGTGGCGATGGCATCAGTAGAATTGACATAGCGAGAAAGGAGGTCACATCAAAAAAGAACATGCAATGTCTAGACTTATAATCATGGTCAATATCTTTTAGACATCTAGTACAACCTACACTTCTATGCAAGTTTCAATTAGAAAACGAGAAAGGGAAATTATCAAATTATCAGCAATACGCTTTCTGATACTGAATTACTCCAAGAGGTGTTTATACAAACATGATTTAACTTTCAAATGATTTTTCAGCTTCCCTTCTAGTTACTGAATGTTGCAATATTCATAATTTCAAATTTACATAACCAACTCCAAATTCCAAACTGCTGCTGAGATTGAAACCATTCCCTCAAACATGCCAAATATCTTGGCCGTGTCGTGTCAGACATGTATTGGACACTTATCAAACAGATCATGGGCACTCCAAATACAGTGGGACACTCTAAAATAGGTCTTGTGACCGTCTCACCGTGTCCTTATCGGGCCATGTCATATAACCCGTGTCACTAAGTATTCAAAAGGTAACTCAAATTCCTTACAGCTATGGAGTTATGTCTCCTAAGTGCTAAGACACATTGACCTAGAACCACAATTCCTAGTTACCTAATTGGAGTTTGGCTAGAATTATTCAGGATTCTTCATCTATTTCTCCAACAATCGCCTTCATGATGAAATGAAACAAAATGCACAAGCATGAGGAGATTATGATCTTACAAGAGAGATCCACTGCAATTATGCATCCAAATGATACCCCACGGTCTCAATTAGTCAATTGTGATTATAAATTTATAATTACGTTGAAAGTTGAGAAATTATGGCCTAAATGCAACTGATCCCCTTCAAACACTATTTTTTGCCACATCAAGGAATTATAACTCCTCAATTCTTATGGTCAAACCACCCTAATTCATTATCCCCTTTCACTATTGCCTAATTCCTAAATTCCCGGTGGAGGCTATAATTAGATATCCAAAAACCAAGACACAGACCTACGGCAATAATTCTTGATCTTTAAAATTGTGGTTTTGGCAATAATTATTCAGCATTATTCATCTATTTCTCCAACAATCGCATGCATGATGAGAAATTGAGAAATTACAATACACGTATAGACCTGGAATCATAATAGCAATTTGTCAAATTGTAGTTTTGCAGGAAGTAGTTAAGGAATTCAGAATTAATCTAATTCTCTGCCCATCTCATTCATGTGACAAAATGCACAAGCATGAAGGGAGATTGTGATCTAACAAGAGAGATCAACTGAAATTCCAACCAAAATTCCATAATTTGTTGCTCAAAGATTCCTAGTGGAGGCTGGAACTGCATCTCCTAATTCCCAATAACAGACCCGGAAACATAATCCATAACTGTGACGGCTGATTTTTTTTGCTTTTCTCCAAACGGGGTTTTGGTAAAGAATTATTCAATATTCTTAATCTATTTCTCTGACACTCGCATCCATGAAAGAAAATCCATAAAGGATGTTGAGATTATGACCTTGCAAGAGAGATTAACCTAAATTCATCCAAATGGTGCCTCAAGGTCTCAATTTTGATCATAAATAGGATGAGAAATTCATAAATAATGGTTTTAACCAGGCTAATTGCTGCCAAACACAGACCTAGGATTGAATTAGATCTTCCAATTCCCAAAACACAGACCTATTTCCTAGATTCTCAAAATACAGTCAAATCTCCCTAATTCCTAGATTCACGGCGGAGGCTCCAATTCCCAAAACAAAGACCTAGGATCATATTCTCTAGTAGTCAAATTGTAGTTCTGGCATAATTACATAGAAAATTCCTAGACTCTTCATCTATTGCTCCAGCAAGCAGATTCCTAAGGAATGGGAATATGTTATGATCTTATGAGAAATATCAACCACAGTTCCAGTCAATTTTGGTGAAGTCTACAATTAGATCTCCTAATTCCTAAGACACACAGACCTAGAACCATAATCCCCACTTCTCAATATTCAATTTGTCAAGAATTATTCAAGACCTTCTCCCAAATCATGAAATTGTAACTCCTCAATTACAGTCGAACCTCCCTAATTCCCAAGACACCTCGATCGGGAACCACAACTCCTGGTTGCCAAAATTGAATTTCGAAAAGAATTATACAAGATTAATTGTCCACTTCCCCGACAGTTCGCAATCATATAAAACGAAACAAAAATGCGCAACCACTCACACGAGAGGTCGACTGCCGCGACATACACAGGCCTAGCCTGCCCCCCGCCGCCAGCGACGTCCTCCCCTCCCTCGAGCTCCAGATCGACGAACGACGAGCACATCTCCGGGCACGACTGCGGCTGAGAGTACCTGTGGATCATCTGCGACGTGAGCCCGTTGAGCGCGCCGCAGAGCGAGCAGGTCCACGCCCACTGCTCGAGCTCGCAGTAGGTGTTGAAGTACCCCCAGCAGTTCTCGCAGCGCGGGAGGAGGTCGCCGTCGGCGCCGAAGACCGGCCGGCCGCCGAGTTCGTCGGAGGAGGAGAAGGGGGTGACGGTGACGCCCCACGGTAGGCCGGAGGTTTCTAGCGTTTCGGGGTCGGTGGGGAATCGGGAGAGGGTCGGCCGGACCGCCATTGGGGATCGCAGCTCGAGGTCTCTATGGAGTGTTTTTCTTTTCTTTTTTTATTGGGGATCGAATTGAGGGATTCGTTTCTTTTGCTTTCCTTTCGTACTTCTTACTCGTGACGGGAGACGGGACGGGATGGATGACGTGGTTTTATACGTGGCAGGTTTCCATTGGTGGACTTGCGTCAATTTATTTTTCAGCCGGACCCCTAGCGAGCACACTACTATTTCGAGAGCATTTAAGTTGAGAGCAAAGTTGTGAGCATTTAAGTGAAAATATGTCTTTTTTTAATTTTGGAAATAAAACCCTAATTCTTTAGGCGGGAATATTTCGAGGAAGCACCTAACAGTGGAACCCCATTTTATTACTCACCGTTTCTAACAGCGCGAAAAAGGAATGGCAGAGGTTGCCGAGAACAGTGTCGAAGCCGCAGCTCCGTCACCGCCGGCTAAAACTACGGCACCGGCGGCGGCTCCGGTGGTGGAGGAGCTCCCGAAGGCTATCGTGCGCCGGGTGGTGAAGGAGAAGCTCTCTCAGCTGTCGAACCCCTCGTCCCGCCAGAAATCGAAAGCTGCCGAATCGGCGGCGGCGGAAGGAGAAGACGTGTCCGTCCAGAGGGACGCGCTCGCCGCCTTCGCCGAGAGCGCCCGGATCTTCATCCACTACCTCTCTGCCGCGTAATCTCTCCTCCCAATTCTCCGTTAGGGTTTCGTATTTTTCCCATCTTAGAAGGCCGTTTTGCGTTTCTAGGGTTTCTGGTAGCTAATGCCTATGTCGACTTCTAGATCTTATTAGGAAAAAAATTCATAAACCCTAATGATTCCTTTTTGGGAAACAACCTGAGTTAGGATGTGGAAGTTGGAAAATGTTCAATTTCTACATGGTGCGGAGATCTAAATTTTGTGGCATAGAGATTCAATTTTAGGGTTTTGAGAAGAGAGATGAGAAGAAGGTACAAGAAGACACTAGAGTTTTTCAAGTAAAATAGTTTTTTTAATACTCTTCAAAAAGAGTAGTTCCGTAAAATATTACAAAAATAGGGCTTAGATAAGGGCATAAAGAGAAGGAGGGAGGAAAGCTAGGCTTAGATACTTGGTTAAGGAATGACGAGGATTGCCAAACTTTAACATCAAATATTTCCATTATAGATTTAACAAATGGTTACATGGTATATCAAAAAATAATCATAGTATTCATAAGGGTCCGACTATTGACACCCCATCTATTTCTAAGTTGACCCCAATTTCTAAGTACACCCCACCTAAAAATAAATTAACTTATAAAAATACTAAGTACACCCCAAATGTTGACAAAAATACCCTTATGACTTAAACCATAGTGTACAACCCCCACATCCCAATTTCTAAGTACACCCCATTCCTCTCTATACACAAAATTCTACATTCACCCCACTCTCCTCTCTCCCTACATACACCTCCACTCTACTCTCTTTCCCATCAAACCCTAACCCTAACCCTAACTACTCTCTTCCTCCACACTACTCTCTTCCCCATCTCTGTTGGACTTCTCTCCAACACCAGATTTGAGTCGGAGAAGTTCCCCATTGTTCACCCCACTCCGAGAAGTCTCTTCACCATGGATCGAGGTGAGTATCAAACATTTCAATCCAAACTACATTCTCTCCCATTGTTTTGTCGAGCATTTAGGGTTAGAACCCCATTGTTTTGTCGACCATTTAGGGTTAGAACGAAAGAACAGATCGAATTTTTCCCCAAAATTTACGGATCTGTTCGACTCTGGTCGGTCGGACACACAGCAATGTGTTCGACTCACGATAGTCGAACACCTTGCTTACTGTTCGACCTGTTTCGGTCGAACAGTACAGATTTGTTCGACCTGTTATGGTCGAACAGTGTGGGTTAGTTCGACTCTTCGAGACCGAACAATACAATTTAAAAAATATTTCTTTAAGCCATGTTATTTTGGTGGAACTTGTAGGAAAGCAAACTAGTAGGAGGAAAACGACTCATGCTTCAGCTAGGAGACGTCGGGCTGAAGAGCAGGAACTTGCACGTCTTCAACAACAAGCACTTGTTGCTTCGACTCAAACGGCCGACCAAGAGCAGGAGCAAGAACGCCACACTGATGAAGAGTGCCACACTGATGAAGAGCGCCAAACTGATCAAGAAGAGGATGAGGATGCTGACATTTTGACAGGGCCTTGTCCCGGTGGATCCGAAGATCCACAACTTATTCCAAGTTTCAAGACACATGTGGCGTACGAGATTTGGAATGGCATTGAGAGGGACGTGTTAAGGTGTTAGTGCCACACAACGAAGCTGTACGCATGGAAGTTGGAAGGTAACATAAATCCTGTCCTTCAAAATTCTCGTATAGCCAACATAAGGTCGTTTTCGTACAAGACGCCAAATAAGAATCTAATTTGTGCGTTTGTTGAGCGTTGGCAACCGGAGACCAACACATTTCACATGCCGTTCGGAGAGATGACAATTACATTAGATGATGTTTTTTGTCTTACCGGACTCCCGGTAAGTGGCTTACCGATGGTGGAACCAGTGTCAGCAAGGGGACCGGAGGACCCTAAGAAGATGATTCGTAGATTGTTGGGGGTGTCAGAAATTGAGGCACAGGATGAGCTATTGAGTCAAAGAGGTAGCTCGGTCCGGATGGAGTGGCTCCGGGCTAGATTTGAGTCGGATGTGAGTAGCACGGATTCGTCAAAAAGAAGACGTGCTGCCCGTGCGTACTTATGGTATGTGCTTGGATGCACCATTTTTGCTGACAAAAGTGGGACACGGGTTGACAACCGGTTCGAGCAACGAAGACGTTGAAGGAACTGATATCTCCCGGAGTCTTTTAAGCAATAAGAGCCTTTGGGAATCATTAGCCACATCAAACATATGGTTAATATTATCCATGGTCTCAACCCAACGACTTCGGATATCTTCATCATGTACTTTGTCTGTTTTGGCAGGTTCACAATCGAGCTTTCTCCAGTATTTGTCAACCATATCAAGCTGGATGTATTGTCCATCCCGTTTTAGCTGTGCAAGCTCATGTGCACAAGGTAGCCCGCAAGTTCTTCTCAACACACAACCACAAAGTAGGAGATCGACGCCGGTATCATCTAAACTCTTCAACTCGTCATAAATCCTACTGAGAGCATTATGAGACACCGACCCGCGAATAATCTTAAACAAGGGAGAACTGTATCGATGGGGTGTCACATTAAGGCTCGTCTCAAATGAGCTCTTAATTTGGTTGTGTGAATTTGTCAGCAGACTATGTATCCTTTCCCACGATATCTCGAAAGTTGATTGACTAGTCCCAAGTTGTTTTTTCAACTTTGCGTGTGCACTCTCGGCCCTGTGAGTATCGAAAACATGGAGTCAAAAAACTCACGTAATACTGTAAAAAAAACATTCATATGTATATACAAAGTATTGCTTGAAAACACATACCTACTACTCGCCGTGTTCTCAAAATGCATGACATTATTAGTCCAACATGAAACAAATTTTTCTTTATACGGCTCTATCCAATTCTTCACAGCATAATTAACTGCTTTTGGGTAATCCCGGAAATCTTCATGAAATCTTCTAAGTAATTCATTGAATCTCAGTTGATCTTCAGCAAGAATCAACGAATTCCAAGAGTTATTGAAAGAATCCCACTTCTTCTTCGTACGAAATAAATTCTTACAGTTAGCCAATATATTCTTGCTTATATGCCACCGACATAGCAAATGTGCAGCCCTGGGAAACGTAACACTGATAGCATTCATAAGTGCAATCTCACGATCAGTGACAATGACATTGGGTAAGCTTGATTGAGCAAATAGATCTTTAATCGTACTAAGCGCCCATATATAATTGTCCTCCCGTTCCGCCTCCAAATATATACACGCCACAGAAAATGTAATATCCGTGGAAGTTACTCCAACTACTTCCAATAGTGGCATCTTGTACCTATTAGTCTTGTAGGTACAATCCATCAATAAAACGTTGGGAAAAGCACGCAACAAGTCCACACTTGTCGGGTGGGCATAAAAAAGATCCTTCACTCTATCTGTTTGCTCACATCTCCTCACCAGATAATAATACTTTTCCGACTCCAACTTTCCCAACAAGTATTGCATTTGGGATAGCCCTCCATGCTCGGCAACTCTATGCTTATGACGAGCATTATAAATTGTCTTCAATGTCGATTCATTCTCCCCAAAGGATTCCTTCAACGTGCTCAATATATCTTTTGGCCTTGTATTATTTTTCGTCAAATTTTTGACGAGTTGGTCTTCGGCTGCTGTTAGTCGACCAACATAGGAGTGCCCAACCAAATTTCGACCTATTGGGTGATTATGTGTGCCGCACATAACCTTAAGTGACCATTGCCCAACATCATTGCATTGTACTCCTTTCAACTGAAACGGACAATCACATTTTTTCGTGCCCGTAAGCCGTTCAGGTCTTCGCTTATTCGCAATATTAGCCAAATTTGCTTCATCAACTTTTACCTTCCGTCGCACATATTTACCCCCTCGCTCGCAACCCAGGATTACTCGAGCTCGTCTTCCTTCTCCTTTATCCGACCGTTTAACCAAAACTACTATATTATGAAGGTTTCCTATCGATCGTACCCAATTCACCAATGACTCTCGACTAACAAATAATTGATCAGTTTGAAATTCTTCAGAGAAATCAAGTTGTTGTTCGTACATCGGGTGCGTGACAATACTCATCTCAATGTTAACCGCAATGTCATCTGAAGTGTTTTCCTATGAAGATAAATACAAATATCGGATTAGGTTGGAAAATAAAATTTTTAAATTTAACTCAAAAAAAGTACTGTTCGACCGACATAATCCGGAGAAATCCACACTGTTCGACCAGTACAGGTCGGACAGTTCAAAAAACGTTCGACCTTCCCTCGTCGAACAGTGTAGATTTGTCCGACTTGTTATGGTCGAACAGTCCACGAATTTTGTTTT
This sequence comes from Iris pallida, assembly GCA_029216955.1. Classification (NCBI taxonomy): domain Eukaryota; kingdom Viridiplantae; phylum Streptophyta; class Magnoliopsida; order Asparagales; family Iridaceae; genus Iris; species Iris pallida. The sequence goes on along the minus strand of JANAVB010038615.1, from coordinate 2,222,057 downwards.
CTTCTCAAAATCGAAACAGCCGAATCAATACTTGAAAAAAAACATTGGTAGGACTTACATTGGGTACGGGAGATCTTCTATCATTACTTTGGCCCTCCATTGTAATTTCTTCAAGCTTCAAATAATGTCTTCTAAGGTTTTTGGATTAGTTATTGAAGGGGTGGGGTTAGTGAAGGGGTGGGGTCCTATGGCTGTTTGGGTTTGGGTAGAATTAGAAATAGGAAAAGGATAAAGCAGTCATTTCATAATACAACTTAAGTTATGAAAAGAAATTGGGGTCAACTTAGAAATAGATGGGGTGTCAATAGTCGAACCCTATTCATAATGGTAGAGAAGGAGATGAAGGGTGCGTTTGCTTATGATTTTAAACTCAGCTTTCTGAGTTTAAACTCAAAAGCCATCAGAAATAGCATTTGGTTATGATTTCGTGAATGTGGAGTTTGAAAAATTTTTGGGGGGTGCTGAAGTTTTAACTCAGCTTTTTGAGAGCTACTCAAACTTACTTTTAAGTGTGATTTCTCATTGTAGAGAGGGTCCCACCCCCACCTTCCCTCTTCCCCTCCCCCTAACTCTCTCTCTCTCTCTCTCTCTCTCTCTCTCTCCAGATTTTTTTTTTTTGGTGTCAAACCGAGGAAGAGGCCTCACAACCACCGCCTCCCCTTCTCCTCCTCCACTTCTTCCCCCCTCAACAACTTCAATACCACAGTCTTCCTCCTCGACAAGCCCCCGGACTTCCTCTCCTTCCTTCTCAACTCCGGCCCTAAGCTGCAGACGAGTAAGTCGAGGAAGGAGATAACGACGGCGGCCAAGTCCTCCTCAGCGGCGGCCAAAGTCATGGAGGAAGTCTCAGTGGTTGTGGAAGTTGAGGCGGTCATGGAAGAAGTCGACCTCGAGCAGCAACGTGGAATGTTCCACTGCTGTTCCACCGTCGCTCGGAGGTCGATCTCGAGCAGAGACATAGTGGTCGTGGGGGCGGCGCTGACGTGGTCGGACTCAAGCCACCGGCGGCCGTTCTCTGGCTATAGTTGGACATGAACAAAATTATGGTTCTGTGGACACAATTTGGAATGGACACAAATGGACACGTTTGGGAGAGACCAGTTGGACACGAACGGCTGTGTCCCACGAACAGTTGTGGACACAGTTACAAAAATTATTTTCTAAAAATATCTAACCAAACACAATTTTCAATATTTAATTTTTAAAATTATTTTTCAAATGAAAGTAACCAAACACAAAATAAAAAAATTTGTACTCAGAAAACTACTTTATAACTTACTTTCAGAAAACTGTTTTTAGAACCAAATTTCCAAAAAATATATAAAATATATCCAAACGGACCTGAAGTTTCTTTAGTTGATTCTAATTGCCGAAAGTTGCTTATTTACTTTAGTTTTTTGTCCTTTTAGTTAAATAGTATCCTTGGTTTCATATTAAAATTATTAGAGGATGTTAAATTTATTGGAGGTATTTATGCAATACCTTTTAGTTAAAGGGTAATATAGAAGTGTAGATATCGCCTAAGTGCCCAAAGAAACATTTCGGGCCTTTTGATAAAGGTTGGGCGTCTCTGCACTGCTACAGTGCGACCTTAGGTGTTCTTTGCTTCTCCTTGAATTTAATCACTTTTGGTTGTGTGCATGTGTGAACCTTGTGTTCTCTCTCTTAAACAATCTTTACCAGTTGTTTCCAAGTGACAGTAAGAACATAAAATTGAATACATAAAACTAAATTTCCATCATTCCGTAGATCTTTGTGCATCTTCACCTTCTCCATGTAGAATTGTAATCAAAGTTTGTTAACTTAAGAGAATTGGTTGAAATTTCTTATAACGTTTGTTATTCCTTCACTCTTTTACGTAATATGTCATAGAGATGAATGTAATTTTCTATAGCAAATTGTATCATATTTACCTCTTCATCTAGACTCTTCATAGTCTAGGGGAACTTGATGGGTGCTCCTTGGTTACATGAGCTTAAACTGCAATCCAAAAGGTAGATCTACCTACATGCCAACTGGCCACCTAGGTTTTGGCACGACCCTCTCATGCTCATAGTTACTATCTTGCTAGGAATTTGTCACCAACATATAGGGTTGACATCAAGTTGACAACCAGTCATAAAACTTTGTCAAATCTTGTATGAAGCTTTTTTATGCTCCATAGTCGACCTCATTCAGATGAGAAGACTTGGATGATGACGATGATGGTTGAAATTCATTTATGTACATTATAAACTTTTTTTTTCAAGAATGAAGGATTAGAGTGTTTGCACCAATATGAGTGAGTGATTACTTAAAATACGTACCATTGGCTGACGATGACAATTGTTTGCAGGGCAAACGACATCTGTAAGGAATCGAAGAGACAAACAATAAGCGCCGATGATGTTCTCAAGGCAATTGAAGAAATTGAGTTTCCTGAGTTCATCGAGCCTCTTAGAGTTTCTTTAGAGGGTTAGTTGCACTTTCCCAGTTCTTTTTCCTCCTGAATGAAAAGCAGATAGCAGTGAATATTATCATATCTGATCTTTCATAGCCTAGACTTAAGAAAAATAATTGTGTTGATAGCGTGTTGGAATTCTTTGTAAGATATGGTTAACGGTAAGAAAGATTCCTTTTTCTTTCTTGACTGATATGGATGCACATATTTCGGTATTTCTTTATCATGTTCGTTATATGATAGGGTTAAAGTAAGGTTCCTTTTTCTCTTTCTTGATGAATGTAGATGGATTTACCTCTTTGATGTCAAATGATTTTTCTCCCTTTTTTGCAAGAAAAGGAGACTTCCTTGTTTCCGACTTTTTGGATTATTATATAGTATCTATATCCTCTTATCAACCTTTCTCCATTTGACCTGCTGTTATATGTAATCAGTGCATTCTGTTTCCAGGAATCTGCTATAAAATGTCTTCTTCTATGGATTATTTGATGCTGTCAAGTTTATCTGAACCTTATTTCACTTGATCTAGTGTTTAATAACACCATTTAACTTATTTTTCTTATTCGTAGTATATAAATTAATGTTGTTCCTATTTAACTTTCATATTAATGTATTTCTATTTAATTAGTCCAAACTCATTGACATGGGAGAACGTAGTAGCAACCTTTTTCTTACAATCGACCAATATTTACTATTTCAAAGCCTCTCGATGAAGGTTTGTTGCAGGATTACAATTTGTCTTAGAAAAATAATATTTTTAGTGTCATGCTTCTCTTTCAAACCAAAATGCTGAAAGTTAGTTAAGGCCAGAGTGACAGTATCCCTTGACCTTTAGGCTTTTGAAGGTGATAGACTGATAATGCAGAGGTTTTTAGGTAGTAGATATAATGAGCGAAGTGGCGAAACAATGATGCGCATGTGGCCCATGCACGGGTCATGGCCCTGACGGGCCCGTGGGCTGAAGTGTGACAGATCTTGTATTAGATTTGGAAGGCTAAGGTTATAAATTGCAGAATTATAGGAAGATTTAAAATTACACGGATAAAGTAAATGGGTTCATATTTATATCTCGTGAGATGATCCAAAGATCCATTAGTATGAAGATCAGAGGGACTAATGGGGAGAGGGACACATGTTTTAAAAGGATAAAGAATTTGCCAAATATGTGTATTCCTCTAAAACCTCATAATAATAACAACATTATAGATCCCCATTACTTATTATTTGCAGCAACTATGAGTCCAGCGAAGGTACGTTTATGCCCCAAACGATCAAACCAATCTGGAGGCACTCTTGGGTCTTAAGATCCATCAAATTGGAGATGAGCCTCTTTGGGTAGTAAAATTTGAGTTGGTTCTCCTGTTGGGTACATGCCATAGGTCAAAGTAACCGTTCAAAGAGAACATAATGACTCGTATTTTTAGACAGGGTAGCACTGACACGACTTGCAGCTATGAAGAGGTTGGTAGAATATGCAAGATGAGGGTGACATAGGCAATGCTCATCATACTCTACTTTGCTGTTATTTGTTCTTTTTATTGATACCTTCAAGGCTCTCGATCGTTGGTCGTACTATTTCCATCCTTGTCTTTTCAACTTCGTGCTTACTCGAATGCTGATTGGGTTAGTGATCCTAATGACTGGAAGCCCCTTCACTGGTTATTGTGTGTTTCTTGACGACTATCATTTCTTGGTGAAACCTAGAAACAGGATAGTCTCTTTCAAGCAGTATATTGTGCCTCTGCAGACACAATAGTAAAGATTGTTTGGCTTCATAGTCTCCTTTCTGATATGGATGTCCTACTCTATCATTTTGTGATGTTAAGAGTGCTCTCCAAATTGGGAACAATATGGTATTTCACTAGTGGACCAAGCATATCGGAATTGATTATCATATAGCGTGTTTTTTGGTTGTGTTGCTTGTTTGATGCAACATCTTGTTGTCTATGTGATTCAATAAGGAGGTATTTTAGTCCCACATCAGATAGGATCATAGGAGAGAGCACTCTTCTTTATTTAAAATGCTTAACTTATTTTGTTGGGTAAGTAAGTTTTGTGGGGGATGGATCATTCTACTTGCCAGCAGGTGCGCGTTTTTGACGCGTTTGTTAGTCGTGCACTTAGCACACTTGCGTGCAGCGGATCGGACCAAGGGTAAAACGGTAATTCCTCATCTCCTTGTAAACTTGTGCTTCACGGATCGGGCCGGTGGTAAAACGATGATTCCATATCTCATTTTTATTCTATTCTAAGATTGTTGGATATATATTCCTAAATTGCAAAAAGAAAAACTACATAAACTAGCAATAAAGAATTAGAGAATATGGGATTCGAGATATGTTACAGAACGAATGTTATTCTTATAATAAATTTCCTGTTTTTTGAATTCCTAATTGCATGATGAATGTCGTAGAAGAACTATCCAATAGTATTCACAACTCGTCTAAATCTGAGAAATTCAATGGCCAGAATTTCAAAAGATGGCAACATAGAATGACCTATTGGCTGACATGCTTTTGAAGCTTGCTAAGGTTCTGAAAGAACTCGAAAAACCCACCAACATCAAAAACTCATTTTCTGTGTCCATCTTCTTCATCGGACAATGCTAATTGATTGGTCATTGGATTCACCACCGCGTGCATGGTGTCGCCGGTCGTTTGGATTCGTTGTATCTTGGGAGTAGATCATCGTCTTGCTGCTGCACTGTTTGTGGAGGCAAAATATATTCTAAGGACAACATTCGTGTTGTAACATGCCTCGAATCCCATATTCTCTGATTCGTTATTACTAGCTTTTCTTTTTTCTCTTTTTGCTATTTAGGAATATATATCCAACAGTGTCATTAGTTGGCCCTCACTCTCCCTCCCTAATGGTTTCCCCACGAATTAGATCTCTGACTTCTTTACTATTCCCCTAACTACTCAATGCTTATTGGCAAACTTTTAGTGTATGATCCACCATGAGTTTGAAGGAAGCTCTTCTGTCTGCATACTCATATTTGTATGAGGACGTTTCTGTTGCCCCCCCTATATTTGTGAATATTGGTAATTGTGTTATTATAACTTATTTAAGATGCTAATAGTCACAACCTGATATAGAAGAGCAAACCAAGGGAGTAACAAATGAGATTTTGTACAGTAAGTACTTGTTCTTTCACAACCATAAAAGAGAATAGATGAAAGAACTAGAACAGTTCCAAACTCGTCTAATGTATATAATTTTCTTCTAAGCTTGTTTTTTATGTTATTAAAAAAAAAAAAATACAACAATAATTTGCTACATAATGAGCAATTTATAGTGTGTGTGTGTGTTTTAAAACTATAAACTAACTTTTCCCCCTCAAATATGAGATATTAATAACAAAGTGGCAGCTAATGAAGTCTTTTGTTCACATTAACCAGTCATGTGATATAAGGGAAGACATTTGGTTAGTTTTCAGGCAAGACGAACTCACTTCTATATGTAGGATTGTATATTGTGAATTTCCAATTCTTGTTCCCAATAAGCAGTCATGTGATATGAACCGAGATATTTGTTTAGTTATTGGGTAGGACTATAGGGTTTTTATTTTGTGGGTTTCTAATTCTCAAATGTTCCTTGAACTTTCTTCTTTATTGTCAAACAAAGTTATGTCTGAATTATCCAACAAAGGCTGAAGTTCCTCTTTTTCTTTTGAATTTCTGATTATACGTCTTTCTTGAACTTATATATTCCCTCCTTTCCCAGAGTTAAGGAGAAAGAACATGGAAAAGAAGTCTGGAGCAAAGTTGAAGGCAAAAGAAACAGAGAAGAAGCGCAAACTGGGGGAAGAGGAGCCTACACAGGATGAAGATGATGGTGCAAATGGAGCTGAGGGAGAAGATAAGGAAGAAGAAAACGACGATCCTGATGACAACGAATAGCTTGCTTTGCCATGTCATTTTATGCTCTTGTTTGTTGCTAAAATAGTTGATGTTAGAACACACTTGTTATATTGTTGGCTGTTAAGTTGATCATATTTAGCAATCTATGACCATCCAATTATGCCAATGGAATGATGAGGATGATGATGATTGTTGCTTTAGTTAGCTTCTTTATTAACACAGTAAAGGTAAGAAGAACAAGATTATTGCCGCATATATTGTGGTAAGTTTTATTATATTGGTGGCTAAACTGCAGTTCTAATTTCATCCAAAAGTAATTATATAAATGTAGCTTGTATTTCCTTGCAAAATCATCTTAAAACTTGAATGGACTTTTTTTTTTTTTTTTTTTTTGCCTCAGAGAGTACTCAACCTGGATGTGTTTTTTTCTTGAATTCCATCTGGTAATTACATAACTATAGCTTGTATTATTGCAAAATCATCCTAAATTTGAACACTGGTATTTACTCAGTATTTAACCTGCTGGCATTTTTTTCCCTTGAATTCATTGCTTGGACTTGGTTTTGCTACTGAATAAATATTATGCTAATTACAGATTTTGGATATCCGATACTATTGTGCTAACTTTCACAACGAATCGCTGCAAATTTGATAGAAGAAATTAGGTTGAAAGAAGGAAAAGTACAAGATGCAAACACAGGTGTGGCATGGCGACACAGACAAGACATGGTTTTTGTGTGCCCTGATTTTTGGAATCCTGTTTGGTATTTGGTATGTACCCGACATGATCACGACACATGTTGCACCAATTTTGGAGTGTCCGAGATATTTTTCTTTTCCTATCTGCATAACTGATTTCTTCAAATTTCTCTATAAAACTCTGCCACAGCAAGTTACTGCATTATTTCTATCAAAATCCAAGAATTAAGCATATTAACACACAGATTTGATTGGTCATGCAAGATTGTTCAAGTGCTAAAAAAACACATTGAGATTTCATACAAGATGCACAATACACTCTGAAAACTCTCAGTGCAACAAAAGTATAATTCACTGCAATTACATAGATATTCTTTACACCACTCTCCTTTACCAAGCAGCATTAGCTACTTCCACGCCTACTGGGGATTCGTACAAAATGGTGCAAAAGATTGAATAAATAGAATGAGTTATCGTTACCGGCCGGGTAGATGATCAATCAACCCGTATCTCAGTCGTGTCGAGTCGTGTCGACGATCAGCAAGTGCAGTTGGGGCAGTGGATCAGCCCATTCTCATTGCAGTGCTGGCACTTGACAGTACTCCCCTCCTCCTCGTGCAGTACCTTGCAGCTGCCGTTGCACTCCCTGCACATCACGAACCTCATCCCTCCGCAGACGCCGCACCCGTTCTCGTCGTTCTTCGGCATTCCTTCAAACAGTAAGCCCAATTTCCCTTCCTCCTCGAGCTTCAGCACCTCCTCGGCCCCTCCGATCAGCCTCCCCTTCACGAACACCATGGGGGGCCTCACCTCCTTCCTCCCCATCAGCGCCCTCAGCTCCTCCCTGAACCCTGAGTCCATCGAGATGTCCTTCTCCACCACCCGCACCCTGTGCGACTCCACCGCGCCCCTCGCCGCGTTGCAGTCCTCGAACGTCTTCCTGATCCCCCGCAGCGTGGTCGTGTACAGCACCACCGCGTTCTCTCCCCCCGGGGGGCATTTCAGCTCGAACGATTCGAGGAGTCCCGGCACTTTCGGACTCACCATCTTCTTGATCTGCTCCCTCCCTTCTCGTCTCAGCTCTCGCTCGAATGAGGCCACCAGCTCCGGGTCGAAAAGAGGGCTCAGGCTCCGCTTCGACCCGGAGACTGCTCCTCCTCCTCCCCATTCCCTGTCTATCCGCGACGGCTTCTTGACGTCGATGGTCAGCGGCGACGGCTTCTTGTTCGCCGCAGAGCTGAAGGGTCTCAACACCCGACTCGGAACTACTTCCTTCGGTGTCGAGTTCGCCGAAGAACTTAACGCTCTCGAAACAGAGCTGTTATTGTTGTTGTTATTGTTTTCCTTTCCTTGGAGTACTTTTCGCTTTCTGGGAGTAGGAGTAGCAGCGGCGACAGCCGGCTTGATCGCGGGCTTCATCGCCGGAGACCAAATGGCGGTCTGGTTCCCGGTGAGGTCCTTCATGAGCTCCCAGGTGTTGATGACTTCCGTCGGGGGCGCTTCCCTGGTGGTGGTGGGCTTCTTCTTATCGGGAGTGAGAGCTACGGGGATCATGGGAGTTCTGTTGGTGGTGGCTTTGCTGGCGGCGGCGACGACGACGACGGAGGATTCTTCTACTTCTTTCTCTTGCTCCTCTCCGTCGCGGCGGTCGAGGCTGAGGACCCCGTAGGTGCTGGAGGTGAGGGAGACGACGTGGTGGGTGGAGATCCGCCGGTCGAGGTCGTCGGCGGTGGCGAGGAGCTTGGAGGAGATGCAACCCATGTTCTTCTTCTTGTTTTCTAGAGTTGCAGACAAATGTTCGAGCAAGTGGTGGCCATTTTTGTGTGGGCTTTGTTCGGTTTATTGCTGCGATTATTACTTCTTTTGAATGTAACGGTCGTCTGGGCGTGGGAGTGGATGCCAACGGTCATTTTTGAGGGCAGTGTGTCGGACTTCGGGTCCAACGGTCGGAAAGTGGAGGGGATGTCTGAATTGACACGTGGCTGATTTCGGTTTGCTGTATGGGGATGACATTGACAAGTCTGATCTTTCAGGTGGGGCCCAATAAAGCAGCGGGGGACTGGCGAGAGTAGGGCCCAACCTAAAGTCTGATCTCCCAGGTGGGGCCAATAAAGCAGCGACGGACTGGCGAGAGTAGGGCCCAACTTGAGTTTCATCAGAGGCTGAACTAGTAGGGCCAGATCCCATGCCGATCTTGTTTTGTACAAACTGTTGGTGGTTTGGTCCTGAACAAAATAAAGGCTTAATTTAAATTCAGAAAATTCTATAAAAAGCATCAAAGTTTGCATGAATTGTAAAAATAGCATAGAAGTTTTAGAAATTGTGAGTTAAGCATCTATACGGACTTTAAAAGTCCGTATGCTTACGTCATCCACGTCCCAGCGTAATTAACGAACGGGGGAGAGATTAGCGAATGAGGCGGACTTTAAGTCCGCTTGGATGGTTCGCTGGGGGGTTGGGTAATAAATAGGAGTTGTTGATGGTTATTGGTTTGGGTAAATGCCGACAGTATATACATAGAGTAAGAGAGTAAGAAGGAGAAGGAGACAATAAGAAGGAGAAGGAGACAGTAAGAAGGGGAAGGAGAAGGAGAAGGAGACAGTAAGAAGGAGAAGGAGGATTGTACGAAGGTAAATTGTTTTTGTATTTTTGTTTTTCATGCTATTCTAGGAACATTTGTAGAGAGGAAAATTGTAGAGGGAAAAATTGTACTGGTGAAATTTGTAGAAAAATTGGTAGAAAAATATTGTAGTGGTGAATTTTGTAAGGGAAAAATTTGTAGGAGATTTGTAGTGATGAAATTTGTAGAAAAAATGGTAAAAAATGTCACGACCCGATCCCAATAATCTGGGTCTAGTCGGATCATGCCCAGCCTGCACCGTTGTTGAGACGGCGGCAGTAAGCTGTTCAGTAGCAGGTAACCATACAACAACACTATAATTTGTCACAACTCAACTTCGAAATTAAACTTTATTTAAACTGAAATTCAAATACAATAAAAATTGTTCTGAAGGGAAAATACAGAATTCTGAAATAAACAAAATGCAGAAAATGGAAAATCTATCTATCAGCCTCAGATCCATCGTCCTCCTGCGGGGACTTTGGCAGCACAACGGGGTACAACTCAGGGTCGTAATAGCTGTTGTAACACAGCTCAGCATCATCCCCTAAAAATGTTATCTCAAGTCAGAAGGGAGCAAAGTACAATTCATGCTAATTTTAAACAGTTAAATAAGAAATAGAATCATGCAGTTTTAAAACAGGTTTGTTACAGTAGAAAACAGTGATTTGAACAGGTAATGACATATGACCGGCTTGGGTTTATTACAGGAGGGATAATGGGTTTTGTTACAGTAGTGGTCATAATCATTACGCTATTCCCCAGTCCCCAGTAGTTACAGTACAGTACTCTCGGAGAGAGTTTCGTGTTTGAGTCGTGGTTTAGACATGCAGTAAAACGATTAAGTAAATAACTGTAAACTAACACAAACTATACTTGCCTCAGGAAAATGACTGGAGAGGTGGACGACTCCGAGACGGAAAGTTTAGAGTTGTCCTCGAATTCCTACATTCGAGAGATAGACTCAGCTGTCAGGTTTACCAACTTAGCTATGCTAGTTGTAATCTCTATTTGCGTCCTAGTCCAATTTTAACTATTTAATTAACTAACCACAGAAAAACACGTTATTAAGTGTGTTGATTTAATACGAGGGAAAACGATTATTTAACTTCTGATTTCGGAAAAATATCGTCGATGCCAGATTATTAGAAAAAACTTGGTAATTTTATATTTATAAATATAAAAACTAATTTTCTTATTTAGTGAGAAATACGTGATTTTTATTTAATATTAAACTCGTCAATTTTAAGCGAGAAAATACTAATTAGTTTTATACGAAAAATACATTTTAATCGTTTTAATCGTTAAATACTAAAAACTCGCAAAACCAGAAGACAAGAAATCTAAGCTATTACAGTCACAGACCAACCAGCTGGGCTTATGCCCATTACAATTTATTTACATAAATTGAAATAAGAATAAACTGCCGTTAGTCCTAACTGAAAATATAGAATTTAAATAAAATAGAAAACAGAAAATAAATAATAAAAATAGAGATAAATAGTAAGTCTCAGATAATGGTCCGATCCTCATTTTTGGCTAATTGCCTCAACGTCCGGGCGGGCCGGTATCGTTTGCACTTAGCCGGGTCCATTGACCGGTACGGTCGTCACCCAAAAATAATTATCAATTAAATTCCAAAAATTCATTTTAAATTCATTTTGAAAATAATTCGGGATTTGCGGAAAAATCGGACAACATCTCCTCTGTTTTTGGTCAACCCAAAAACTGGGAAATTGGCGCCGATAACTCCTGCAAGTCCCAAACCAGGGAAAAACCCACATTTTATATATATAAAAATATCCACAACAATCCACAGAATAATCGGGACGACCCGAAATAGTTTCGGAAGTCCGATTCCCATCCACAAATCACAGAACGTTTCCGGAAATTTCCAGAAACTAAATCATACCAAAATCCATTCCCGAAAATATTCCGGGAAAGCAAAACAATTCACGGGACCTTTCCGAAAGTCCCGAAAAAATACGACGTCGCTAATACCGAATTCCCAAAGGGAACCGGGGACCATTTCATCATCGACAAGATAATAAAAATAGCGGGACAGGGGGTTATACCTCGGGTTGCTCGGCTAGAGCTCTCAGATGATAAAATAGAAAGAAAAGAATAATCCAGCAGAGCGACGTTCCGAAATCAGCGCTAAAAATCAGCGACTTCGACGCAATCGTCGAAAATCCAGAGATAGGGCACGGCAGAACCAACCAGGGAAGGCTCACCAACGAGCAGCGTGCCAGAACACATAAGAGCAGTTACCGAGAGAAGCTCGGCGGAGCGCTGGTCGGCCGGGAAGGCGCTAGGGCACGCTGGTCGTCGGAGTTGGCGGAGAAAACTCGCGGGAACAGCGCCAAAGAAACGTGCGGTCGCCGGAGTTGGCGACGGGAAGGGGCGTGCGGGGCTGGCTTGGCCGCGCGGGGTGCGCGCTGGACGGGGAAATGCCGGGGTCGACGGAGCTCCGGGGAGAGGGCGCTGTCGCCGGAGTAGGGGCGCGAGGGGGTGCGGACGGGTGGCGCGGTGGTCGCCGGAACCGCGCGGCCAGGGGGCGGCGCGAGGGGAGCTCGGGGATCCGCGGGTGAGGGTTTGGGGAGTAGGTGGGAGAGGAAGTGGGTTTTTGGTGAGAATGAGAGTTTGAGAGTAAAGAGAAGTTCTGTGAAGTTTGTAAGGAGAGTTAAATTGTTCTCGTGAGTGAGTGAGAAGGTGGGGTGAGGGGGAGTAATTAAAGGAGAGGTGCCGTGAGGGGGAGTAATTAAAGGAGAGGTGGGGTTGTGGGAAATATAAGGAGAGTTGGTGAGGATTTGTGTGGAGAGGAGTAAAGGAAGGGAGGAGGAATAGGAGTGGGTGAATGAGTCCCACGAGAGTGAGGGGGCTGGTCCTACGGGACCAGCTAATATTTTTTTTTAATGAAAATAATTAGCCAATTCAAAATCTGGTTTAAAAGAAAATGGGATTGGGCTTAGGTCTGGGTCTGGGTTCGGACTCGGGTCTGGGTCTGGAATCCAAAAGTCCATGTTGTTAATATTTTTGAAATTCTTTTTCACACAAAAATATTTAATAATAATATCAATAATAATAATAATTAGAAGATGCTAATAATAATGATACTAGACTCTATTAAATAATTAATTACAAATAATGGGTTTTACAATCTTCCCTCCTTAGAAAATTTCGTCCTCGAAATTTAAAGTAAGGTTAGGGATTACCTCAAGTCTCAAACAGGTACGGGTACTGCTCCCGCATCTGGTCTTCTCGCTCCCAGGTCGACTCGCCTGGTGAGTTGTGCCGCCACATCACTCTGACTATTGGCGTCACGGTGTTCCTGGTCCTCTTCTCGCCTCGGTCCAAAATTGCCACTGGTTTCTCCGGCACTGTGAGGCTGGGTCCAATCTCCAGCTCTGAATAGTCCAAGATATGGCTCGGGTCCGGGATATAGCATCTCAGTTGCGAGACGTGGAAGACGTTGTGGACGCCTTCGAGACTTGGGGGTAGAGCCACCCGATAATCTACTTCTCCAATCATGTTAAGTATTTCAAATGGACCAATATACCTGGGGCTCAACTTTCCTGCTCTGCCGAAGCAAATTGTTCCTCTGGTAGGCGAGATCTTCACAAACATATTGTCGTCTGCTTCAAACTCCAAAGGCCGTCTGCTGCAATCGGCCCAATGCTTCTGTCTGTCTTGGGCTATCCGGAGCTTGTCTCTGATCATTCTCACTTTCTCCGCTGCTTCGGTCACCATCTCAGGTCCAAGCAACACTCGTTCTCCGACGTCGTCCCAGGCAAGAGGGGTGCGGCAACGACGTCCATAGAGTGCCTCGAACGGTGTCATCCCGATGCTAGCTTGGTAGCTGTTGTTGTAAGAGAACTCTACCAAGTGCAAATGGTCTTCCCAAGACCCTCCAAATTCCAGGACGCAGGATCTCAGCATATCTTCTAGCGTCTGGATTGTTCTCTCCGATTGCCCGTCAGTCTGAGGGTGGTAGGCGGTGCTGAACTTCAGTTGGGTTCCCAAGCTGTCATACAAACTCTTCCAAAAATGAGATGTAAACCTGGTATCTCTGTCAGATACGATACTTATCGGAACTCCATGAATCCGGTAGATGTGCCGCATGTACAGTGCTGCCAACTTCTCGGTGGATAAACCAACCTTGAAGGGGATAAAGTGAGCTGACTTTGTCAGTCGGTCCACTATAACCCAGATGGCATCCTTCCCTCCTTGGGATCGAGGCAGTCCTGATACAAAATCCATCGTGATGTGCTCCCATTTTCACTCTGGAATGTCGAGCGGCTGCAATAATTCTGCTGGTCTCTGCCTGCTGGCTTTAACTTGCTGACAAATTAAACATCTAGCCACATACCTGGATACGTCCTTCTTCATTCCGTACCACCATACTATAGTCCGCATATCCCGGTACATCTTGTTGGCTCCAGGGTGTATGGAATACTGCGACTGGTGCGCTTCTTGCATCAGCTCGTTCCTCAGTTCGCCAGTTGGTACGCACAGCCTCGTACCATTCTTTAATGCTCCGTCGCTGGCGATTGAGAATCCTTCAAGTGTTCCTGCCAGCACTTGGTCTCTGAGTTTGCAAAGCGTCTCGTCTTGGAATTGTGTCTCCTTGATCTTGTCTATAAGACTCGAACGCACTTGCAACTGCATCAATGATGTTTCAGCTCCTGGTACGATGGCTTCCCTTCCAAGTTTCTTCATCTCTTCCTCGGACAGTACAATTTCCAATCCAAGCTTCTCCATGTCCTCCAGCAAATGGCGCTCCTTGGTCAAGAACATCGCCATTGGGTATCGACTAAGTGCATCTGCAACAACATTAGCCTTACCCGGATGGTACTGCAGGTTGATATCAAAATCCTTCATTAGCTCCAACCATCGTCTTTGTCTCATGTTTTGCTCTTTCTGAGTGAAAACATATTTCAGACTTTTATGGTCCGTAAATATTTCCACTCTCTCTCCATACAGGTAGTGCTTTCATAGCTTCAAAGCAAAAATCACCGTTGCAAGCTCCAAGTCATGTGTGGGGTAGTTCTTCTCATGAGTTCGCAATTGTCTAGATGCATAGGCAATCACTTTCCCGTGTTGTTGAAGAACGCAACCCAGTCCTTTTTCGGAAGCATCACTATAGATTGAGAAACCACCGGTACCTGCGGGTAGCGCAAGTATCGGTGCAGTTGTGAGCCTCTTCTTCAGTTCCTCAAAAGCTGACTGGCACGCTTCAGACCATATGAACTCCTCGTTCTTCCTGGTAAGCTTCGTCATTGGCTCCGCAATCTTGGAGAAATCCTTCACGAACTTCCGGTAGTAGCCAGCTAGTCCCAAAAAGCTCCTGATCTCTGCAACCGAGCTTGGTGCAGTCCACTTCTCAATAGCAGCTATCTTCTTTGGATCCACCGAAATTCCTTTTCCTGTGACAACATGGCCCAAAAATTCCACCTTGTCTAAAAAGAATTCACATTTGGATAGCTTACCATAGAGCTTCTCCTTTCTCAAGGTACTCAGCACTTTCCTCAAGTGCTCTTCATGCTCTTCCTCCGTCTTCGAGTAGATCAGTATGTCATCGATAAAGACAACAACAAACTGATCCAGATATTCATGGAAAACCTTGTTCATGAGGTTTATGAATACCACAGGAGCATTTGTCAGTCCAAACGGCATGACCAAGAATTCAAATTGTCCATACTTGGTGTTGAATGCAGTCTTGAGAATACCCTCCTTCCTGACCTTGATTTGATGGTAGCCTGATCTGAGATCTATCTTCGAAAATACTTTGGCTCCGCTCAGTTGATCAAACAGGTCGTCGATCCGGGGCAGGGGGTACTTGTTCTTGATGGTGATGTTGTTCAGCGTCCGGTAGTCGATGCACATCCGCACAGTTCCATCCTTCTTGGGCACGAACAAAACTGGTGCTCCCCAGGGTGAAGCTCCGTCTCTGATAAATTCTTGCGACTTCAGCTCGTCGATCTGATCCTTCATCTCCTTAGCCTCCTTTGGGTTGACTCTGTAGCATCCCCGAGAAATAGGGGAAGAGCCGGGTACAAGATCGATAGTGAATTCCACACCTCGATCCGGCGACAATCCTGGAAGACTATCTGGAAAGACATCCATAAATTCCGCAATGATAGGGTGAGGAGGCCCGGGTTCTTCGGTGATTGAGGAGTAGGTGATACTCTTCATATCTTCCGGAGCCCGAGAGATCTCAAACTCCGGTTCTCCTGGTGGGCTGAAGATTACACATCCTCGGTGACAATCTATCAGCGCATGCTGTTCACTTAACCAGTCCATCCCTAGGACTACATCATAGTTGGGCAGGGGCATCACAAGTAAAGGTGTCGTGAACTGATGGCCAGAGATGGTTATGGGACAATTACAAGCCTCAGTGATGGGTATAGGTCCACCACTGGTCATAACCCTACTAATCACTTTGCTAAGTCCCGAATCTATGTAGTGTGCAGATATAAACTTGGATGATATGAAACTATGTGATGCACCCGAATCAAATAATGCTAGAGCAGGATGTGAAAACACATAAATGGAACCTGTGATGACATCTGCGGTTGGTTCCTGCTCTGGCTCCTGCTCATCAGCTGCTAGGGCAAAAGCTCGCCCAGTCTTCTGTTGGTGCTGTCCAAACTGTTGTTGCTGAGTAGGTAGGGGAGCTCTCTGCTGGTTGGTTCCGGGCCGGTGGCCTGACATGGGGCAGTCCTTCACTTGGTGGGTGGCAGACCCACAGACTAGGCAGTGACCTAGCCTCTTCCTGCAGATGTTCGACTGGTGGCCCGGCCTCTTGCAATAGTCGCAGACAGGGATCTGCTTCTGGTGTGCCCTGTCATTGGTCCTCGCCTGTTAATGATGCTGCTGGTGCGAGGGCCTGTTGATGATGTTGTTATTGTTGTTGGGCCTCTTCTGACTACCCTGGAAGTTGCTAGTTCCAGGGTACTCCCTCTTGGATCGAGAAGGCTGGCTCTTCTCTACGTCCTGAGCTCGGATCAGGATCCTCTCATAGGTCTTAGCACCACCTGCGATCACATGGGTGCGAATCTCTTCTCGTAAGCCATACCTGAATCGCTCAGCACGATCCTTCGGGTCAGCTACCAGGTTCTGGGCAAAGCGGCTTAGTCGGCCGAACTCTGCCGCATACTCGCTGACCGTCATGTTACCCTGCCTCAAGTTCTGGAATTGCCTCTCCATTTCCCGCATCTCCGATGTCGGGAAAAACTTCCTGCGGAATAGCTTCTTGAAAGTGTCCCAGTCGAGCTGCTTATCTTGGAGTCGGGGTTCATTCCGATACCAGATGCTCGCCACATCCTGTAGTTGGAGTCCTACAGCTTCAGCCTTGAGGTCCTCCGGAAGTCGAGCGACGCTCAGGAGACGCTCCATATGATCTAGCCATTTATCGGCGTAGATGATACCCTCGGTTCCTTTGAAAGGTCGAGGGTCTTGCTTCTTAAAGCTTTCTATGTCTCCCACCTTCATGCAATAATACGCCTTTAATCAAAAGAATGGCCTTTAAAAAAATATAAATAATTCCTGAATCATGCTTACCTTGGCAGGTCGTGGCCCTGATGAAGTGGTTCCTCCTCTCTCGAGGGCAGCCATAGCCACGTTGTGGGCATTCTCCATGCCTTCTCTCATAATCGCGGTCTGCTCGCGATGGGCTTCAGCTTGGGCAGCAGTCTGCTCTCTGTGGGCTTCTGCTTGAGCTCTCTGTGCTTCAAGCACTCCTCGTAGCATTCCCACTAGGTCAGTGGGATCCACGGGTACTGGTGGAGCAGCTGGTGCGGGCACTACCGCAGGGGTCTGCGTCTCAGCCCGGGATTGTGCCGGTTCTGCCGCTTGTGCTGTGGAAGCGTAAACGGGCCGGGGGGCTGGTGCAGCATGAGGACGGTCTGTCAGCTGCAAGGGTGGTGGGTCTCGGCGTGCTTAAGAAGGGGTGTGATCGGTTGATGACACCTCATCTTCAGCAGGGCCGGATCTAGTAGTCTTTCCTTTGGCCATGATCTGGAAGGTTTAGGGTACATACATAAGTAACGTATCCTACCAGTCTATAATCAAACAAAAATATTTATTTATATAAATCGGTCCTATGTCGTAACAAATCAATGTTCTAGTGTTCTAATTATTTCTAGGTATGTTTTCCTAAGTTGTTGTACGGACCTGCATGGGCCACCACTGAAAACATGTCACGACCCGATCCCAATAATCTGGGTCTAGTCGGATCATGCCCAGCCTGCACCGTTGTTGAGACGGCGGCAGTAAGCTGTTCATTAGCAGGTAACCATACAACAACACTATAATTTGTCACAACTCAACTTCGAAATTAAACTTTATTTAAACTGAAATTCAAATACAATAAAAATTGTTCTGAAGGGAAAATACAGAATTCTGAAATAAACAAAATGCAGAAAATGGAAAATCTATCTATCAGCCTCAGATCCATCGTCCTCCTGCGGGGACTTTGGCAGCACAACGGGGTACAACTCAGGGTCGTAATAGCTGTTGTAACACAGCTCAGCATCATCCCCTAAAAATGTTATCTCCAGTCAGAAGGGAGCAAAGTACAATTCATGCTAATTTTAAACAGTTAAATAAGAAATAGAATCATGCAGTTCTAAACAGTTTTAAAACAGGTTTGTTACAGTAGAAAACAGTAATTTGAACAGGTAATGACATATGACCGGCTTGGGTTTATTACAGGAGGGATAATGGGTTTTGTTACAGTAGTGGTCATAATCATTACGCTATTCCCCAGTCCCCAGTAGTTACAGTACAGTACTCTCGGAGAGAGTTTCGTGTTTGAGTCGTGGTTTAGACATGCAGTAAAACGATTAAGTAAATAACTGTAAACTAACACAAACTATACTTGCCTCAGGAAAATGACTGGAGAGGTGGACGACTCCGAGACGGGAAGTTTAGAGTTGTCCTCGAATTCCTACATTCGAGAGATAGACTCAGCTGTCAGGTTTACCAACTTAGCTATGCTAGTTGTAATCTCTATTTGCGTCCTAGTCCAATTTTAATTATTTAATTAACTAACCACAGAAAAACACGTTATTAAGTGTGTTGATTTAATACGAGGGAAAACGATTATTTAACTTCTGATTTCGGAAAAATATCGTCGATGCCAGATTATTAGAAAAAACTTGATAATTTTATATTTATAAATATAAAAACTAATTTTCTTATTTAGTGAGAAATACGTGATTTTTATTTAATATTAAACTCGTCAATTTTAAGCGAGAAAATACTAATTAGTTTTATACGAAAAATACATTTTAATCGTTTTAATCGTTAAATACTAAAAACTCGCAAAACCAGAAAAACAAGAAATCTAAGCTATTACAGTCACAGACCAACCAGCTGGGCTTATGCCCATTACAATTTATTTACATAAATTGAAATAAGAATAAACTGCCGTTAGTCCTAACTGAAAATATAGAATTTAAATAAAATAGAAAACAGAAAATAAATAATAAAAATAGAGATAAATAGTAAGTCTCAGATAATGGTCCGATCCTCATTTTTGGCTAATTGCCTCAACGTCCGGGCGGGCCGGTATCGTTTGCACTTAGCCGGGTCCATTGACCGGTACGGTCGTCACCCAAAAATAATTATCAATTAAATTCTGAAAATTTATTTTAAATTCATTTTGAAAATAATTCGGGATTTACGGAAAAATCGGACAACATCTCCTCTGTTTTTGGTCAACCCAAAAACTGGGAAATTGGCGCCGATAACTCCTGCAAGTCCCAAACCAGAGAAAAACCCACATTTTATATATATAAAAATATCCACAACAATCCACAGAATAATCGGGACGACCCGAAATAGTTTCGGAAGTCCGATTCCCATCCACAAATCACAGAACGTTTCCGGAAATTTCCAGAAACTAAATCATACCAAAATCCATTCCCGAAAATATTCCGGGAAAGCAAAACAATTCACGGAACCTTTCCGAAAGTCCCGGAAAAATACGACGTCGCTAATAGCGAATTCCCAAAGGGAACCGGGGACCATTTCATCATCGACAAGATAATAAAAATAGCGGGACAGGGGGTTATACCTCGGGTTGCTCGGCTAGAGCTCTCAGATGATAAAATAGAAAGAAAAGAATAATCCAGCACAGCGACGTTCCGAAATCAGCGCTGAAAATCAGCGACGTCGACGCAATCGTCGAAAATCCAGAGATAGGGCACAGCAGAACCAACCAGGGAAGGCTCACCAACGAGCAGCGTGCCAGAACACACAAGAGCAGTTACCGAGAGAAGCTCGGCGGAGCGCTGGTCGACCGGGAAGGCGCTAGGGCACGCTGGTCGCCGGAGTTGGCGGAGAAAACTCGCGGGAACAGCGCCAAAGAAACGTGCGGTCGCCGGAGTTGGCGACGGGAAGGGGCGCGCGGGGCTGGCTTGGCCGCGCGGGGTGCGCGCTGGACGGGGAAATGCCGGGGTCGGCGGAGCTCCGGGGAGAGGGCGCTG
The DNA here is from genome assembly GCA_029216955.1 of Iris pallida. Taxonomy (NCBI): domain Eukaryota; kingdom Viridiplantae; phylum Streptophyta; class Magnoliopsida; order Asparagales; family Iridaceae; genus Iris; species Iris pallida. The sequence continues at coordinate 2,201,942 of JANAVB010038615.1, read as the reverse complement.
TCGCCGGAGTAGGGGCGCGAGGGGGTGCAGACGGGTGGCGCGGTGGTCGCCGGAACCGCGCGGCCAGGGGGCGGCGCAAGGGGAGCTCGGGGATCCGCGGGTGAGGGTTTGGGGAGTAGGTGGGAGAGGAAGTGGGTTTTTGGTGAGAATGAGAGTTTGAGAGTAAAGAGAAGTTCTGTGAAGTTTGTAAGGAGAGTTAAATTGTTCTCGTGAGTGAGTGAGAAGGTGGGGTGAGGGGGAGTAATTAAAGAAGAGGTGCCGTGAGGGGGAGTAATTAAAGGAGAGGTGGGGTTGTGGGAAATATAAGGAGAGTTGGTGAGGATTTGTGTGGAGAGGAGTAAAGGAAGGGAGGAGGAATAGGAGTGGGTGAATGAGTCCCACGAGAGTGAGGGGGCTGGTCCTACGGGACCAGCTAATATTTTTTTTTTAATGAAAATAATTAGCCAATTCAAAATCTGTTTAAAAGAAAATGGGATTGGGCTCAGGCCTGGGTCTGGGTTCGGACTCGGGTCTGGGTCTGGAATCCAAAAGTCCATGTTGTTAATATTTTCGAAATTCTTTTTCACACAAAAATATTTAATAATAATATCAATAATAATAATAATTAGAAGATGCTAATAATAATGATACTAAACTCTATTAAATAATTAATTACAAATAATGGGTTTTACAGAAAAATATTACGAAATAATGTAGAAAATTTGTAAGGGAAAAATTTGTAGAAAAATTTAGTAGAAAATTGGACAAAAATTATGAAGGAATTGTTTGGAGAAATTTGTAGAGGGAAAATTTGTACTAAAATTGTATAGGAAAAATTGTAGGGAATATTGTAGAAAATTTGTATGGGATAATTTTGAAAGAAAATTTTGTAGGAAAAATGGTAGAAATATATAACGAAATATGGTAGAAGATTTGTAGTGGTGAAATTTGTAGAAAAAATTATAGAAAAATATTACGAAATAATGTAGAAAATTTGTCATGGAAAAATTTGTAGTAAAATTTACTAGAAAATTGGACAAAAATTTTGAAGGAATTCTTTGGACCAAAATTTTGTAGAAATTTTGTTGAAAATTATTACAGTAAATATGTAGAAAATGGAACACAAATTATGTACGAAATATGACATAAATAGCAGAAAATTTGTACGTATCAATGGTAGAAAAGTATTACGAAAGATTGTAGAAAATATGTACGGGAAAGTATGTAGGAAAATTGTAGAAATAGTGTAGAAATATGGTAGAAATATTTAGATATATTCGTGAAATATTGTTGATATTTTCGTGATATTTTCGTTACATATTGTAGAAAAAACTAGATATATTCTTGACATATTGTAGAAATAATTAGAAAAAAAAATTAGTTAAATATTGTTTTTATTTTGTCATATTTCAGATGGGAACACAAAACGATGGACGTATTCCTGGTGGACCCACCACACCGACTATTATTCAGGAGCGACATTCACACATTTCTGAGCGTGTATTCTTAGGATCGGTAATTTTTCTGCTGAATAAATTATGTCATGCCTCTTAGAATTTAAATACTGACGAATTAACCAAAAATATTTTGCAGTTGTATGACTATCCAGACGTTAAGTTACGTGAGCATGGGAAATGGCGTCACGGTTGGGAGCTATCATTTCTTCAAAAACAATTGGTGGAGTCATTTGGATTTTCCTGTGTCGACGCAGTTCGTATGAGACGTCACGATAGGGATCTCATTTTGAGCCTGGTCGAGCGGTGGTGGCCGGTACGGAACACTTTTCAGTTTCCCGTAGGTGAGATGACTATCACCTTGGCTGACGTTGCGATGATCTTGGGGTTACCAATTAACGGTACCCCTATCTATTTTGATGAGAGTGCACATGTGGGGTACCTCATCAGAACCTATCTAGGACGTGAGCCAGCACCAGATCAAGGTAGCAGTGCTGGTATCAAGCTTACTTGGCTTCGTGCCAATTTCCAGCATATTGACCACATCGGCTCCCAGTTTGTTACTCCAAATGACGCGCGGGTATGTCAAACATATTTTGTACACTTGAATTGTAATATTCCAATTTAATGCCAACAAATGTTATTATTTTCAGGTAATATGCTGTACCTGTGAGGCCCGCCTCACTGTATCAGTATTTTATACGGATACGTGTTTATTTGAGCCGTATTTCGTATTTCTTGATTTGCGTGATATTTTAAATTTTCCTAAGTGTAGGAATTTTCATGACTTGGTTTAACTTGGATTTGGTTTTATTTGGTTCGGATCCACTTTGACTTGGTTTGGTTAGTTGGTTCTTTATGAGAGAGGTGTATGGTTTAGATTGAGTGGAGAGGAATGAATGGTGGAGATTGCTTGGGCTTGTTATATAAGCCACATTTCTCTCTCCCTCCTCATTCACCATCATTCATTTTTTTTCCACCAAACCCTAGCCATTAGAGAGAGGCAAGTACACCTTGCCGAATGTTGGACGATTTCTATTTCGTTTGTTCCATTCTCTTCCTTGTTACATTCTAAGCATGTTTAGAACTTGGAGTTTTCGGTTTTACCGGGTGGATTATTGTAGATCTAGCTTTGAAGAAATTTTAGTTTTTCATGGGTTTTGATCTATTTAATCTTGTTATTTCCGAGTTTTGATGGTTCTATGTTGTAGAGCATTTCATTATGCCCCGTTTTGACCCAAGGAAGTTCGAATTTGGACTCTGGATGATGGAATTATGGAGCTTGGAAGTATGGCTTCATGGTATTTTTCTTCTCTGAATTGAGGAGAAGAACAGTACTTGACCACATGACTATTTCATACGGCAAGTGATTTTCTGGCCGCATGGTCTTGCAATCATTAATTGCATGTATGCATTAAATATTGCATACACCAGCATGCGAGTGAGCCGTATATGGCTTGCTCTTAAATATTACTTACTTTTAATATTTCCTTGCCTGCATACAATCCACAGTAGCTAGCCGCATATGAAATAAATATGAGCCGCATGCAATAAAAATTGTGTTCACATTGAAGCACTCTTTATGAATACCTTTTATGCATTTTATGCATTTACTTTTGATGCATGTCCCTGGGTGAGCCGCATAGGCTTTAAGGGAAGCATTTAATGCACCCTTTCTTGTGATGTATTTTTTTCCTTTTTTTTTTCCATACATGTTCCTAAGGAGTCCTGAGTAGCCGCATGGGTTTTTGGAGGCTATTCCTAAAGACATTGCTTAAATGCAATTATTAATCCATTCTTAGTTTTGTCCTTATTTGCTTTATGCCTTGGTTAAAGCAAATTTTTGTCCTTATATATGCTTGGTTAAAGCATCTGGAGAGAGCTAGCCGCATGGTTAAATTAAATGCTTTTTTTGCATTTAAGACCCTCATAATTCATATATTATGCTTATTGCACTTAAGTCCTTAGTAATTAATACTTTATGCCTTAATGAATTGGTTTAAGCCTTGGAAAAGGGTGAGCCGCATAAGACTCTGATGGTTGAATACCTTTTGCATTTAAGACCCTAATTTATTATTTAATGCTTTATGCATTTTAGACCTTGCATCTATTACTTAAAGCTTTAAGCAATTAAGACTTTAATAATTATATTTAATGCTATTGTTTGTGCAAGCACGTAGCTTGCATGCATATAGCTTAGGAATTAGCTTACATGCATGAAGCATTTGTATTAAGCATCTGAGTACTTGTGAGCAGCATGCCCCCCCCTTTTGTAGTGAGCCGCATAGGAGCAGGAATGGGATAATTAATGCATATTCTTTTATAGTGAGCCGCATATGCTAATGCACTTGTGAGCCGCATGGCATACTATTAATAATGAAATCATTGTTTGGCCACGTAAACTTTTCATACTGCATTAATTGTTGAGTCCCACATGGCTTCTGTACTTGAGTGGCCATGTGTCCCTTTTCCTTTGCTTGAGTGGAAGCTCGCATTTATTGTCTTTCCACTCTCTATCTTTTCCGACTGCATGAATATTACTTGTTAGCATTTAATCTTGGCCGCATGACCCCCTTTTAGTTATTTTCTGGCCGCATAAGTCTTGGCTGGCCGCATGGGTGGCCTCCCACTCTCTTTGATCGCATGTTTGTTCTCCTACTTTTGGACCGCATGGGTCCCACTCTGATTGTTTAAATGTTTTATTTGCTTGAGTTGTAGTCAGAATTTCTTCCTACTCCCAACATGAAAGTTATAGAGTTTTGTCACGCCCCGCTCCCGTAGGAGCGATCGTCCTCGCTAAGGCGTGATGCCGCACGAGCCTAGATTGCGCTCGTACAAGGCGGGTTCCATAACGGCCGATTTCAGCGGCTGCAACGGGGTCGTCGCACAGAAGTCCCGAGCAGAGACATTGAATAATAGCAGCGGAATTTGAAGCAAACACATGAACACAAGTCATTCAAAAGAAACTCTTTATTGATACCGAATACAAGGTTACATTTGTGGGCACAAGGCCAAATTACAATCAATCAAGCTCACTCTCCTCACATTTACAAGTTCACTCTGCTCTCTCTCATCTCTCAATACAAATGCTCGATCCAGCGGAAGCTTCGGAAGGCGATGTCCATATATTATGTCATGTATAAGTCTTTTTCTCCATGCGGCCGCAAGCTTCGATTCGCCAAGGAACTCCGTGCCTCGACGCATCCAAGAGAGCTCTACGCCACGAGCTTCTACCTGTGCCTGCACATGTAAACTATGTGGGTGTCAGTACTCAACTGTACTGGTGGAATGAGCTCCTCGCCCACCCATACAAAACCCGTACGTTTGATTTACTTTTGTGCAACATAGTCTCTTTTATCAATTGTCTTTCTAATCTTGCCTTAGGATCAGTTTTATGACCGACGCCTTGCCTACTTTGTGTCGTTAGACCATTCCGTGCTTGCAACATTCGACGTTAACTCATACCTTGCCTCAAGACCCTTCTCGTGCCATCAACGTTAACCTATCGAGTCGTGTTTGCCTTACGGCCAAAATCAGAGACGCAACTACGCGATAAGATCCCATTCTCGTGTGACCGTGCTTCAAACCCTTGCTGAGGCTATGCCTCGCAACTCGGTAAGACTTAACCATATCGCCGCCTCGTGGCCCTTGCTGCCTAGCGGCCCTTGCTACTTTGACCACCAACTGACCCAATCAAGACTTGTGAATGTTAGTGCCACTCAACCAACTTTGCCTTGCGGCGGTTTCCTGACTTAAACTCAACAACTCAACCAACTTATGCAACTCATATGTCAACACTTGAGACTCGACGCCACATCTCGTGCCGAAGCACGACGCCTATGTTGAAACCCAATCTTAGGCCCAAATTTATGTTCTAACTGTACACTCCTTCAACTCGACTCAATCCAAAGGCATACATGCGGTTAGCCGCTATTTGCCGACATCTATATGAACTTGGCCACTGGCATCACAAGCCATACCTTGACGTATAGTTTTGTTAATCGGGATCCTTTCGACGCAAGTAGCTAGCCCCGTCGCAAGTCCCCGCTTAACCTGTGCCAAAACCTTACGTACGATTATACCCTGTTCCCTCCTAGGCCGAGTCGGCCCCCATGGCCCAGGGGTTACCGCTCGAGGGTTCATCGCCCTTGTCGACAAGTTGTCAAATGACCATGCAAGACTCGACACAAACTGACGTCTCAGACAGTCATTCCTCCACCAAAACCAAACTTCTATCCTTGAGACCCCTCGACGACCCACGGTCGCGAGCATTCTTTCCTTGAGACCCCTCGACGACCCACGGTCGCGAGCATTTCCTTCCTTATTACCTTATCATTTGATTCAACTCATAAATACCTATTTGATATCCCTTTCTTAAAACTCACCTTGAATCATAGTCCTTGCCTTAGACACTAAGCCCGTGCATCGTGCCTTAAGCCAATCGTGCTCTACGTGATACTCTTGCCCAAGTCGACGGGCCCTGAGATCGAGGGACTACTTAACTTGACAACCGCAGAATGAGCGGGACAGCACCTGAAATGACTTAGGTCGACCGGCATAACTTTGCCTAACTTACTCAAGCCTACGACTTAACCCGAGGGACGAGCAAAGGCTATGCCAAGCCTTGCACAATGGAACCGTGCACGCTTTATCAAGCGTTTATGTGGGCGACGCCTATGACTTAGGCTAACTCTTAGCTCTTGCACCGAAAACCAACATTCCTTCTCCCAAGCCACGGGACGAAGGACCGAGTGTCATTTTCAAAGTACGCCGTGCACCAACTCTAAGCCGACCGTTGGACCTTTTTCCATGTTCTAATTCATTTCGATCCGTCGGGATCATTCCCTTTAGCTATGTGGATTCATCTCTTTTATTATTAAGCCTATTGTGCAAGTTGAAAACATGCGTATTATTATGTGAAGGCAAAGATGAGGCAAGTTTACCGAAACTACCCCACCTGAGCGAGCGGTCGCCTTGACCGAGCGATGTCTTCCAGCAGCCGTTGCAAGGCTAAGGCCGAACGCCGTCGGCATTTCGATTCCTCCGATTGACTGAGCGGGATGGGGCACTATATCATACACCACTCAGAAAAAGTTTCGTCCTCGAAACTAACTGAGTACACTTATCGACTTGCCACTTTACTCAACATTCAAGACTCTCGCACAAACTACGCCTATGCGTTTTCCCAAATCCGAGTCACACTCGCACTACCCTCAATCCTTTACTCAAAACGTACGGTCTTAAAATCCTCGACACTTCCTCGTTCCTCAAATCTCACTTGATTCAACATATCACTCAGTATGGATCGTGCACATATCTTAGGCGTCCCTAAAATACATGCATTTCAACCAAGCCTCATGATAGCGAATCCCGCCATCACCACTCGAGTCAGATCGTGCACGCATTCAAGCGTCCTTGATATACATGCAGGTCAACCGAGCCTCATGAGTGGTGCCTTCACCATTCCTATCGCTCCGTACCGGAACGTCTGCCTAACCGCTAGGCTATGTCTTTCCGTCAGTATTGGAATCATAGTTCCCAAACAACGATATCAACACTGACCCCATCCTAAGGTCAAACCAAGTTGATAGTACGGGGTTTTTCTACCCAAGCTCGCATCACTCCGATTTCTAAACTTCGAGCATAGATCGCCTACACACATCCCAACATTTTATCGCACGGGGTTCGAGTCATTCAGCAAAGCCATCCTACTTCAACTTACGTTCAACCAAATTCTACGACGTATCAATATCGTTCGTTCAACAAACCATATTGCATATACTATCTCTTCGAACACGTTCGACATAATCCGCCTATCAGTCCTTCCAAGTCAAGCACGCTACGACACAATTCATTTTCTAAACCCAAATTCATATTTCATACTCCCTAAGTCGTCTATTCCAATCCATAAAATCGATCACATGGTCATCTGACTTAACAATACGTTGCGCCCCGATCTCACGCGAGTCAGATTATCCACGGTGGGCATGAATCACCATGCACGCTCCCGCGGGATAATTATCCTCATCGGGACGTAACTCTTGTTTTGCGTCTAGACTAATTCATTCTCGATGCGCGGATTGGACCTACTCAATCCTTAAGTTTATTTCATTCATCAATCGTAAGTCTTACAAATCCTCGAGTTTGCCTTCGCATCAAACCAACAAGTCGGGACAATCAAAGTTGCCGCGTCCTGATTTTCCGAGTTCGATCATTCCCGCGACATGAATCACCATGTCCACGCTCACGCGGAACGATCGTCCCAAATCCGACGCAACGCATGTGCGAGGCTGAAGTTGCGCTCGCGCAAGACAAGATCGTCGACGTTGTGGTTATCCGCATAACCATCAAGACACAATCATTTTTATCCAACATCCATTTCGATCAAAATCCTAAGTATCGCATCCAACCGAACAATAACACTTGCACGATCGTCATTCGCCGAGTTAGAGTACCCCCGAGTTATCACATATCGATCTTTGATACGCCTCAATACCATCGACGACATGCGTAACCTGACGATCTTCCTTTGCAACCAATTTCGAGTCGTGCGAATGATGCCATCGTCCGACTGGATAATTTTCTCGACATTCAAATTCAAGTTCGATCATTATCCCTCGATTCATTCACAACATCAATTTCCTCAAGCCTAATTTCGTGTATTCGTTCATCCCTTTATCTTAAGTCATCGACCAACGTATTTCCTCAATCGCATCATTTCTTGCTAACTCAATCATCGAGCAACATTCATTCCAATCCTCCGAGTCATTTTCAAACATTCGAATCAAACTTTTCATGCACGCTATCATCCCGTCGTGCTTAACTTTTCGTATACGATCCGTTTCGATTTCCTCGATCAAGTCATTCATTCGTACATCCTAACTTTTTCCTCGATTCGATTTCACCTACTTAATCATTCTCGTATTTCATATTTCGCACAATCCTCAATCCCGTGCATGTTTCATGCTCGTCAATTCCTAGGTTGTTCGAATCCACTTATCAAACTTCATGACAATAACTCACTCCATCGCACACGATCTAAGGCTCTGCATATGTGCGATGCTTGCTGATAGACTCACCGACACCCCGCATCCTTAATTGATCGATCGACATTCCCGAGCCTATCGCATACACCACTCAGGAATGAAGTCATTCAACAAATTCTCAAAACTATCCCTTGGATCAAAATCGACATCTTTGAATCCCGTTCGAACCATTTCTTAAATTTCAAGCACGACCATCTATATCGCGCCGACTTATATCGTCGCTCGATAGCACCCCTATCGACAGTCATCCCACTTACTCAACTAAGTCCAACCCATCCTTGTTCGAAACATTATGAATCCCGCACTCGACTTTGCTAAGGTCGACGCAATCCTTGGTGTATATGCCCAGCCCGACTTAGCCAACCGTGCTTACGCAAAACATCTTTTTGTTTCTTTGTCAAAAACTGTTCTCCTACATTTTGCAAAATAGTTAGACTTATTGTATGGACATCCGTGGGATATTTGAGAGAGAGCGCACCAACGACATCAACTTGCGAAAGCACAATTCAGAGTTCGCAGAAACAACGAGTTAAAGAATTCAATCGATAGTCCAAGGACGTAAAGCCGTGCTCTGATACCATTATGTCACGCCCCGCTCCCGTAGGAGCGATCGTCCTCGCTAAGTCGTGATGCCGCACGAGCCTAGATTGCGCTCGTACAAGGCGGGTTCCATAATGGCCGATTTCAGCGGCTGCGACGGGGTCGTCGCACAGAAGTCCCGAGCAGAGACATTGAATAATAGCAGCAGAATTTGAAGCAAACACATGAACACAAGTCATTCAAAAGAAACTCTTTATTGATACCGAATACAAGGTTATATTTGTGGGCGCAAGGCCAAATTACAATCACTCAAGCTCACTCTCCTCACATTTATAAGTTCACTCGGCTCTCTCTCATCTCTCAATACAAATGCTCGATCCAGCGGAAGCTTCGGAAGGCGATGTCCATACATTATGTCCTGTATAAGTCTTTTACTCCATGCGGCCGCAAGCTTCGAATCGCCAAGGAACTCCGTGCCTCGACGCATCCAAGCGAGCTCCGCGCCACGAGCTTCTACCTGTGCCTGCACATGTAAACTATGTGGGTGTCAGTACTCAACTGTACTGGTAGAATGAGCTCCTCGCCCACCCATACAAAACCCGTACGTTTGATTTACTTTTGTGCAACATAGTCTCTTTTATCAATTGTCTTTCTAATCTTGCCTTAGGATCAGTTTTATGACCGACGCCTTGCCTACTTTGTGTCGTTAGACCATCCCGTGCTTGCAACATTCGACGTTAACTCATACCTTGCCTCAAGACCCTTCTCGTGCCATCAACGTTAACCTATCGAGTCGTGTTTGCCTTACGGCCAAAATCAGAGACGCAACTACGCGATAAGATCCCATTCTCGTGTGACCGTGCTTCAAACCCTTGCTGAGGCTGTGCCTCACAGCTCGGTAAGACTTAACCATATCGCCGCCTCGCGGCCCTTGCTGCCTAGCGGCCCTTGCTACTTTGACCACCAACTGACCCAATCAAGACTTGTGAATGTTAGTGTCACTCAACCAACTTTGCCTTGCGGCGGTTTCCGGACTTAAACTCAACAACTCAACCAACTTATGCAACTCACATGTCAACACTTGAGACTCGACGCCACATCTCGTGCCAAAGTACGACGCCTATGTTGAAACCCAATCTTAGGCCCAAACTTTATGTTCTAACTGTACACTCCTTCAACTCGACTCAATCCAAAGGCATACGTGCGGTTAGCCGCTATTTGCCGACATCTATATGAACTTGGCCACTGGCATTACAAGCCATACCTTGACGTATAGTTTTGTTAATCGGGATCCTTTCGACGCAAGTAGCTAGCCCCGTCGCAAGTCCCCGCTTAACCTGTGCCAAAACCTTACGCACGACTATACCCTGTTCCCTTCTAGGCCGAGTCGGCCCCCATGGCCCAGGGGTTACCGCTCGAGGGTTCATCGCCCTTGTCGACAAGTTGTCAAATGACCATGCAAGACTCGACACAAACTGACGTCTCACACAGTCATTCCTCCACCAAAACCAAACTTCTATCCTTGAGACCCCTCGACGACCCACGGTCGCGAGCATTCTTTCCTTGAGACCCCTCGACGACCCACGATCGCGAGCATTTCCTTCCTTATTACCTTATTATTTGATTCAACTCATAAATGCCTATTTGATATCCCTTTCTTAAAACTCACCTTGAATCATAGTCCTTGCCTTAGACACTAAGCCCGTGCATCGTGCCTTAAGCCAATCGTGCTCTACGTGATACTCCTGTCCAAGTCGACGGGCCCTGAGATCGAGGGACTACTTAACTTGACAACCGCAGAATGAGCGGGACAGCACCTGAAATGACTTAGGTCGACCGGCATAACTTTGCCTAACTTACTCAAGCCTACGACTTAACCCGAGGGACGAGCAAAGGCTATGCCAAGCCTTGCACAATGGAACCGTGCACGCTTTATCAAGCGTTTATGTGGGCGACGCCTATGACTTAGGCTAACTCTTAGCTCTTGTACCGAAAACCAACATTCCTTCTCCCAAGCCACGGGACGAAGGACCGAGTGTCATTTTCAAAGCACGCCGTGCACCAACTCTAAGCCGACCGTTGGACCTTTTTCCATGTTCTAATTCATTTCGACCCGTCGGGATCATTCCCTTTAGCTATGTGGATTCATCTCTTTTATTATTAAGCCTATTGTGCAAGTTGAAAACATGCGTATTATTATGTGAAGGCAAAGATGAGGCAAGTTCACCGAAACTATCCCACCTGAGCGAGCGGTCGCCTTGACCGAGCGATGTCTTCCAGCAGCCGTTGCAAGGCTAAGGCCGAACGCCGTCGGCGTTTCGATTCCTCCGATTGACTGAGCGGGACGGGGCACTACAAGTTTCTCCTTGGCTTCAAGAATATATATATATTATTAATATATTATTATTTAATTGTGCAAGTTTCTTCCTTCTTGATAAATGACATGACACGACGGTGACCCGTAGTGGTGCACTCTTGAAATGAACTTGACATGATATTCTTGACTTGATATTCTTGACATGATAACTTGACCTGACAAATTTGACATGATAACTTGACATGATAATTCTTGATAGTGGCCCGCCGTGGCGCACTCTTGACATGATAAACCTGACATGATATTTCTCGAAATACTGTTGCGACGGCTAACACGATATGACAAGATTGAATAACTTGGACACCGTGGACGATTGTGCTTGTATAAATGAACCTGTCTTGTCTTGCATCATGTCTAGGATGGGACTCCTGAGTACCACGGTCAGGAGTACCTACTGAAATGGCTAAGGCTAATAACTAGAATAATACAATAGTTCATGAAGAGACTTTCCCAGTTACCTGTTGCCCCTTTGGTCCCGGCCTTATATATATACATAGGATTTGTTGCTATCCGTCGAGATGAGCGCACTTCCAGCCCGCCGTCGAGTGTGGTACCTTAGGACACATGTATCTTACTACAGTGTGTCTGCTATATCATGCTATCTTTTTCTTTTTCTTTGCTGGGGTCACTCAGGTAGTAACAAACGGGTAATTGGACTTGGAAGAATCTCATTGCATCTTGCTAGTAACTAGGCCTGTGATAACCCTAGTTAGTTAAAGTATCAAGCCGTACTTATTGCTTGGCCGTGATTGATTGAATGGAGTCTAACTCAGTCTAGTCTTGACTTGATCCTGCACAAGATTGTCACATGACCTGATTGTTCATACTCGCCCTGTCTTGTACATGATTGTTACATATCCTGATTTCTTATTTTATCTTGCCGATAAATGGTGGAGGAAACCAAGTTCCGTTCAGACGAAGGGTTACAACCCCGGTCCTTGTTTGGTTTACGGGTTATAACCTGGTTATCTGAATAGTCCCATGGTTATCTCATCGTATATCATCTTTCCAGTTCTATCTATTTAACATGTTCTCCAGTTTACTTTATGCTCAATGATGATTTACTTACTGTCTTCCTATGATCGGGACGAGTACATTGGTACTGCACAAATCTCGATCCTCCTTTACTTACTTGCTTGTTGTTTGCTAATGATTGCTGGTTTTTAGTTCATAGTTTGGCCTCCTTTGTGGTACTTGCTATTTGGGGTCTGACCCCACTGGTTTTGCATGGCCAGGTTCTGATAGAAGAGCCCGAAGGATCTACCGTACCATCTACTCGACGGTGACCAGCCGGAGCACCAGAGTGCCTCAGTGGGTTTCTTCTTTATTCTTCCACTGATATGTGAATTCTTCTCTTGTAACGTTTAGCCCCGAGCACGTGTTTAGCTCGTGTTTTGGTATTTTCCTTGATGTTGTAGCCTACGGGCATAAACATGATATGTGTATTCCATACTATAGCTAGTCCTTATCATGTACGACTAATACTCTAGCTAGTCCTCAGTTCTGTGGTACTGGCTTCATGATCAGTCATGTATATATGGTTCGGGATGCCTTACTATTGTATGTATGATGATCGTACTCTTTGCTCTTGTATAATTGCCTGTGATTGAGATACCTAGGATTGTTAAACCATAGGATTGACTGATGGCTTGTAGAGTAACCCCCATGTCTTGACAGCTTATACGTAATTTCAGAGTATTAACGTACTTTGGGATTGCGTAGCTGGCTATGTCTGCCCCCGCTCTCCAGTATTCTGGTTCTGGGGCGTGACATGGTTTTAGTGGTGGCGCCATGCAGGTCTGAATCTCGATTTTCAGATTTGTGGGTGGCGCCATGCACGTCCTGGGTAGAGTCATGTCTTGAACTAAGTCATTGGTACCGACTTACCTTGAGGCTTGACTTTTATCCATTTTGGGAGTCAGCTTAGGCCAGCGAGGACGTTGGTTTCTACACAACTGACTCAGGAGCCATATTGATCCATATGCCTCCAGCCCTTCTTGATCATGATTGTATTTGTTCTTGTGTATTTATTTACTGCTTACGTATTTATTTACATTCCTGATTACTTTATTTTCCTTACTTGCCATGCCTTGACTTATTGAGATTGTTGAGTTTCCTGGAGCTTTTGTTTTGTTATCTTGCTCGACTAGCCTCAGGAAATTCTGAGGACGGAATTTTTCTAAGGTGTGGAGAGTTGTGAGGCCCGCCTCACTATATCAGTATTTTATACGGATACGTGTTTATTTGAGCCGTATTTCGTATTTCTTAATTTGCGTGATATTTTAAATTTTCCTAAGTGTAGGAATTTTCATGACTTGGTTTAACTTGGATTTGGTTTTATTTGGTTCGGATCCACTTTGACTTGGTTTGGTTAGTTGGTTCTTTATGAGAAAGGTGTATGGTTTAGATTGAGTGGAGAGGAATGAATGGTGGAGATTGCTTGGGCTTGTTATATAAGCCACTTTTCTCTCTCCCTCCTCATTCACCATCATTCATTTCTTTTCCACCAAACCCTAGCCATTAGAGAGAGGCAAGTACACTTTGCCGAATGTTGGACGATTTCTATTTCGTTTGTTCCATTCTCTTCCTTGTTACATTCTAAGCATGTTTAGAACTTGGAGTTTTCGGTTTTACCGGGTGGATTATTGTAGATCTAGCTTTGAAGAAATTTTAGTTTTTCATGGGTTTTGATCTATTTAATCTTGTTATTTCCGAGTTTTGATGGTTCTATGTTGTAGAGCATTTCATTATGCCCCGTTTTGACCCAAGGAAGTTCGAATTTGGACTCTGGATGATGGAATTATGGAGCTTGGAAGTATGGCTTCATGGTGTTTTTCTTCTCTGAATTGAGGAGAAGAACAGTACTTGACCACATGACTATTTCATGCGGCAAGTGATTTTCTGGCCGCATGGCCTTGCAATCATTAATTGCATGTATGCATTAAATATTGCATACACCAGCATGCGAGTGAGCCGCATATGGCTTGCTCTTAAATATTACTTACTTTTAATATTTCCTTGCCTGCATACAATCCACAGTAGCTAGCCGCATATGAAATAAATATGAGCCGCATGCAATAAAAATTGTGTTCACATTGAAGCACTCTTTATGAATACCTTTTATGCATTTTATGCATTTACTTTTGATGCATGTCCCTGGGTGAGCCGCATAGGCTTTAAGGGAAGCATTTAATGCACCCTTTCTTGTGATGTATTTTTTTCCTTTTTTTTTCCATACATGTTCCTAAGGAGTCCTGAGTAGCCGCATGGGTTTTTGGAGGCTATTCCTAAAGATATTGCTTAAATGCAATTATTAATCCATTCTTAGTTTTGTCCTTATTTGCTTTATGCCTTGGTTAAAGAAAATTTTTGTCCTTATATATGCTTGGTTAAAGCATCTGGAGAGAGCTAGCCGCATGGTTAAATTAAATGCTTTTTTTGCATTTAAGACCCTCATAATTCATATATTATGCTTATTGCACTTAAGTCCTTAGTAATTAATACTTTATGCCTTAATGAATTGGTTTAAGCCTTGGAAAAGGGTGAGCCGCATAAGACTCTGATGGTTGAATGTGCGCCTTTTGCATTTAAGACCCTAATTTATTATTTAATGCTTTATGCATTTTAGACCTTGCATCTATTACTTAAAGCTTTAAGCAATTAAGACTTTAATAATTATATTTAATGATATTGTTTGTGCAAGCACGTAGCTTGCATGCATATAGCTTAGGAATTAGCTTGCATGCATGAAGCATTTGTATTAAGCATCTGAGTACTTGTGAGCAGCATGCCCCCCCTTTTGTAGTGAGCCGCATAGGAGCAGGAATGGGATAATTAATGCATATTCTTTTATAGTGAGCCGCATATGCTAATGCACTTGTGAGCCGCATGGCATACTATTAATAATGAAATCATTGTTTGGCCACGTAAACTTTTCATACTGCATTAATTGTTGAGTCCCACATGGCTTCTGTACTTGAGTGGCCATGTGTCCCTTTTCCTTTGCTTGAGTGGAAGCTCGCATTTATTGTCTTCTCACTCTCTATCTTTTTCGACTGCATGAATATTACTTGTTAGCATTTAATCTTGGCCGCATGACCCCCTTTTAGTTATTTTCTGGCCGCATAAGCCTTGGCTGGCCGCATGGGTGGCCTCCCACTCTCTTTGACCGCATGTTTGTTCTCCCACTTTTGGACCGCATGGGTCCCACTCTGATTGTTTAAATGTTTTATTTGCTTGAGTTGTAGTCAGAATTTCTTTCCACTCCCAACATGAAAGTTGTAGAGTTTTTCCTTGCTTCAAGAATATATATATATTATTAATATATTATTATTTAATTGTGCAAGTTTCTTCCTTCTTGATAAATGACATGACACGACGGTGACCCGTAGTGGTGCACTCTTGAAATGAACTTGATATGATATTCTTGACTTGATATTCTTGACATGATAACTTGACCTGACAAATTTGATATGATAACTTGACATGATAATTCTTGATAGTGGCCCGCCGTGGTGCACTCTTGACATGATAAACCTGACATGATATTTCTCGAAATGCTGTTGCGACGGCTAACACGACATGACAAGATTGAATAACTTGGACACCGTGGACGATTGTGCTTGTATAAATGAACCTGTCTTGTCTTGCATCATGTCTAGGATGGGACTCCTGAGTACCACGGTCAGGAGTACCTACTGAAATGGCTAAGGCTAATAACTAGAATAATACAATAGTTCATGAAGAGACTTTCCCAGTTACCTGTTGCCCCTTTGGTCCCGGCCTTATATATATATACATGGAATTTGTTGCTATCCGTCGAGATGAGCGCACTTCCAGCCCGCCGTCGAGTGTGGTACCTTAGGACACATGTATCTTACTACAGTGTGTCTGCTATATCATGCTATCTTTTTCTTTGCTGGGGTCACTCAGGTAGTAACAAACGGGTAATTGGACTTGGAAGAATCTCATTGCATCTTGCTAGTAACTAGGCCTGTGATAACCCTAGTTAGTTAAAGTATCAAGCCGTACTTATTGCTTGGCCGTGATTGATTGAATGGAGTCTAACTCAGTCTAGTCTTGACTTGATCCTGCACAAGATTGTCACATGACCTGATTGTTCATACTCGCCCTGTCTTGTACATGATTGTTACATATCCTGATTTCTTATTTTATCTTGCCGATAAATGGTGGAGGAAACCAAGTTTCGTTCAGACGAAGGGTTACAACCCCGGTCCTTGTTTGGTTTACGGGTTATAACCTGGTTATCTGAATAGTCCCATGGTTATCTCATCGTATATCATCTTCCCAGTTCTATTTATTTAACATGTTCTCCAGTTTACTTTATGCTCAATGATGATTTACTTACTGTCTTCCTATGATCGGGACGAGTACATTGGTACTGCACAAATCTCGATCCTCCTTTACTTACTTGCTTGTTGTTTGCTAATGATTGCTGGTTTTTAGTTCATAGTTTGGCCTCCTTTGTGGTACTTGCTATTTGGGGTCTGACCCCACTGGTTTTGCATGGCCAGGTTCTGATAGAAGAGCCCGAAGGATCTACCGTACCATCTACTCGACGGTGACCAGCCGGAGCACCAGAGTGCCTCAGTGGGTTTCTTCTTCATTCTTCCACTGATATGTAAATTCTCCTCTTGTAACGTTTAGCCCCGAGCACGTGTTTAGCTCGTGTTTTAGTATTTTCCTTGATGTTGTAGCCTACGGGCATAAACATGATATGTGTATTCCAGACTATAGCTAGTCCTTATCATGTACGACTAATACTCTAGCTAGTCCTCAGTTCTGTGGTACTGGCTTCATGATCAGTCATGTATATATGGTTCGGGACGCCTTACTATTGTATGTATGATGATCGTACTCTTTGGTCTTGTATAATTGCCTGTGATTGAGATACCTAGGATTGTTAAACCATAGGATTGACTGATGGCTTGTAGAGTAACCCCCATGTCTTGACAGCTTATACGTGATTTCAGAGTATTAACGTACTTTGGGATTGCGTAGCTGGCTATGTCTGCCCCCGCTCTCCAGTATTCTGGTTCTGGGGCGTGACAGTACCAGAGCTTACTTATTAAGCCTCTGTGGGTCTGTTTTATTTCCTGATGGGACGGCAAGCAAGGTTTCCGCTTACTTGCTACCTTTTTTTGCAAATTTGGACCGTCGTACAGAGTATTCCTGGGGTGCAGCAGTCTTGGCCCATCTCTACAGTTCAATGACTACTTTTGTTTCTGTTAGGGAGGGGGCAAGTTTGCATCGGGGTCTCTCCGGCTGTGTGTCTCTCATACAGGTACAATTGATAAACCGAGTGAATTTTTTACTCTTGTTGTACTTTATTTTTATTGCAAATTTTTTTGATATGCAGCTATGGTCGTATGATCATTTTTATATCGGTCGACCACTTAGCCGTATCCCACTAGGCCAGCGGATCATTCCGGCAGGAGTTAGATGGAACTCCGACAATGTGGATACCGCTCACAATCTTACACGAGTGGTATCCATTTATCGAAATAATTTCGATACAATAGTTGCCCCGGAGGTAAATATCTTAACTTTATTATATTTTACTTTTAGCTTTGTCTATACAATATGAACTATAATATTTTACTGTGACATAGGTAAACTGGATTCCACAAACGTGCCCGGAGGAGGTGATAGATAATATTGTTGAGAGTAGTAGACATAGATATTATGTCATGTACAATTCGTATATTATGTTTCATCCCGCTGATCGTGTCCTGCGACAGTTAGGGTTGAAACAAATTGTACCGTTAGACCCTCTGCCCTCTAGTATTGGAAGATCATCGCTCGGGGCCCGAAATCAACAACATTGTTCAGGATGGGAGAACCGATATGTCACTCATGACGTGACCCACATGTCATCGGTTGTGGATGATGACATGGACTGTAAGTTACAAATTTTAATACTTATAGATAAGATGTAATTCAACATATCACTTCATGATCTGGTACAATAATTGTAGTTTATGGCACATATCACTTCATGATCTGGTACGGTACTTCGTGCGTCCAGAATCGCCGATATGTCTATGAGGAGTCTCGGGTTACTCAACGAGCAATGGATGATTATAGTCATCGTATCAGGACCATGCAAGTAAATACGATGGTATGTGTATAAATCTAAATGAAATAAATAATGATATATATATGTCTGTGTGTTTGTTTGAACACCAATACATTTTCCATTTTAGCTGGATCAATGGGAAGCCGCTTCCCAGGACCCCTCAGCCGATCTACATTCGATGGTACAATCATCTACTCAAACGCTCCGTAAACCTCATATGCCCCCGGTGCTACCGTTGGAGATCCCTGAGGATCAGCCTATTGGTCATGTCCAACAGAGACATCCACGTCGTTGGAGAGAGGGTTCGGCAGAGGGATCAGAGCATCCATTTGCCGGGGAGGGCTCGTCGTCGCATCCATTTGCCGGGGAGGGCTCGTCGTCGCATCCATTTGTCGGGGAGGGCTCGTCGTCGCAGCCATGTCAACCGGTGTAATGACCCGCTCCGCCCAAGCGGAACGCCGATTCAAACGGCAAGTGCAACGACTCAAACGAGCCGTCGACCCGAAGAATTGGCATCGACCAGATAAAGAATCGATGCAAGACTTGCATTGGACCGTAAAAGATGAATCCAGACTTAGACTATTAAAGGCGCGCTCGGAGTATCGCTCGGCCGACGCGAACATCGCTAAGGTGGGTGGCTCCGATGAACCCGTCTTCGCTTAGCCTAGACACATAACAATAGGGACACTATCACGAGAATTGCTAGGCGATAACCCCGTGCATGCTAATAAATGACTCAACGCACCTAGCTAAGGGATTAATCCCACCTTGCATGCTTGTATAGAATATGGAAAGGAACATGAAAAATATGAGAACTCTAGCACCGCGCTCCATGCTCGTGCTACGGCACAAGCTTACGTTCAAAGTCCCTTATGCGTCTAACAATGAAATAATTAATGGTTTACAACAATGAAACGGGAAGACTATCGACATAGTCGTTCCGAGTAGAGTATAGCAACATTGAAAGGCCACGGGACCGATGGGTCGCCAAGGCGACTCCCGTACAGGGAGTTACAAAATGTATAAATGAATGAATGAATGAATAAGTGAATAAAATGAATCAATGGACAAACGAACAAGTGAAAGAAAGAAAAGAAAGAATGAAGAAAAGATAAGAAATGAATGGTTAGCGACAGGTGTGACGGGCACGTACAACGGGGCTCACTACCCGTGCTGCACGGACGCCAACCTGGTCGATAACGCATTATGGCTAAGGGTTAGTCTACGGCTCGGAGACAGCCGTTAAGTTAAAATGACAATAAAATACGAAATGGTCGTGGACGGCTCGTGCACGAGCGAAAAAGGGATTCCAAGGGCAACGAACGACGATTTTGTGGCCGGCCTAGGCGGAATCATGGCCTACGGGCGGACAGGTGTGCGGGCTTGGGCACATAACCAAACGTAGGGCCGGTTATTCAATAGTTTATCAAGGTGTACCAGCCATCATGCTTGATAGATGAGAATGCCACAGGGGAAAATGTCCAAAATGGCTGACATGCCATCGACCGGTGCATATAGATTTAAGTGGGCTTTGCTGGTGGCAATCCACGTGCAAGTCCTTGCATTGAAATCAAGGTAGTCTAAGTTAACTGAACAAAGTGCCTTCTGAACAAGCTTGAATGTAACACACCAGATAATCGAGAGTAGTTCGGCAAAGGAGTTAGAAAACACGCCTAAGATGTGCTAGGACCCGGGACAGGGACACGCCCTTGAATATCGAATGTTTACATGAATTATGTTAAGTCATTTCATATGAATTATTGACTAACTTGGTTTACTTTGGACAGGAAAGGCCGGACGGTAAGTATGGGTAAGTCATGCATATATTTCCATGCGACACTTGAAATGGGCAACACGAAATAGGCTATGAAATATGCCATAAAACGTATCCTAAGGCAAGATTAGAAAGACAATGAATGATAGAGATGCACAAAAGTAAATGGAACGTGTTTGGTAATGATAGCGTTGTGGGCGAGCTAGCCTCCCCACCAGTGCATAACAATGTACTGATAACCCTACAGTCTATTTGCAGGATGCAGGTATCGTCGGCGGGTGCGGAGCTTCCATCGAACGTGCTAAGGCGCGGAGCTATCTCTGGAGCCTTGGAGCGTTGCAAGGAGCTGAAGCACCCTATACAGGACATAATGTATCGGAACATCGTCATGAATCATTCCATCTTGTAAGCCACTTGGCACGCCTTTTATGTTTCAGAGAGAGAGAGAGAGCTTGAGCGATTTGTAATATCGGCCTAGCGCCGCTTGTAAACTTCTTGAAAATCAATAAAGTGTTTGAATTCGTTTCAACTTGTGTTCAATTACTTTTCGCTGCAAATGGGGACACTCTGCGCGACTCTGTGGCCTAGCTCAAATCGGCCGTTTCTGGACTTGACCTTGTACGGGCGCAACCTAGGCCCGTACGGCATCATGCCTTAGCGAGGACGATCGCTCCTGCGGGAGCGGGGCGTGTGTAGTGCCCCGTCCCGTAAAGTCAATCGGAGGAATCGGAACGCCGACGGCGTTCGGACTTAGCCTTGCAACGGCTTGCTCGGAGACATCGCTCAGGTGGGGTAGTTTCGGTGAACTCTCCTTATCTTTGCCTTCACATAATAAATCGTGTTTTTTTAACTTGCACAAGTTAGGCTTGATAATAAAAGCTACGCATCCACATAGCTAAGGGAATAATCCCGACGGTTTGAATCGAGTTAGAACATGGAAAACGTCCCACGGTCGGCTTAGAGCTGGTGCACGGCGTGCTTTGAAAATGATACTCGGTCCTTCGTCCCGTGGCTTGGGAGAAGGAAAGTTGGTCTTCGGTGCAAAAGCTGAGAGTTAGCCTAAGTCATAGGCGTCGCCCGCACGAATGCTTGCTAAAGCATGCACGATCCTGTCCCGCAAGGCTTGGCATAGCCTTTGCTCGTCCCTCGGGTTAAGTTGTAGGCTTGAGTAAGTTAGGCAAAGTTATGCCGGTCGACCTAAGTTATTCCAAGTGCCGTCCCGCTCATTTTGCGGTTGTCAAGTTAAATAGTCCCACGATTCCAAGGCCCGTCATATGAAGTATGACTTGGGCGACAGCGTTGCGTAGAACACGAGTCGGTTTAGAGGCACGAGCCACGGTTGGTTCAGTGGAAAGTTAGCCACGGTCAGTCGATACTTAAGGAAACACGTTATGTTCAAGTTAAGTTGGAAGGCTATGCAGTAACTGTTCCCTGAGTTCAAAGAATGTTAAGTCTAAGCGATGGTTAGTCGCCGAGAGAAAATATGTCGGGACTGTGGTTCAGTCGCCAAGGCAACCCTGGTTTAGGGCTCTGTAAAAGAAGTGTGAAAAGAGGAAAGAGTAAAGCAAAGGAACTAAGTGATGATGATGAGACCATGCATTACGTTAAGTCTAGAAGTTAGCGTAGGCGCGTGGTCATGGACAACTTGTCGACAAGGGCGATGGTTCTTCGAGCGGCAGCCCTGGGCCATGGGCACCGACTCAGCCTAGGAAGAACAGATTATAGCCGAGCTGGGTATGAAGCAACCGGTAGGTCGGGGACTTGCATCGAGGATCGCAACCGGCGGTGCAAGGGTCCCGAATGCCAGGCTATGTCCACTATGGCTAGTCAATGCCAGTGACCTTTCATATAGATGTGTCGGCACGGGCGGCAATCCGCGTGCGTGCCTTTGGATTGAGTTGAGTTAAAAGTGTATGAAGTTAGTGAATACAATGTCTGGGCCTAAGATTTGGCTACAGCGAGAAGGCGACGTGCTTCGGCACTAGATGTGGCATCGAGTGTTAAGTTGATGGCATAGAGTTGCATGAGTTAGGCTTGAGCTATTGCGAGTTAAGTCAAAAAAGGCCGTAGGGCAAGTTGTGTGAAGTTACGTTGAGTTGTTGGGCTCGACCTCAAAATACGAGGCACGGCCGCGTTGTTACAAGACAAGTCTGAGTCGATATGTTGACATTGTAAGAAAACGACAAGGTTTCGAGACTTGAGGATAAGGATGTTATCAGTACGATAGCACGGTCACACGGAAATGAAGTCTATCGTGTAGTTGCGTCCCTGATTATGGCCGTAAGGCAAATACGACTTAATAGGTTACGTTGTTGGCACAAGAAGGGGGTCTAGAGGCAAAGATTGAGTTAACGTTGACATTGGAAGCACGGGATGGTTTCGATACACAAGTTGCGCTAAGGCGCCGGTCCTAAAATCGATCCTAAGGCAAGAATAGAAAGACAATCGAAAAAGGGTTTATGTTGCACAAAGTAAAATAAAACGTGTAGGTTTTGTATGGGTGGGCGAGGAGCTCACTCCACCAGTACAGTGGTACTGACACCCACACAGTGTTTCATGTGCAGGCACGGGTAGAAGCTTGTGGTGCGGAGCTCGCTTGGATGCGTCGAGGCACGGAGTTCCTTGGCGAGTCGAAGCGTGCGGCCGCGTGATCTGAAGACTTATACAGGACATAATGTATGGACATCGCCTTCCGAAGCTTTCGCTGACTCAAGCATTGTAATTGAGAGAATGAGAGAGAGCAGAGTGACTTGTAAATGAGAGAAAAGTGAGCACGAGAGACATTGTAATTTAGCCTTGCGCCCACAAATATAATCTTGTATTCAATATCAATAAAGAGATTCTTTTGAATCACTTGTGTTCATGTGTTCTTCTTTAAATTCTGCTGCAATATATTCAATGTTCTGCTTGGGACTTCTGTGCGACGACCCCGTCGCCGCCGATGAAATTGGCCGTTATGAAATTGCCTAGCACGAGCGCAATCTAGGCTCGTGCGGCATCACGCCTTAGCGAGGACGATCGCTTCTACGGGAGCAGGACATGACATAATGGTATCAGAGCACGGCTTTACGTCCTTGGACCGTCGATTGAATTCTTTAACTTCGATGTTTCCGTAAAACTCTGTTGCTTCCGCAAGTTGTTATCGTTGGTGCGCTCTCTCTCAAATGTCCCTCGGCATGTCCATACAATAAGTCTAAATATTTTCGAAAGCTCATACAAACGTTCAATCTAACACATTGGTAGGCCGTTGCCAAATGCGTCGATAGGGACTTTGTGCCGAACGTTGCAAACTTGACTCGATAGAAAATATGTGCTAATGTTAGCAAAGTCGCACGTGTGCCCGAATAGTCCTACGTTGACCTTAGCAAGTCGTGTGCATGCCTAATTAGTCCAACGTCGACCCTAGCAATTGAGCGTGCAAACTCGGAATATAGTCCGCACATGATGGCTATGCAGACGGCCTTTTGGCTAAGTTGTGTTTCGCGTCGCGCACCTCGACCCTTGGTGCAAACGAGTTACGAGCGATATCAAGTACCGCTCGGTCGGGAACGGAGATATACTTAGAGTGTCTATCGATAGGAACGCTATCGGACTAACGCTTAGGCGTACACGAAAGATTGATTTAGATTTCGAGGAAATAGTACGAACGACTTAGTGCGTCGATACGACGCGAGCGACTACGCTAGCGATTCGTCGAACGAATCTGAAGGATGTCTTAGCGAATGACGCAAATGTGATTGAGGACTGGATCGTATGGCTTGAATCCGAGTGGTGTATGTGATAGGTTCGGAGAAGAATAAGAATGAGTGTCGACGACTAGTCGAGTGGCTCGAATTCGAGTGGTGTATGGTTCGTCTTGGAAATTGTTCGAGTGAATATTGAGGATTACGAGTATGTCGGTGAGGCGATGCGATCGCGCAAAGCCTTAGAACGTGCCACGCTTAGTTGGTCGTGACTTCGAATGTCCCGAACGAGCATCTCGTTCGGACAACTTGTGAATGAGCAACGCGAGTTAGAAAACGTTTCGGAACGATGAATGAAATTGAATGGTCTTGATCGAGAAAACTTAGAGGATCGTGCGTGCGATATCGGATTGATGCAACTGAAATGTGACTTGAGTTTTGAATAACGATCTTGAAACGAGCTTGAGGAAAAGCGACTGAACTTGATCTTGAATATCGAGAAAATTGTGAAATATCCAACTCGAACAATAGCATTAGTCGCGTAACTCGAAATTTGTTGCAAAGAAAGATCGTCAGGTTACGCATATCGTCGATGGTATTGAGGCGTATCAAAGATCGATATGCGATAACTCGGGAGTACTCTGACTCGGCGAATGACGATCGTGCAAATGTTATTGTTTCGATGGATGTTATAATCGAGATGTTAAAATGTGTCGAGAAAAAGATAGACTTGGCTCGAGGATTTTCTGGTTGAATGAATGACGATCGAACTTGGCTTGGAGGAAAACTGGAATGTTTGGATTTGCTTTGTCGATAACCACAATGTTGACGTTCTTGGCTTATGCGAGCGCTACTCCAGCCTCGCACATGCGTCACGCCGATTAGGGCGATCACTCTGCGTGAGCGCTGGTATAGTGATTCATACAGCGCGAGTGGTCAAACTTGTACGGTGCGACAATTTGTGCTTCGACTTGTGGTTTGACGCGAAGATAGACTCGAGATTGGATTGGTGTGCTTGTCGATTGAACTTGAGGATTGAGTAGGTCCAATCCGCGTATCGAGAATGAATGAGTCTAAACTCAAACAAGAGTTAGGCCCCGATGAGAATGATTATTCCGCGGGAGCGTTGCATGGTGATTCATGAACCACCGCGGATTATCAGACTCGCGTGAGATTGGGGCGCAACATATTGTCGAGCGAGACGACCTCGTGATCGAATACATGAATTGGTTAGAATTGGTGATTGAACGGATTTGAATTCTGCGTAACGAACGCATTGATGCGAATAGGTGATCGTGCTAGATGTTTAGAATTCTGAGTGACGCAAGCTTGGGTAGAAAACCCCGTACTATCGACTTTGGTTTGACCCTAGGATTGGGGTCAGTATTGGCATTATTGTTAGGGAACTATGATTCCAATCCTGACATTGACTTAGCCTCGAAAAGAAATAGCCTAGCGGTTAGGCGAGACGTCCTGTTTCAAGTGTTAACAATCGGAAGGATTGATCTTGAGGATTGGAATGGATAGATGGCATGGATCACGAATATAGGAAACCCTGTTCATGAGACTCGGCTGACATGTATATATTTCAGGGACGCTTGGGTATGTGCACGATGCGACTCGAGTGAGAATGACAAATTTTCTATCATGCGGCTTGGCTGAATGCAGGTATTCTGGGGACGCTTGGAATGCATGCACGATCCAGCCAAGTGATACGACGAGTTCAAGCAAGGCTTGAAAGATGGGAGTGTGTCGAGATCTTGAAATCGTGTTAAAGGAAAGATTGATAATAGTGCGAGCGTGGCTCGGAATCGAAGAAACGCGTAGGCGAAAGGTGTACGATTAAGTCTTGGCCATAGAAATGGTAGGATGACCTGCCTTCAGGATAGTCTCGAGGACGAGACTTGTTCTGAGTGGTGTATGTTGTAGTGTCCCGTCCCGTAAAGTCAATCGGAGGAATCGGAACGCCGACGGCGTTCGGACTTAGCCTTGCAACGGCTTGCTCGGAGACATCGCTCAGGTGGGGTAGTTTCGGTGAACTCTCCTCATCTTTGCCTTCACATAATAAATCGTGTTTTTTAACTTGCACAAGTTAGGCTTGATAATAAAAGCTACGCATCCACATAGCTAAGGGAATAATCCCGACGGTTTGAATCGAGTTAGAACATGGAAAACGTCCCACGGTCGGCTTAGAGCTGGTGCACGGCGTGCTTTGAAAATGATACTCGGTCCTTCGTCCCGTAGCTTGGGAGAAGGAAAGTTGGTCTTCGGTGCAAAAGCTGAGAGTTAGCCTAAGTCATAGGCGTCGCCCGTACGAATGCTTGCTAAAGCATGCACGGTCCTGTCCCGCAAGGCTTGGCATAGCCTTTGCTTGTCCCTCGGGTTAAGTTGTAGGCTTGAGTAAGTTAGGCAAAGTTATGCCGGTCGACCTAAGTTATTCCAAGTGCCGTCCCGCTCATTTTGCGGTTGTCAAGTTAAATAGTCCCACGATTCCAAGGCCCGTCATATGAAGTATGACTTGGGCGACAGCGTTGCGTAGAACACGAGTCGGTTTAGAGGTACGAGCCATGGTTGGTTCAGTGGAAAGTTAGCCACGGTCGGTCGATACTTAAGGAAACATGTTATGTTCAAGTTAAGTTGGAAGGCTATGCAGTAGCTGTTCCCTGAGTTCAAAGAATGTTAAGTCTAAGCGATGGTTAGTCGCCGAGACGAAATATGTCGGGACTGTGGTTCAGTCGCCAAGGCAACCCTGGTTTAGGGCTCTGCAAAAGAAGTGTGAAAAGAGGAAAGAGTAAAGCAAAGGAACTAAGTGATGATGATGAGACCATGCATTACGTTAAGTCTAGAAGTTAGCGTAGGCGCGTGGTCATGGACAACTTGTCGACAAGGGCGATGGTTCTTCGAGCGGCAGCCCTGGGCCATGGGCACCGACTCGGCCTAGGAAAAACAGATTATAGCCGAGCTGGGTATGAAGCAACCGGTAGGTCGGGGACTTGCATCGAGGATCGCAACCGGCGGTACAAGGGTCCCGAATGCCAGGCTATGTCCACTATGGCTAGTCAATGCCAGTGACCTTTCATATAGATGTGTCGGCACGGGCGGCAATCCGCGTGCGTGCCTTTGGATTGAGTTGAGTTAAAAGTGTATGAAGTTAGTGAACACAATGTCTGGGCCTAAGATTTGGCTACAGCGAGAAGGCGGCGTGCTTCGCCACTAGATGTGGCATCGAGTGTTAAGTTGATGGCATAGAGTTGCATGAGTTAGGCTTGAGCTATTGCGAGTTAAGTCAAAAAGGGCCGTAGGGCAAGTTGTGTGAAGTTACGTTGAGTTGTTGGGCTCGACCTCAAAATACGAGGCACGGCCGCGTTGTTACAAGACAAGTCTGAGTCGATATGTTGACATTGTAAGAAAACGACAAGGTTTCGAGACTTGAGGATAAGGATGTTATCAGTACGATAGTACGGTCACACGGAAATGAAGTCTATCGTGTAGTTGCGTCCCTGATTATGACCATAAGGCAAATACGACTTAATAGGTTACGTTGTTGGCACAAGAAGGGGGTCTAGAGGCAAAGATTGAGTTAACGTTGACATTGGAAGCACGGGATGGTTTCGATACACAAGTTGCGCTAAGGCGCCGGTCCTAAAACCGATCCTAAGGCAAGAATAGAAAGATAATCGAAAAAGGGTTTATGTTGCACAAAGTAAAATAAAACGTGTAGGTTTTGTATGGGTGGACGAGGAGCTCACTCCACCAGTACAGTGGTACTGACACCCACACAGTGTTTCATGTGCAGGCACGGGTAGAAGCTTGTGGTGCGGAGCTCGCTTGGATGCGTCGAGGCACGGAGTTCCTTGGCGAGTCGAAGCGTGCGGCCACGTGATCTGAAGACTTATACAGGACATAATGTATAGACATCGCCTTCCGAAGCTTCCGCTGACTCAAGTATTGTAATTGAGAGAATGAGAGAGAGCAGAGTGACTTGTAAATGAGAGAAAAGTGAGCATGAGAGACATTGTAATTTGGCCTTGCGCCCACAAATGTAATCTTGTATTCAATATCAATAAAGAGATTCTTTTGAATCACTTGTGTTCATGTGTTCTTCTTTAAATTTCGCTGCAATGTATTCAATGTTCTGCTTGGGACTTCTGTGCGACGACCCCGTCGCCGCCGATGAAATCGGCCGTTATGAAATTGCCTAGCACGAGCGTAATCTAGGCTCGTGCGGCATCACGCCTTAGCGAGGACGATCGCTCCTACGGGAGCAGGGCGTGACAGCGTGACATAGTGGTATCAGAGCACGACTTCACGTCCTTGGACTTCATTTCGATTCTCTCAGTTTTGAAAGCTCGGTTGGAAACAAAAGAAGTGTACGCTCTCTCTCGTTGTGCCTTGGGATGTTCCATACAATAAGTCTAATATTTTCAAAAGCTCGTACAAGTACTCGGTTGAACGGGATCGATAGGCGAAGGCCTTTGTGCCGAACCACGACGTACTTGAGTTGGAAGGAACCGATGCTAAGAGTTAGCAAACGCAATGCGTGCTTGAATGAGCTTATGCTGACAGCAAACGAGTACACGAGACCAAAGTATAGTTCGAACGTGATAGCTATGCACACGGCCTTTTTGGCTAAGTTGTGCCGAGTATCGCGCACCTAGATTTTATGGTGCAAACGAGTTACGAGCGAGATTGACTATCGCTTGGACGAGAATAAGGGGGGACTTAGAACGTATGTTGATAGAGACGCTACTTGACCGGCGCTAAAGCGAACACGGGGAAATGGTTCTTAGATTTTGAAGAATGAGCGAACGTGCAATTGGACATGTCGATCGGGAGTCGAATAACCTTTTGAGGATTTGTAGAATGACTTGACTCCGAGTGGTGTATGTGATAGCTTCGAAGAAGGAAAAGAGCGAGTGTCGATAACTAGTCGAATGGCTCGAACCCTGAGTGGTGTATGGACGTTATAGAAATTGTTCGAGCGAGACTAAAGGATTTACGGATAGAACGAGTATGTCGGCAAGCGATGTTATCGTGCAAGCCTTGGAATAAGTAACGCTTAGTTGGTTTCGACTTCGAGAGTCTCAAACGAGATATCGTTCAGACGAATTAAGAATGCGTAGTGCGAATAATGAAACGAATGGAGGTCTTGGTCGAGGAAACATAGGAGATTGTGCATGCGACTTTGAATTTAGTCGAAGGGATTGAAACTTGAGTTGAGGTGAAATACCCATAGACGAAATCGAAGATAGCACGATCGGAAGATAGCGTGCATGGAAAACATTGGTTTGAAGATACGAGGATGACTAAGGATTTGGAATAGATGTTGCTCAACGAAGAGTTAGCACGAGACAACGTGAATTGAGGAATTAAGTTGCACGACTCGGAATTCGTTGCAAAAGGAAGACCGTCAGGTTATGTGCATCATCGATGGTATTGAGGCGTATCAAAGATCGATGTACGATAACTCGGAGGTACTCTAATTCGATGAATGATGACCGTGTTAGAAGTTATTGTTTCGAAGGATGCTATGTTGGGGATTTGATAGAAATGAATGTTGGATGGAAAGGAAAGTGACTTGATTGTTCGGTGATAACCATAACGACAACGATCTTGTCTTGCACGAGCGCAACTCCATCCTCGCACATGCGTCACGTCGGATTTGGGACGATCGTTCCGCGTGAGCGTTGGCATGGTGATTCATGTCCAGCGGGAATGGTCGAACTCAAAATATCATAACATGGCAATTTTGATTGCTTCGACTTGTGGTTTGAAGCGAAGGTGGATTCGAGGATCTTAGGACTTGCGATTGAAGAACGAGAAAACTTGAGGATTGAGTAGACCCAATCCATGTATCGAAAATGAGCAAGTCTAGACGCAACGCAAGAGTTACGTCCCGATGAGGACGATTATTCTGCGGGAATGTGGACATGGTGATTCATGTCCGCCGTGTATAATCAGACTTGCGTGAGATCGGGGCGCGACATATTGCAAGGCTAGATGACCTTGTGATCGACCACGTGAATTAGATAGGTGGATTGTATCAAACATACTTGAAGAGATAGATTACGATAATTGCTAGTACGGACGCACGACATCAACATGTCAAGGATTTGATTGAGGACAACCTATCGTAGGATGACTTTCCTAAACGTGCTCGGACTTGGAGCGAAGAATGTGTGGATGCGAATAGGAGGAACACTGCTTGATGTTTAGAAATTTGAGTGAAACAAACTTGGGTAGAAACTCCCGTACAAACGAACAAATGGTTTGACCATAGGATTTGGGGCGAGCGTCGTACAACGACCTTGTACGATGAGCCACGGACTTGACGTGTAACTATGACCTGGTGAGCTGACCTAGCGGATAGGCGGACGACCCTATGCCGAGTGATTGAACCTGTGCGATGGCATTTACAATATCGTCTGGACGGACGATAGACTTGAGGCAACAAGACTTAGAGTAGGACGGGGAACTGGAAGTGTGCGTGAACGACGGCGAGATTGCCCCCAAACGAAGAGAATGATAGGAATGGATGATGCGCAAGTAAAGTTGGAATAACGAATTGAATCATTGGTCGAAAGACGTACTCGATGATAGTGCAATACTTGGTCTCGAATCGGACGGAAATTACTTAGACTTGGTCGACTTCGCTAAGACGAAATCGTATTGATTTCGTAGACAAGAACGCTTGAGAAACAAATCGAATCATCTCGAGGACCGAGATAAACGATATGTGATACACACATGAGTTCGGTTTTATATCGAAGTTAGCAAAACCATTAGCAAATCGAAACTATCACAAGTAGCTTGTCCGACTTCGCTAGTCGCTAAGCTTGGTTGAAATATACGTATTCGGGGGACGCCTTTAATGCGTGCACGATCCAAACTCAGCGATATGATGAACTCGAATGCAGCTGCAAGTGGGTGTTGAGACGCGCATGAACGAATGAGTGAGTTTGCCTCAGCCTACGAGTCACGTATTTGAGGATTTCAACGCACCTCGTACGACCGTTTCAGTCCCATGATACGTCAAAATAGCAACCGAGTCGAAGAGACGCTTGAATTGAAATAAGTGCCATCAACTCTAAAATGAATGAAAAGTTATTCAAATAAAAATCGACCACACGTATGCGACGCGGAACTTAGAAGGGTATCGAGTATAGTTCGATGCCATCGAACGATAGAGCCGTTCGATAGAATTGTCTAAGAAATACGATGACACGAGTTAAGGAATGGTAGGATGACCTGCACTCAGGAAGTCTCGAGGACGAGACTTGTTTTGAGTGGTGTATTATGTAATGACCCGCTCCGCCCTAGCGGAACGCCGATTCAAACGGCAAGTGCAACGACTCAAACGAGCCGTCGACCCGAAGAGTTGGCATCGACCAGATAAAGAATCGATGCAAGACTTGCATTGGACCGTAAGAGATGAATCCGGACTTAGACTATCAAAGGTGCGCTCGGAGTATCGCTCGGCCGACGCGAACATCGCTAAGGTGGGTGGCTCCGATGAATCCGTCTTCGCTTAGCCTAGACACATAA
Source organism: Iris pallida (assembly GCA_029216955.1). Lineage (NCBI taxonomy): Eukaryota > Viridiplantae > Streptophyta > Magnoliopsida > Asparagales > Iridaceae > Iris > Iris pallida. The sequence continues at coordinate 2,170,445 of JANAVB010038615.1, read as the reverse complement.
CAATACGGACACTATCACGAGAATCGCTAGGCGATAACCCCGTGCATGCTAATAAATGACTCAATGCACCTAGCTAAGGGATTAATCCCACCTTGCATGCTTGTATAGAATATGGAAAGGAACATGGAAAATATGAGAACTCTAGCACCGCACTCCATGCTCGTGCTACGGCACAAGTTTACGTTCAAAGTCCCTTATGCGTCTAACAATGAAACAATGAATAGTTTACAACAATGAAACGGGAAGACTATCGACATAGTCGTTCCGAGTAGAGTATAGCAACATTGAAAGGCCACGGGACCGATGGGTCGCCAAGGCGACTCCCGCACAGGGAGTTGCAAAATGTATAAATGAATGAATGAATGAATAAGTGAATGAAATAAATCAATGAACAAACGAACAAGTGAAAGAAAGAAAAGAAAGAATGAAGAAAAGATAAGAAAGAAAGGAATGGTTAGCGACAGGTGTGACGGGCACGTACAACGGGGCTCGCTACCCGCGCTGCACGGACGCCAACCTGGTCGATAACGCATTATGGCTAAGGGTTAGCCTACGGCTCGGAGACAGCCGTTAAGTTAAAATGACAATAAAATACGAAATGGTCGTGGACGGCTCGTGCACGAGCGAAAAAGGGATTCCAAGGGCAACGAACGACGATTTCGTGGCCGGCCTAGGCGAAATCATGGCCTACGGGCGGACAGGTGTGCGGGCTTGGGCACATAACCAAACGTAGGGCCGGTTATTCAATAGTTTATCAAGGTGTACCACCCATCATGCTTGATAGATGAGAATGCCACAGGGGAAAATGTCCAAAATGGCTGACATGCCAGCGACCGATGCATATAGATTTAAGTGGGCTTTGCTAGTGGCAATCCACGTGCAAGTCCTTGCATTGAAATCAAAGTAGTCTAAGTTAACTGAACAAAGTGCCTTCTGAACAAGCTTGAATGTAACACACCAGATAATCGAGAGTAGTTCGGCAAAGGAGTTAGAAAACACGCCTACGATGTGCTAGGACCCGGGACAGGGACACGCCCTTGAATATCGAATGTTTACATGAATTATGTTAAGTCATTTCATATGAATTGTCACGCCCCAGAACCAGAATACTGGAGAGCGGGGGAGTGACTCAGCCAGCTACGTATTACGGGTAGATGAATACCGTATAATACGATCAATGCTGTCTAACCAGACGAGGGGGTGCATACTACATAAAAGTCTTACTATGGTCATTACACATCTATTGTCTCAATCATTCAAACAAAAAACAGAAATATAGAACATGTAAGGTAAAGCAGTAAGGCGTCCCAAATGCTCTGTCAAAATGTTCTTGATATCTGGCTTTACAAAATATAGCCAGATTGATGTAGCAAAAGTATACACAATTGTTATCAGCTGCAGTCTGACTTAATTACAATTATACAAAAGTAAGTACAAGACAATCCGACTAACATGTTGGTGCCAAACGACAAGGTATAAAGTAGATAACAAAACGAGTGGTGAAGTTAAGGAACCCACTCGAGGCCTCCTGCGATCATTCCTCTAGTATTGACCATCCTGGAGGTGGAAGTACGCTGAGTCCTCGGGAACTGGCTCTAAATCTGGCCATGCAAAACCAGAGAGGTTAGACCTCTAATAGCAAGTACCACAAGGGAGCACGACATGAGAACTAAAACCAGTAAGTAAGAGAATATAATAATAGATCTCTGCTTGCTACTAGAACTCACATCACATCAAGACACTTCGAACCAACCTCCCAACCAAACAAGGACAGAAGTTGGCCCGTCATGTCCTGACATTCTGATCATCCCAGTTAGGTAACAGAGTACAGTGCACAAACAAATCATCTTGAACGGCCAATCAACTCCTACGGCTTGCTATTATGAGTCCCAAGTTATCCTGAAATAATTCAATTAGGGATTCCTCAGTTCTTACTATGTGCAAGCAAGGCTAGTCTATCCAGTCGATCAATTGGCCCATGCATGAATTAGACGAGTCCTAGCAGGACGTCCGTCAATATACAATATACAATAATAATAAAAGCATATATTGTTCCCTGCCCGTGTGGCAGATTTACAGTATCTGTGGGAACCAGCCGGCCCGTCGGGTACTACTCGTCCCAAGGGGGCTGCCATGTAAGAATTCGGAAATCCATTCTCTCCATGCAATCATTATTTTATTTAACTTAATAGTCCCTACGTTGAGTGAAATCCCATGCCGCAGATCATGGTTATTCGAATGAGTACTTTCGTACGGGGTACGATATGCACAACTCTACAACGATACCAGTACGGTTAGGTTGCAGGTCTTACATAGCGTAATGCAACAATCAAATCTAACCACGGTAATCATGCCTTGACCATAAAGTGCACATGCTTTTTTTGTAGAAAAATAACTAAATAAATAAATAAATAAATAAATAAATAAATAGATTGAAGCCTGCATGTGCATGTATGTCAATATTCGGGATCAGCCAGTCGAGTACAATAGTTCATAACATGAACGTGTCTCATTCATTCAATAAGACGACTAGCCAGTCTCTTAGTTCCAACTAGGAACGCATGATCAATTTAGTCAAGATAACCATTATTATCAATGGTGACAAGGCATGAAAGTCAATTAGTATTCAGTGGGGTCGAGTCTACAACTCTCAGGGTTTAATTCTAGTCAATCCGGGTATCTATAACTCAATTCACGACGCATGGTACATCCCATGTAACAATCTATAATTAACAGAAATATCAACATATCATGATTATATCAAGTTTGTGCAAAAAGGCGTAAGGATATAAAATGGACGTTAAACATCTAATAAGATATCAATATACAGGGCTATAGAAGATCCAGGGTAAGCAGGCTACTCTTATGTCAGCCTACGCTTATGCCAGCGTACGCTCAGGTCAAGCTACGCTCAAGCCAGCGTACGCCCAGGTCAAGCTACGCTCAAGCCAAGCTAGCGTATGGGAGTCATACGCTTCCAAAAGGCAGCGTATGAACTCCATACGACTCCTGACCATCCAAGTCAGCGTATGCAAGTCATACGCTCCCAAAAGGTAGCATATGAACTCCATACGACTCCTGACCATCCAAGTCAGCGTATGCAAGTCATACGCTCCCAAAAGGTAGCGTATGAACTCCATACGACTCCTGACCATCCAAGTCAGCGTATGCAAGTCATACGCTCCCAAAAGGTAGCGTATGAACTCCATACGACACACGCTTCCAAAAGGTAGCGTATGCAAGACACACGCTTCCTAAAAAGGCAGCGTATGGACTCCATACTGCGCTGCGCTAAAGAGCGCACACAGCTCAGTGACGCAGCTAAAAAGCTAGCATACACTGCTCACTGTCTTCTCCAAACAACAAGAACTTCATGGTTGTACCCCAAAGCTTCAAAAGTCCATAACTTGGTCCAAACAAGTCCAAATCCAACTTTCCAAAGGTCAAAATTGGGTAGAATAAAATCCTCTAGAATATAGAACCATCAAAACTTGAAAACAAAGAAGTTTAATAGATCAAAACCACCAAACTCTGAAAATACTAATTTCTAGATCTACAAAAATTAAGACTTCGAATTGAAAAATGCCAAGTTCTAAACTTTCTTAGGATCTTACGAGAAATAAAAATAAACTACAAAAACATAGGTTCTCATGTGGAGCAAGTTGTACTTGCCTACGGTTTGGTAGGTGGAGAGAGTAATAAAGAAGAAGAAGAGGAGTAATGGTGAGAAGTAAAGTAAATGAGGAGAGAGAAGGGAGAGGGTGGCTTTAAATAAAAGGTGGTGGTAGGTGGGAGTTGGGCCGGGTCCAATGGGTCGGGTTGCACGGGTCCAACAAGGCTAACCCGAAAGTAAAACTAAAGCAGGAATTAAAATGCAGGTAATAAAATTACAGGAAGAAATGCAGAAATAAAATTGCAGAAAAATAAAGTGCAGAAAATAAAATGCAGATAATTAATTAACATGAAGTTATAGGAATTTAAATACAGGATACTACATGATAAATACTAAATAAATACATTCAGGCAATATACGTATTAGAATACGCATTCTGGAAATGGGGAGTGACATGAATTATTGACTAACTTGGTTTACTTTGGACAGGGAAGGCCGAACGATAAGTATGGATAAGTTATGTATATATTTCCATGCGACACTTGAAATGGGCAACACGAAATAGGCTATAAAATATGCCATGAAACGTATCCTAAGGCAAGATTAGAAAGACAATGAATGATAGAGATGCACAAAAGTAAATGGAACGTATTTGATAATGATAGCGTTGTGGGCGAGCTAGCCTCCCCACCAGTGCATAACAATGTACTGATAACCTTACAGTCTATTTGCAGGATGCAGGTATCGTCGGCGGGTACGGAGCTTCCATCGAACGTGCTAAGGCGCGGAGCTATCTCTGGAGCCTTGGAGCGTTGCAAGGAGCTGAAGCACCCTATACAGGACATAATGTATCGGAACATCGTCATGAATCATTCCATCTTGTAAGCCACTTGGCACGTCTTTTATGTTTCAGAGAGAGAGAGCTTGAGCGATTTGTAATATCGGCCTAGCATCGCTTGTAAACTTCTTAAAAATCAATAAAGTATTTGAATTCATTTCAACTTGTGTTCAATTACTTTCTGCTGCAAATGGGGACACTCTGCGCGACTCTGTGACCTAGCTCAAATCGGCCGTTTCTGGACTTGGCCTTGTACGGGCGCAACCTAGGCCCGTACGGCATCACGCCTTAGCAAGGACGATCGCTCCTGCGGGAGCGGGGCATGACAGCCGGAGCAGACCTGGTCGCCATGGTCTACTCGGTTCATAGAGGTTGGCCTTAGTGCATCACAACCACCGATGGATTTGATGGGAGGCCTTGAGTCGCAGGAGGCGATGACTTGGTCACAGCTTGATCGAGATCATGGGCCGTGGGGACATCCTTCGCAGCAGACCTTGCCGCCGTCAAACCCCGATAAATTTGATTGGAGCTCATTTGCTGAGGATACCTGCAGGTCATTATTTGACACACCGCCACCGCCTTACATCCAAAACACTACAGAAGAGGTCGGAGATGACTATCAGCCATTGCCAGGGGAGACACCGGAGCAAACAGCGGCTAGGCGGGCTAGACTGGGTCTTAGGCCAGTCGATCGTAGGCATTATGATAGGATGCATAGAGGTGATTATTGAATTTGATGTAGTTGATGTGTAAAAACTATTTATGAACTAATATTAAAGTTAATCTTAACCCAAATTTGGTGCTCTTGTACACTTTCTTCTGTTGTGTTTGTTTGCCATTAAAATTGTTTGATTGAAAACTTTAATACAAACAGAACAGTGTTACAATATAGGACTTAGGTGTAGTCCTAGGAGTACACTTTTGTTTAAGCTGGGTCCTTAGTGCCAATGGAGCGAGTGGTAATGCGTTGACTCCGTTGACGGGCTGACGACGGTTATCGGTTCTCTGAAGGTGTGGATTGCTCTGGGTGCTGGAGCTTGCTGAGAGGAGGAAGACGTTGAGTGTCTGTATCTGCCTCTCTGATGATTTCTCGTATGTTCGTTGTAGATTCTGTGTGTGTGTGTGAAGGAGAAGATCCCTCTATTTATAGTTTTGCAGGCTGGCTGCTCATGCGCGCATGTAGGATGCGCCGGTGTGTGGGGACGCCACGTGGAAGTTGCTGATGGGGGCACGTAGATGATGCGTCCTGATTGAGGGGAAGAACTCTTCATACTGCTGTTGTGAGTCGGCACGTAGCAGAGGAGAAGATCTTTCTGTTGCTGAAATCTTGGACGAGTTGAGTCAAAGGATACGTGTCATCGACCCATGGCTCGAAGATCTCGGATTGGGGGGGGGGCAGTGATCTGGTGAGCTGCGCCTTGGATCTGGGCGCAGGAGGAGGCTGCGGCTCATAACCTTTAGGAGTTACAAACCATTTAGGGCGCATGGCTTTTGAGGCACATGCAGGTGACCTTCCTTTCGGGATCAGAGATCAGTCTGGGGCGCATGGCTTTTGAGGCGCATGCAAAGCTTTAACTGGAGACTCTTCTTCTGTCTTTAGGGATCAGTGAAGGGTCTGAGGCACATGGCTTTTGAGGTGCATGCTGGTTTGGACGCATGGCCGTAGAGGCGCATGGCGATTTGGATGCATGGCCATAGAGGCGCATGCGGATGGCCACGTGGCAGTAGCCGTCGGAATAGAGTCATGATGATGCTGACATTGTCGACGCTTCGTTCTCTGAAAAAGCTGTCAATTCAGCCTTTGGGAAGCGTGCTGCCAACTCTGGTGTCAGTTTAGCATTTAATGTTTGTGATGTTTGATGGACAGCTGAGTGGGCACATTGGTTGGTGTTCCACTCGGCATGGAGATATGAGGAAGGGCGCATCCTCTGTGATGTGTCGGGTACTGTAGGGCACGTCTGTGTGATGCGCCTGATGCTGGAGGGCGCGTCCGTGTGATGCGCTGTTTGGCTGGCGCATCCGACATGTCCTTTAATGATGCGGCTGTCTCGCTCCTCGAGTGCTAATAGCCGTTTGGCTGAATTCGAGGCGTCCGGTTCATCCATTTAATGCAAATTCATTGCACAGAATTCGGAGAGTCATCCACTTGGCGCGTGGGTTTGATTTGCCTGGCCTATAAATAGTGGCATAGAGAGAAGGTTTGCTCCTTATTCCCTCACGTACTTCCAACATGAACTTGGATATGTGGGTGCATTCTGTTGACGAAGTGCTCCCGAGGGTAAAGATGAGACGTCGTGTTGTCTTCGATGCACTTGAAGGTGACTGTTACATCCAAAAGACGGAGTCGAGGGCTTCTGAGGCAGGCGGAAGGTGCCTGTTGCATCCAAAGATAAGGATGTTCGGGCCTCGTCTCCGTTGTTCCGGAAGAGCCGTAGATCGGAATGGTGGTGCTAGGCTCTCTCTTCCTTCAAAGTGGGTGCCGCCCACTTTGATTGTGTTGAAAGCTCCTTGTGCCATGATTTCGATCACGGTCTTCCTTGGTCTTTGGAGGCTCTTTCGAAGCCTCCCCTGGCCACAGCATTTGCGGTGCTCTTCTCTTCCTTGGTTCCAGCCAAAGGGTTAAATGCTTTGCTTGGTAAAGCACTTATCAGGCGAGCCTGGCTCGAAGAGCGGCACATAACTGGGCTCTGCTCGGCCAGGTGAGCCTGGTTGGAAGAGTTGCACATAACTGAGCTGCTGAAGGGATGCACATAACTGAGCTGGATGCACATAACTGAGCTGCTGAAGAGATGGTAGGATGCGCCTGGCTGGAGGCGCATGACATCTGCTGTGCCAGGCTGACAGCACATGGTGACTGCTGCGCCTATCGGAAGGCGTATGGTGGTTGCTGCGCCTATCTGGAAGGCGCATGGTGGCTGTTGGCTGTAGATCTAGGATCCTTCCTTTGTAGAAATTCTCCTTTGTACAATTTTTTAGACATGTAATAGACTTTTATATATATAAATAAAAAGTCCTTCTTCGAATGTCTATGGCTTATTTGATTGGCTGTCTGAGTTCTGGCGCATATAATGCCTGGCGCATGGGCTTTCTGGTTGTGAATTTTCATGCTTCTACAAGATCTCCTTCAAAGTTTTCAAAACTTTTTGAATAAGTTTTGGAATACTTTGAAAAAGAAGCATGGAGGTCAGGGCGCATGATTTTTGGGCGCATACTTGTTCGGGCGCATGCTCCTTTCAGTTGATGATGATGACGCCTTGGTAACCCAAAAGATTAATGATGATCTTTTGGTTGTATTTGTTGTTATCTCCTCACGGAACTCGAAGCGACGGCTGAGATTACACGTCATCGGTTCACGCGTGCGACCAAGCCCTATAAATAGGTAAGGGTTGGAGAGGGAGAGAGAATTCATCTGCTTTGTGCCTTTGCTTTCTTTAGAGTTTTTCTTCAAAACCCTAACTTTTTCTTCTCTGAGAGAATGGCTCCCAAGACACCTCGTGGTGGTGCCGGCAAGGGGAAGGAGAAAGCGAAGGAGTTCGTTGGTGAGGATGCACCTATCACCCCTGTAACTCCGGCCGACGTTCGTCCTGAGGTGACGGGTGGGTTCATCTCCTTCACATAAGCTTTTGGGCCAGACTGTGCCCTAACTCAGATTTGCTGACGCATATGGACTTTTGTCCTGATGATACGCCGAGGTTCTACTCCGCCGACGTGCATAGGCTTACACCTTTATCATGCACCGAGGTTTAATGGCTGATGCGCATGGGTTTCGTACCCTGATGATGCGCCGAAGCCTTCGCTGACGCGCATGAGCTCACGCTCTGAATGCGCTGAAGCTCCAATGCTGACGCGCATGGGCTTACGCCCTGATGATGCGCCGAAGCAAGTTGACGCGCATGGGCTTACGCCCTGATGATGTGCCGAAGCTCTGATGCTAGCACGCATGGGCTTACGCCCTGATGATGCGCCGAAGCTATTTGGCATTTTTTTCTTTTTGTCTGACTTCCATCTTTGTTGTATCAGTGTCGATGACGATCCCTTTGTTGAATGAGGTCCTTCTGGACGCTTCTCTTTGTCAGATGGGAGTTGATTTTGACGAGGCGGTGATCAATCCTGCGAAGGATGCTATCTTACAGGACCAACCTCGTGAGAGAATGCTACAAATCCAGACCCAGTTGCCTCTTTTCCTCCAGAGTATGATGGAGAGTGGTAAACTGAAGTCTGCTGAATCCGAAAGTGTAACTTTCTTAAAACCTGCCTTTCTGTTTGGCGACTGACTAGTCTCTTTCGAAGCGAAGATACTGAGGATTAGAGAAGACTGGTTCTTTTCTGCCAAAGGCATGGTCTTGTACATGCGGCAGGTTGACCGCCAGTTGCCGCTGACGGCTTTTTATCGTCTAGCTTCGAAGAGAAGGATGGGTTGGGAACTTACTCCCTCTCAAGGAGGGGCCTTGGGAGGTACCCTCTCAATTGACGCCTCCTCGAACCAGCGAGATACTTCTGGTGTCACTACATCCCGAAGTGGGACGAGTTGACCACTTGGGTGTCAAGGTTCGAGGTTGAGCTTAAAGAGATCGGGCTGACAGCCGCCATTCGGGCCACGCAGGCAGGCGTGGACCTCAATAAGCCTATGTTCCTTGCGCTCTTGGAGCTTTTCAATGCCCAGACTGGTAGCTTCTTTACTCCGGTGGGGGAGTTGGGATTAGCCCTTCATGAGATGTACGAAGTGTCCAAGCTTCCTTGGGGCTCGGAACCGTACGAGGAATATTTTCCATCAAATGAAGAGATCCAAGTTCTGGAGGATAAGGATCCGAAGATGATGGCTGTTTTCAAAGAGGTGACAAGCCATCATTATCTGATGCACCGGAGGGACAAAGGCAAGACCCAGCCTCATGTGACTGCTTGGAGGGACTACGTCTTCAGGCAGGACTTGACGGATCCTTCGAGGATTCGGTTTGCGACTCCGCAGGGATTGAAGCCCGCAGAAGTGAGTTCTGAAATAAGCCGGCTGGACGAAAGGACCCCACACTCTAATGAGGGCGGCAAGGCTACGTACAGCTGTTTCTGGCACTGCGGGCACCGGATGTCATCCAAGGCAGTGTTGACGTCCTACTTGATGATATGGCTCCGGGATTGCATATTTGCAGGTGGATCCGGTGCCGTCGAGAGGGTACATCGGAATCTCATTTTGCCTGCGGTGAAGTTGGCCTGTGGACGACCTTTGGCTCTCCTCCCCGCGATGGTGTGCAACCTGTTGCGCGGTTTGAGGTCCTTTGCCGATGATGTGATCCACGAGAGAGGTAATAATGATAACTTTCCCCGGGCCGAGCTGTCTTTCCATTATCTTATGGGGTGGCTGATCTTGCATCATCCGAACGTGATGAGTCCCGGTCCGGAGGAGGACCATGTCGAAGGAGATGCCTTCATTCGCCGCTTCTATAAGAGGAAGTGGTCTTACACTGGCGTCCCCGTTTGCATGAGAGTCTTGTCCTACCTTCAGGGGTGGGAGATTGTCAAGGTTGGCCCGATCTTCAAAGATTTCGAGGCCGACGAAGATTTAGTTGACTCTGGCGAAGATGCGGTCACTTTGCCAAAATGGAGTTTTCGTTGGTTGCAGAGTATCCGGCCTTCTCACCTGGTCTATCGCAACCAAAATAGGTGTTATCTGGAGCCTTATCTGCCAAGCCGATTTGCTCGTCAGTTTGGCTATACCCAGTTAATGTTGCGGAATTCCAGTAGTAGTTTAGGCTTCATCGGGAGTTTGCTGAATGGAGCCCGGGGCTGGCAATATTATAATGCTGGATGCACTAGCGTTAAGTTCACCACGCCAGTTCGCAATCCTCGGCCGCCGATCCTATATCCGGCCGCCAAGCTGTATTGCACTATGACTGCTATGTCTCCTGGTTATGACAGGGAGACTAATTTCATTATTGGAACCCAGCTGGAGACGACAGTGAATATGTTGATGGCAGCCCGATCATATCGTCCACCAGAGTTGGCGGGGTATCGGGCTGCTACTGCAGTACCAGTAGGAGACCCGTCTGTCGGAAAAAGACGTGCTGACACAGAAGCTGGTTCTTCTGTACCGAAAAGGTCGAGAAAGGCGTCGACCCCGAAGGTTACTGAAGTGCCACTTATAATGCCAGCAGGATCAATCCCTGCTGAGGTAAGAAATATAATTCCAATTCTTTTTCGTCATTGTGGCGACTTATGCTCTTCTTCTTGTAGGGATTGAAGAAGAAGTCCCGTGTTTCAAAATCGGGCGCTAGTAAACCGAAGGAGGTGGCAGGCTCTTCTGATGAGCGCATTCCACCGATGCTAATGTCTCCCGTGGAGGAAGGTCCCGAAGATGTTCCTGCGGAGGTTTTAATATCTCCTGACTTCGAGGTCGCAACAACTTCTAGAAGAGCACCATCTGCCGTGGAGGCCTTAGATGCTGAGGGTCCTGCGGACTCGAGGCATCCTGATGATGAAGTGGACTGGAGTTCGTCGCCTTCCGATGACGTTCCTCCGGTCTTGCAAGAATCTGCTGCGGGGACAGCAGATATGGTTGAGACAGAGGAGAGGGTTGAATCCCCTCTTTATCATGATGAGGGGAGGTCGGCCGCACCATTGCCGAGTCCTACCCCGGCTTCAACCGTGGAAGTTGAGGCAGCTACCACTCAGGAGGTAGCGACAGATTCTGTCCCTGTTGAGGGACTCGATGATGAGACCCGTCTGCCAGTCAAGACTGCTGCGACGGGTCAAGAGACAAGTGATAATCTCCCTATTCTGCCAAGGGAGGTACCAACTGTTGATAGGACGTTGGGGGTGGAAGAGGTGGCCGTTGACATCGGTGGTTCCTCCGGACTTGAGAAGGGTAAGGGTGTAGAACCCTGTGTCGCTCCTTCTACTTGGGGGACCATCTCGACGCCTGTGCCGGCTCCTTCTGTTGCTTCGGCTCCTCGGGCTAGAAGTCCAGCCCCTGTTGATGAAGAGCCCATTGATGCCGAGGTTCAAGCCTCGCTGATTGAGGTTGGCGGATCTTCTTCCGGTCCGCAAACTGTAGTAGCTCCTCCAACTCCCGCGATGACGCCGCAGGTCCTGGCGGATGCAGACGAGTATGTGAAATTCCTCGTCGAGGGGGTGTACAAAATGTTGTAGAAGGGTGTATCTGCTGTGATGGATGCCAATGGGAGTTTTGCGACGGCAAAAGCTCTGGCAATGCCCTGCATCGAGCTGATTCGTATTCACCAAGGCCACGACCATATGGCCGAAATTCTGGAGGCTTCGGTGATTGAGCTGGATGAGCGGCTCGCGGAACTTCAACGCATCCAGCGAAACGACCTCTCTGTCCTGATAGATGCAGAGAAGGGGAAGCTGATCGTCGAGATCGAGTCTTCATACCAGGCCACCGTGGGCGTTTGGGAGCGCGAGGTGGCTGAGACTGAGGCTGCGGTAGAGCAGTTGTCTCAGTCCATGAAGACGATGGTGGAAACTCGAGCTGTATTGGAAGCTAATATCGAGGATATCGACACCCAGATGCGCCGCCTTGAAGACCAACGGGCCCGACTCCAGTTAGAGGTCGAGCGTGTCCGGGCTGAACATGCAGCATTTAAGAAGGATGAGGCGACCTTTACTCAGCGGACTCTTGCCTTGGCGCAGCAACGACAACAGCTTGATGAGAAGCATGCAAGTGATACTTCCGCTGGGGCCGTTGAATTGATGCGCAAAGAAGCAGAGCGACGAGTCCTGGCGACGGTGGAGGCCCGCATAGTCGACTTAAAGCTTCGAGTCAGGGAGTTCTCAGCCCATCCTGGGGAGATTCAGGGACCATAGCTTTTTCCCTTTTTCTGTTATGTTCTTTTGCAACCCTTACTGGGGATGATGTAGTTTCTTGTACTCCTTTTTCAGAAGAATAAAGAAGTCTACAACTTTTTTTGTGATGTGTTCATCTTTTGTTGTCATGAACTTGATGATTTGTGTGGACCTATTATCTTTTGCGCACCTTGGTTTTCAGGTACAGATAATAAGTTTGAAGGAACCATTATGTTTGCTCAGAGGTAATGTGGACATGGCAATCATTGGGTTCGAAATGATAGAATCTCCCTACTCAGAGGTATTATGGACGTGGTAGGAATGATCTTGGGGGATACGCTGAACAACTCAGAGGTTATATGGACGTGGAAGTTCTGCGATAAATGTACAATAACGCAGGGGTTGTTTGTACAAGATGTTTACTCAGAGGTAATGTGGACGTGGTAAACATGAAGGGTAGTGTAGGCTTACGAAGTGTAAGATTCTGCTTTGTAGGGTGTAAAGAGACAACTCAGAGGTAATATGGACGTGGTTATCTTTCTACTGGAAGATGCCACGGAACAACTGGGTTCCGGAGGCGTATGAGTTTGTGGAAAGAGGTTGTTTGAGGAAGTACATGTCTGGAGGATATCAAGAATAGTACTTCTTTAGGAACTTGCCGTTGATAGGCATCATAAACAAGTCTCCATTGGGTTTGGCGAGACGGTAAGCACCGTTTGAGTATACCGTCTCTATGATGAAAGGTCCTTCCCATTTGGGCTTGAACTTTCCTGGTGTCTTGTGGGTCAACACCATTGGTCTTCTGACTGCTAAAACCAGGTCGCCAACTTGGAAAGTCCTCTTTTTGACCTTTTTGTTGAAAGCCTGTGATATACGGGCTTGGTAGAGCTCGATGCGTTGTTGAGCTAAGAGACGCTTTTCGTCAAGTGCCTCCAGTTCCCGCAGACGACGACGTTGATTGTCCTCTTCTGTGAGTTCGTTTGTGATTGCTACGCGGAGCGAAGGTATCTGTATCTCGAGAGGTAGTACTGTTTCGCTCCCGTAGACCAGAAAGAATGGAGTGTTGCCTGTTGGGGTCCGTACCGTTGTGCGGTAGGCCCAAAGGCATTCGCCAAGCTGTTCGTCCCAGTCGCGTTTGTTGGATGATACGACCTTTTTGAGCAGCCTAACGATAGTTTTGTTGAATGCCTCAGCCAATCCGTTTGCTGCCGAATTGTAGGCGGTTGAGGCCACGTTCTGAATGCGATTCTTGTCACAGAACCTGCTGAAAATGTGGCTGATAAACTGAGGACCATTGTCATGGATGATCCGCCGGGGTACTCCGAAACGGTAAATGACATGGTGTTTGATAAAGCTGACCACCCTGGAGCTTTTTACTTCTGCTAGTGGAACTGCTTCCGCCCATTTGGAGAAGTAGTCGGTGATGGCCAGGATGAAACGGTGTCCTCTCGATGAAGGAGGGGTGATTGGCCCTACAATGTCCATGCCCCAGGCTTCGAAGGGCCAGGAGGCGACTGTAGGATGTAGCGGCTCCGATGGTGTATGTATGAAGTCTGCATGAAGTTGGCACGCGTGGCACTTCTTGGCATATTCGACAGCATCGGCAACCATGGTTGGCCAGTAGTAGCCCATACGTCGCAGTCGATCTTGCAACTTAGGACCGGGTTGATGAGCTCCACAAGTTCCGTCATGAGCTTCTTGAAGAGCTTCGGCTGCTTCTTCGTTGGACAGGCATCGAAGGAGGAGCCCATCGAAGGAGCGTCGATACAGCGTTTTGGTAGCCGTATCGTAGTAGAATCGAAGAGAGCGTCTCCTGACTGAGACGGCTTCCTTCGGGTCCTCTGGAAGGATTCCGTAGACAGCGAAGTCGATGAACGGGAACCTCTAGTCTCGGACATTAACACCAGTGTTTGTCGGCATAGCGTGAGCCACCCGCAAGCATAGGTTATTTCTGGGACAAATCAGATCTCGTCCTGTTACCGTGATATAGTGTTGAGTCCCAAAGGGTGCTGCTAATGAGGCTGCGAGGCCGGCCAGAGCATCGGCCTCCAAGTTTTGTAAATGGAGGACATGTTCAATGAAGAACCCGGTGAAGGTTGAAATGATGTTCAACGCGACTTCATGATAAGGGATTAAATCTTCATGGCGAACTTCGTATTGTCCCCGAACCTGGTTTACGACGAGTTTTGAGTCGCCGTAAGCTTCCAGATGGTCGACCCCCAGCTGTTGTGCGAGCTGGAGTCCCATGACGAGTGCGTTGTACTCGGCAACGTTGTTGGAGCACGGCTTCGAAAGAGAGTACGCACGCTGGATGACCAGCTGATCGGAGGAGACTAAGACTACCCCCACTCCTGCGATGATTTGGCCTTTGGGGCCTGTTCTCGAAGCGCCATCGAAGAACATCCGCCAAACGAAGCTTCCTTCGGTGACGTTGGATTCTTGGACCTCATCCGGGATATCTTCATAGAGTTTTGAGGATTCTGGGATGGGGTGTGCAGCTAAAAAGTCAGTCAGAGCTTGACCCTTGACAGCCATTTGCGGAACAAACACTATGTTGTACGGTGTTAGCAGGATTGCCCATATAGCCAGCCGGGAGTTCAATGATCCTGGCTTTGTCATGAGGACTCTAAGCGGATTGACTCGGGAAATGACATGAATTGTCTGACCCGAGACATAATGACGAGTCTTCTGGATGGCAAATATCAAAGCCAAGCACTCCTTTTCGACGGGATTGTACCGGTGTTCGGCCCCGATGAGTGTTCGACTGAGGTAGTAGATTGCTTGCTCGAAGCCTGTATCGCTGTTTTGAGCCAGCAGAGCGCCAAGAGAATGATCCATGGCACGGACGTAGAGGAGAAATGGTTTGCCGGCGATTGGCGCTACCAGGACTGGTAGGCTTGTTAAGTAAGCCTTGATGTCGTCGAAAGCTTTTGGCAACCCTCTGTCCAGACGTAAGAGACTCCCTTCTTCATGAGCTGAGTAAAGGGTTGACATCTAACGGAGAGGTTTGCTATGAACCTCCGGATATATGGCAGACGTCCCTGTAGGCCCCGAAGTTCTCGAAGGTTCTTCGGAGGGTCCATGTTGAGGATGGCTTTGGTCTTCTCAGGATCAACATGAATGCCTTTCGCTGTGATGACAAAGCCCAAGAATTTGCCGCTAGAAACCCCCAGAAAGGATTTAGCGGGGTTCATTTTGAGTTGATGTGCCTGCATGAGATCGAAGACCGTCTTCAGGTCCTGTAGGTAATCTCTTTTGAGGCAGCTTTTGACTGTGATGTCGTCAACATAGCATTCGACTGTCTTGCGAAGATGTTGACGGAAGATGGTGCTCATAGCTCGCTGGTACGTTGCACCGGCGTTCTTCAAGCCGAAGGGCATTACTGTGTAGCAGAAAACACCCTTTGGAGTCCTGAATGACGTGTGTTTTGCGTCATCGGGGAACATCTTGATTTGATTGTAGCCTGAATACCCGTCCATGAAGGACATGCGCTCAAAGCCACATGTGTTGTCGATCATCACATCAGTGATTGGAAGCGGGAATTCGTCTTTCGGGCAAGCAGAGTTGAGATCCCTGAAGTCGATACAGACTCGTATCTTCCCGTTCTTCTTGGTGACAGGAACGATGTTGGCTACCCAATCCGGGTGTTGTTCCTTACGGATGAAGCCGCTAGTCAAGAGTTTGTCTACCTCCTGATCGATGGCATTCATGATGTCCGGACGGAAACGTCGCTGCTGTTGTTTGATAGGTTTGGCATCAGGTAAGATGTTCAACCTATGCATTGCGATCTGTGGATCGAGTCCCGGCATGTCTTCATAGCTCCATGCGAAGACGTCGATATACTCTTTAGCCAGTTGGATTAAAGATTCTCGATCTTCTCCTTCCAGGCTTTTACTGATGAAGATGGGTTTGGAAGAAGACTCCTCCCCGAGGTCGATCTGCTCGACTTCGTCTTCGGTGGGAGGTTCACGAAGCTCAAAACGAGATTCTCATTGTTTCCCTAGGCGTTGGGCCCAGGGTTCTTCTTCGAAGGGTTCTGGCGCTTGGTCTTCGCCTTCACCTTTTTGAGGTTGTGCTGACGTCATGTTAGCTGACAGCACTTTCCTGAAGACTGATCCGATACTGGTATCGGAATCCCAAGTCGATGCTTCGGACGAGTAGAAATGTTCTATGTCTTCTGCATCTGAACTCTCTGGGGTTGATGGCGGCGTGACATAGCCTAACCCTCGTCCAGTCCGATTATAATAGTCCTGTGGCTTTCCATTGGGCATCGAAAGCCGGACAGGGAGATGCCGACCCTTGCCGTAGTTTAAGCCTTTGTTGCTTTTCAGGTCGTAGCCCATCTTTTGGATGATGTGCTTAGCCGCATCCGTGTACCGATAGACTTGTACTCTGCCGATATCAGGTTCGGGCTCGATTGACGGGAGGTCCCGATGACGCTCGACTTTGCCTGAGATGATGGTGCCTTGGTCTCGGCTCCGTGGAGGGACTATGAAGACTCCTTGAGACGGGACTACTCGATTATGGTAGACGGTCGTTATTTGTGTTTGCAACGACCGTAGAGCGTTGTCTAATGTATACATGGCATTCCAGTATGGAAGACAAGAATAATTAAAAGACACTCTATTATTGATAAAATACGAGATCTTATCCCGTGGGATTACATTGTCAAAGGAGGGTGCCTCTACGTCAGCCGAGATATAATCACCAAGCTCCTCGTCTGTAAGAACTGGGGGCGGACTAGGAGAGTCCAACACAGCTTTGGGGTCTGAGAGGGTTATATGAGCCTTCTCTGACACCTTGGATGACTGCGGCGGCTTGCCCTTGAGACGCACCTTGAGAGGCGCCTCGGTTGCGCCTCCGATGAGTGGTGCCTTCCCTTGTAATTTTGCCACCAGGGGAGCCGATGTTTGAGGTGGCTTTCCCTTGAGGCGTATCTTCAGGGGTGCTTCGCGAGCCGGCGCTTTTCCTGATAGCTTGATGCTCATTGGAGGCGCCTTCTGGGGTGGTTTCCCCTTCAGTCGGATTTTCAAGGAGGCGTCGGGAGTCGTCTCAGGCTCCATGTCCGGCTCTGTTGCCGTCTCTGCCTCTTCATCAGCGTCGTTGGCTTCCTCCTCGTCAATGGGCTTGTACAAATCAGAATCGGTGAAGTAGGCTTCAATTCCTTTGAAAGGATCGATGTCTGCAAACTCCGTCCGGATGACGCCATTGGTGGATACATACTTCATGTACTGGTGGAGCGTGGAGGGCACCACCATGTACTCATGCAGCCATGGTCGACCGAGCAGGATGTTGTAGTTGACCTCGGCATCTACTACATAACAAGTCACCTCAGTTTTGAGGCTGCCAATGTGACACTTCAGTCGGATCTTGCCCAATGGCTCGCTCTTGCTAGCATTGAAGCCACTGATAGTTGTATTGGAGGGCGCCAGCCGGTACATCGGGATCCCCAGCTTTGATAGCAGCGCCTTCGGAATGATGCTTAGGAAAGACCCAGGATCGATCTGAATCCGGCTCACCTTGACCGAGCCAATGTACCCTGTATAATACAGCGGTCGGTTATGTCGGTGATGCTTGAGCAGCATGTCTTGTTGGATGAAAGTTATGTTTGGGATAACTTCATCCGCACAATGACAGTGCGCACAAGTAGTTGGGAGGTCTTCAGGCTGCTTGACCTGACTGAAAAAGGATTCAGCGTCCTTCAGAGCTTCGCAGAGAGCTTCTCGGGAATCTTTAGAAAGACGCAGGAGCTCGAACAAAGACAGGCGCGCAGGCGTACTGGCTAATTGTGCCAGAATGTCGAAGTTGTAAGGCTTGGACAGCCCCGAAGCATTCTTCTTCCGTAGAGGTCTGTCAAAACGGGCCTCCACCTGCTTCTGCTTATTGGCTGCTGAGGGCTTAGATGGACCCTCTTCAGGGATAGTGCTAGGAGGCACCACCTCGGCGGCGGCTTCGCCGGATTGGGAGCTCTGTTGTGCATGTGTTTGCACTGGAAGTGCCTCTTCTGTTGAAGAAGAGACTGTGCGGCAAGACTTGATCTTTCTGCCTTTTGATTTGGAGGTAGGGCATACCTCCGATTGAGTCACCTCGGAGACGAGGTCGGGGTGAACCCAGAGGACCTCTCCTCGAGATGTGGTGAGCGGGGTGAGTCCACTCACATTGTCACGAGTAGGTGGTAAGTTTACCACCTCCATTGTCGTCTTAGGGATGGAGACGACGCCATCTTGTGTAGTAGTTGGCGGCAAGGTGCCGAACTGAAGTGAAACCATATTGGCCGACACCGTCTTCTCTTCATAGTCGACGGAGATTACATCCGCATTGATCATGTGCTGGATGTAATTCTTGAGGACGTAGCAGTCCTTGGTCGGGTGTCCGATAAACCGATGGTAGTGACAGTACCTTGGGTTGTCCACTTTCCCAACTTCATCGGGCCGCTTTGGGTCCGGTAGCTTGATCTTGTCACCCTGCTTCAGTATCTCGAAAAGTTGCAGGGTGTCGTCATCATTGAATGAATAAACCTCCTTGGGTCTCGGTGCCAGTGGAGGCTTCTGAGTAGGCGCAGATGCGCCTTTTGAGGCATTAACAGTTAACGCCTGTTTTCCTTTTGCTTCTCGTCCGGAGCTGTTAGCTGCGGACTTTTTCCCCTTATCGTCAAAGGCGGGGAAGCTGACACCCAGAAGACGTGCATTGGCCGCCTTCTTTTCTGCAGCTTCAGCTTCGATAATCAGGGAGCTCCAGTCAGGAGGGGGAGTAGAGTTGAGCCAGAGCTTTACTGCAGGCAACATGTTCATGCTGCAAGCGGAGAGGAGCGCATGTTCTGGCATGCCTGGAGGTAGCCTGAAGCAAGCCTGTCGGAAGCGTTCGATGAACGCCCGAACCGTTTCCTTCTCCTTCTGACGTATCTCTATGAGAGACGCCATCGTCATGTCCTTCCCGCCGTCGTAGAAGCGGTCGAGGAAGAGGCGCGTCAGGTCGTCGAAGGACGATATGGAATTGTCGGGGAGGCTGCAGTACCAGTCATACGCCACTCCTTTCAGGGCCCCGACAAAGATACTGGTGAGGAGCGCGTCCTCCTTCGGAAGATGCCCTGTCTGTGACTGGAAGTACGTCAGGTACCGTCGCGGAGAGTCCTTCCTGTCGTATGGGGTGAGTGTTTGTGGCTTATACTTTGGGGGATAAACCACCTTGTTCCACTCGAGGGGATAAGGCTGGGGAATGCCCATCTTCTGGCGTTCCTCTTGCCTGTTCTTGGACTCGAAGCGCTCCCGCAGGTCTTTGATCATTTCGACCACATCCTCCGTAGAGCTAGGAGTCGAGAAAGGAGGTACCATCTGGATTGGAGCGTTTGAGGGCTCCGAGGTCCGAGGTGCTTCTGTATCCGAGGGCGCCCGTTGGAGGGGCACACTCGACTCCCCATTAGCTCCTGGGTCAGGACCAGTTGAAGGTGTCCTGATCAAGGCCGACCGCATCTCAAACACTGCTTGAGTCAGTGCTTGCATTGAGGCAGAGAGGGTTTTGAGTCCTCCCTCCAATGAGTCTATGCGCTGGACTATGTCCTGTGACGGCGCATCAGACTCGACATCATCCCCAGCCATGTATACTGTCCTGACACGGCTAGGAGTGGATGGATTGGTTGAGGCTTCACTTTCGACCTCACTCTCATGCGGGGGAGTCACTTCTCCTGGTGTTGGGCCACCCCCAGCCACATTCTGGAGTTCATCTTCAACAGGCGCATTTGCAAGGGTCTGCTTGCCCTCAGCTCCATCTTGAAGGACCTCTTCGTTTCCAGAACTACCCCCGGCAGTGTCCTGGAGGACATCCTCATTTTGAGGGGCTTCAGGGAGAGTAATCTCGCCTTGATGATGAAGATCCGCCGCAGCTGTGCTTTGGACATCTTCGTCTTCGGAAGGAGGCTCAACAAGGGTCTGGCTACCCCCAGCTTCCTCCGAGGACTTCTTCCTCGACCGAGTGCCTTCAAACACTCCAGAGGTCGAGACAGCTGCCTTGGTTTTCCTCGGCTGGCTTTTGGATGAAGACGAGGAATTGGCAGTCGTCTTCCGGATTGATGAGGAGTTGGAGACCATGTTGCATGAAGCAACCTTTGGCTCTTCTTCAGCTGACACCTTTGTCCCAAGGCGACGTCGGAGAGGTGTCGATGATTGCAGTCGTTGGAAGACCGACTGTCTTGGTGGAGCTGCCGTCTTGCAACAGCAGTTGATGGTGACCACCGCACAAGTATGCCCCGTGAGAGGCGCATCGTGGTTGTTGGCCGATTCTCCTGACCGACGCTTGTGAGTGATCACGTTGCGCAGGTCATCGGAGGAGAGTGGTGCCTTCACACCCCCTTCAGACGTATGGCAAGGCCAAACGCCGGGGTGGTCGGGTGAGTGCTGCGCCCCCTGATCTAATACCAAGCAGGCATCACGATCAGTAGTGGGGAAACCACAACATTTGAAGTGACTTGAACGGACCTCAAACGCACAACCAGAGGAGGCACGGGAGTTCAAGACCACTGAGTTTGCCTCTCTCGACTTGGTTGTGCACGCAGTAGATGCGCCCAAGCGGGATGAGGACTTTGAAGATCGACTCGTTGCTGGTGCAGAAGCACTTGAGTCAACCTTGTACAGCTTGCCATCGGCAGCGCGCGTGATGACGAGCGCGTGCCTCTGGCCGGCTGCTGGCATAGCACGTTTGTGGCGTATGGCCCGTGCCGCCTTGGATTTCTTCGTACCAGCCCGCTGGGACGCATAGTACTCAGCATCCAAATTCTCCTCGCCATTACAGCGAGTGAGTCTGTCAAAGACAGAGGCTTTTTGTGGCGCATCAGAGGTGATGCGCAGGGCATTGGCTGCGCCCCTGCTCCGTCGACGTATCTTCCTCGCCTGAGAGGGAGATAGCTGGGGAACGTGGTCGGCCGTACGCTTCCCCAAGAGATGCGCTACATCGACGGGCGCACCTTGGTTGCTGAGAACGTCAGCAGGAAGGGAAGGCTGGATTGCTGCATCCCCTTCAGCGGTGGTGCCCGAGGCGTCGACCTTGCGCACCCAGGCCGTGCGGATCTTCTTCGGCTTTGGTAGCCGCTTCGAAGGACTCGCACTTCCTTCAGAAATGAACTCCTCGTACGCCTGTTGATTGAGGCGCACGACCAGCGTCTTGTGGGAGGAGCCCACCTTCACGTCGTCGGCCTGTGACACGACTTTCTCGGAAGAGGAGAAAGAAGTCCCCAGTAGAGTCGCCAGCTTGTTTGCCATTAAAATTATTTGATTGAAAACTTTAATACATACAGAACAGTGTTACAATGTAGGACTTAGATGTAGTCCTAGGAGTACACTTTTGTTTAAGCTGGGTCCTTAGTGCCAATGGAGCGAGTGGTAATGCGTTGACTCCGTTGACGGGCTGACGACGGTTATCGGTTCTCTGAAGGTGTGGATTGCTCTGGGTGCTGGAGCTTGCTGAGAGGAGGAAGACGTTGAGTGTCTGTATCTTCCTCTCTGATGATTCCTCGTATGTTCGTTGTGGATTCTGTGTGTGTGTGTGAAGGAGAAGATCCCTCTATTTATAGTTTTGCAGGCTGGCTGCTCATGCGTGCATGTAGGATGCGCCGGTGTGTGGGGACGCCACGTGGAAGTTGCTGATGGGGGCGCGTAGATGATGTGCCCTGATTGAGGGGGAGAACTCTTCATACTGCTGTTGTGAGCCGGCACGTAGCAGAGGAGAAGATCTTTCTGTTGCTGAAATCTTGGACGAGTTGAGTCAAAGGATACGTGTCATCGACCCATGGCTCGAAGATCTCGGATTTGGGGGGGGGCAGTGATCTGGTGAGCTGCGCCTTGGATCTGGGCGCAGGAGGAGGCTGCGGCTCATAACCTTTAGGAGTTACAAACCATTTAGGGCGCATGGCTTTTGAGGCGCATGCAGGTGACCTTCCTTCTGTCTTTCGGGATCAGAGATCAGTCTGGGGCGCATGGCTTTTGAGGCGCATGCAAAGCTTCAACTGGAGACTCTTCTTCTGTCTTTAGGGATCAGTGAAGGGTCTGAGGCGCATGGCTTTTGAGGCGCATGCTGGTTTGGATGCATGGCCGTAGAGGCGCATGGCGATTTGGATGCATGGCCATAGAGGCGCATGCGGATGGCCACGTGGCAGTAGCCGTCGGAATAGAGTCATGATGATGCTGACGTTGTCGACGCTTCGTTCTCTGAAAAAGCTGTCAATTCAGCCTTTGGGAAGCGTGCTGCCAACTCTGGTGTCAGTTCAGCATTTAATGTTTGTGATGTTTGATGGACAGCTGAGTGGGCACATTGGTTGGTGTTCCACTCGGCATGGAGATGTGAGGGAGGGTGCATCCTCTGTGATGCGTCGAGTACTGTAGGGCACGTCTGTGTGATGCGCCTGATGCTGGAGGGCGCGTCCGTGTGATGCGCTGTTTGGCTGGCGCATCCGACATGTCCTTTAATGACGCGGCTGTCTCACTCCTCGAGTGCTAATAGCCGTTTGGCTGAATTCGAGGCGTCCGGTTCATCCATTTAATGCAAATTCATTGCACAGAATTCGGAGAGTCATCCACTTGGCGCGTGGGTTTGATTTGCCCGGCCTATAAATAGTGGCATGGAGAGAAGGTTTGCTCCTCATTCCCTCACGTACTTCCAACATGAACTTGGATATGTGGGTGCATTCTGTTGACGAAGTGCTCCCGAGGGTAAAGATGAGACGTCGTGTTGTCTTCGATGCACTTGAAGGTGACTGTTACATCCAAAAGACGGAGTCGAGGGCTTCTGAGGCAGGCGGAAGGTGCCTGTTGCATCCAAAGATAAGGATGTTCGGGCCTCGTCTCCGTTGTTTCGGAAGAGCCGTAGATCGGAATGGTGGTGCTAGGCTCTCTCTTCCTTCAAAGTGGGTGTCGCCCACTTTGATTGTGTTGAAAGCTCCTTGTGCCATGATTTCGATCACGGTCTTCCTTGGTCTTTGGAGGCTCTTTCGAAGCCTCCCCTGGCCACAGCATTTGCGGTGCTCTTCTCTTCCTTGGTTCCAGCCAGAGGGTTAAATGCTTTGCTTGGCGAAGCACTTATCAGGCGAGCCTGGCTGGAAGAGCGGCACATAATTGGGCTCTGCTCGGCCAGGTGAGCCTGGTTGAAAGAGTTGCACATAACTGAGCTGCTGAAGGGATGCACATAACTGAGCTGGATGCACATAACTGAGCTGCTGAAGAGATGGTAGGATGCGCCTGGCTGGAGGCGCATGACATCTACTGTGCCAGGCTGACAGCGCATGGTGACTGCTGCGCCTATCGGAAGGCGCATGGTGGCTGTTGGCTGTAGATCTAGGATCCTTCCTTTGTAGAAATTCTCCTTTGTACAATTTTCTAGACATGTAATAGACTTTTATATATATAAATAAAAAGTCCTTCTTCGAATGTCTATGGCTTATTTGATTGGCTGTCTGAGTTCTGGCGCATATAATGCCTGGCGCATGGGCTTTCTGGTTGTGAATTTTCATGCTTCTACAGTGTCCAATTTCCCCGCAGTTGCTGCAATGAAGATCTCTTGTTCCCAACTCCCTTGTCAAAAAACGATTTTTTTCCGGTCTGCCGGCTCTACGTCCGACGTTCGGTACTCCAATTTCACCTCTTACCAATTCAGCTTCTGGAGTATATGGAGATGGAATTCCTTGCATACAGGGCGCATATACATTTTTAAGCTTTTCAACAGAAAATTGTTCAGGATAATAGTTTTCTACATGCAAGTTACTAGATTGACAAGAAAAATAAGCATGTACACATGGTAAAAGTGTATGCTGCCAGCGATAACATGTACATATTCTATTTTCTAAATCCACTATATATCGTCTACTACTTTCATGATCATATATTTCAAATTTAAATGCATTAATATGCAACATTTGAAAATGATGTATCTCCCTTTTGATACGTGCCATAGTTTTGAGCATCCTAGGACAATAGTGCGTATCCAGGTTTTCAGCAATTTGTCTATGTTTTTCATGCATAGTTATGATTTTAGCTCTAATGCCATCAAGCAATGTGGTGATTGGTTTATCACGCAAATTCTTAATCCAATTATTAAAACTCTCTGCAATGTTAGATGTGTTAATATCTAGTCTAGGACATGGTGCATAAGCAGTAATCCAATGTGAGAAGTTACAATTTTCATCGTTTGTCCCAATAATCCAATTAAAAACATCAATATTAGCAGATTTAATCTTTTCAAACCATTCTGTCGCATCAACATCATTATAAGATCGGGCAAGTTTATCTAACCATACTTGATATTGTCGTGTACTACTACATTGACTTCTCATATTTTGTTTAAAATGTTGAATACAAAAAAATGTAGAGAGCTAGGAAATATATCATGTATTCCACGAATTAAACCTTTTTGCTTATCAGATATAAAGGAGATACCATCCCACCGATCAAAACAAGTTTCAAATGAAGATTTTAAACATTGTAAAAACCATGTCCATGATTCAGTATTCTCATTTTCAGCAACACAACAAGCAATTGGATATAATTGATAGTTAGGATCATGAGCACATATGACAAATAAATTACCTTGAAATTTAGATGTAAGAAAAGTTGCATCAACACTAATAACGGGTAAGCAACCTTGCAAAAAACCATCTATGCATGCCTTCCAACAAACAAATATTCTTTGAAAAATATTATTTCCTACGGTTTTTAAAAAACACTTCGTTCCAGGATTTGTTTCCATAATTGTAAAAGCGTATTTTTCAAGACTACCGTATGCATCAATATAACTACCATTAATTTTGAATAATGCAAGTTCTTTTGCTCTCCAAGCTTTTGAATACGTAACGCTTACTCGAAATTGTCTAAGAATATCCTTTACAATATTAGAAGCGCTATAAGAATTATTATCTCTAATTTTACCTATTATTTTATCACAAATCCATGCAGCAGTAGCTTGTTGATGTTGTCCTTGCGATAACATACCTGTGCAAGAATGTTGTGATACAAATGTCTCAATTAAAAAAGTGTCACTTTCATCAACAGCTTTAGCGTATACTCTCCAAGAACAATCTGGAGATTTGCATTTGTATACTATTCTTTTGGAATTGTTATGGTTACTTTTAACACTAAAATTATGACGAATTGCAAGATCTCGAACAAAATTTCTAAATTCATAAGAGGAAGAAAACTCTCTATGCAAAAATAATTCAGGAGTACTACCTTGTGAAGGATCATCGTCTGCTTGTAAATAATAGTCTAAATCTTCCACTAAGTCTCCACTATCATCACTATTTTCATTATCAACATTTATTTGGTTCGAAGTACTAGCTCCAGAAAGTAAATTTTGGTTATTAAAAACAGGTGCAATAGTATGAGTAATATGTGTGCTAATATTTGCCAATGTTGCGGTTATATATATTTTTAAACAAGATGCATCTAAATTATTTTAAATAATAAATCTCCAAGATTCTTCACTATCTATTACTAAATAAGTATCGGTAAAAAAAAAATGTATTACAAAAGAATAGTTAATAGAATAACGTTCTATAATAATATTTCTTATATTTTCAAATGAAATACTTTGATAAGTAGAAATAAGATTAGTTGTGCCTCCTTCGTACGATAATCCGTTTAGAGCACCTCCATGATAGCAGATTAATGTTAGTGTTTGATCCATAATTTTTTTTGATATAAAAAGTAGACTATAAATTTTAGAAATATTCAAGTTGGAAGAAGTAGCTCAGATTGGAAGTAGGTTGCTGTTGTAGAAAACTGGAAGTAGGCTGCTGTTGTAGAAAACTGGAAGTAGACTGAAGTAGACTGCTGTTGTAGAAAACTGGAAGTAGGCTGCTGGAAGAAGTAGCTCAGATTGGAGTAGACTGCGGGATAAAACTTGTAAAATAAATTTTGAAGGATGATATTTGGAAGATGAATGAAAGGATGGATATAGAAGGAGTTTATATAGGATTTTATAAAAAATAGCCGTTGGAAAATAATAGCCGTTGCATATAGCCGTTGTAAAAGAGACACTGTCCCAGCGAGCATATAGTCGTTGTAATCCCAACGAGCAACCATCCAAGCGAACTTTAAAAGTCCGCTTGCTGGCGTCATCCGACGTCATCATGCGGACTTTAAAAGTCCGCCTCATTCGCTAATCTCTTCCCCGTTCGTTAATTACGCTGGGACGTGGGATGACGTAAGCATACGGACTTTTAAAGTCCGTATGGATGCTTAACTCACAATTTCTAAAACTTCTATGCTATTTTTACAATTCATGCAAACTTTGATGCTTTTTATAGAATTTTCTGATTTAAATTTAATACCAGTACTTTAACTTAATATTTTTTTTTAAAAAAATGACAATTTGATACCTCAATTATAAATGTATAATTTAATATCCTAAAAATATAAAATAATAAAAATACTTTCATTCCCATTCTCTCCTCGGCGGTGCCGACGGTGACGGTAGTGCAGGATAGCAACGATAGCATGTGGCTGGGGTGGGCGGGCGGGAGGGTGCAGTCGAGAAGGCGGGGGAGGGTGCATCCTGTTGGAGTGGGTGGGGTTCCCAACCTATGTGGAGAAGATCCCGGAGTGCGACGAGCGCCGTCCGATGTCGGAGAAGCTCGGGAGTAGTTGTTACTGCTGCTGCTGCCCCAAAGGGGGTTCTGGACCAAGTCTGCCGAGTTCGGGCCGAACTCGGTCCCAGGCCGAGTTCTGGCCGAACTCGGTCTGGCCGTTCCAGGGTTTGGCCATCCAGTGCTGGTTGCCCCACACAGAGTTCTGGCCGAACTCTGTGTGTCGGGGGGCTGAAGCGGATTTTAGGATGAGTTTTCATCATTGGATTTAATCCAACGGTCCAGGTTGGTTGCGGGATTAGGGAGATATATTGAGTTTTCTCAACCCTAATTCATTATCGTATTATCGCATTGGACAACTGTCACGCCCCAGTTCCAAAATATAGAGGAAACTGAGCGTGACCATGCCAGCTAATACGATCTAGGGTAAGCTCCCAATTTAATGGGCTTAACCCTGGACGTACTCCGCTGTAAGGGGGGGGTAACTAAGAGTAACTGATCATCTACATCTCAATCCACAGTAATAAAATGAACACCAAGAATGAACATAATATACTAAAGTTGGCCACCCAGTAATATACATGTTCGAACAAGCTCGAGAAGGAATAAGCTCGGTAATAGTAGGCTACATAGCAGTATGAAGCAAATATAGGTGAGGATATAAGCTGGAAAGAATAAATGGAATATGCCAGAACACAATATAAATATATACCTGAGACCTCGGTGCATCATGCAGCACCTGCCAGCTACTCTGTACTAACCGCTCAGCGAATACCTGGAGAGATCACCAGGTCCTCAGAGGGACGTAACAAGATACAAAGATACATGCCATAATGTAAACTGAATATAATGATCAACCTGAGTCACAACGTGGTCCAATATCCAGTCATCAATCAGCAACCATAACTCTGACCACACCTGGTCAAAGGATGGTATACCAGTCCATGATAAGATATTGTCCCATAGCAGTCCGACATGGGTATACAACCTAACCAGTCTATGTGGATGCATGTTGAAGACAACTTTGGAACGTATGGGTAGGTGAATAATAATATCGTCGAAGCACGGGCCGACGTCGGATCACGAGCCGAAGGATTTGCGTCGGAACACGGGCCGAGCGTCGGATCACGAGCCGATTAGCACAATACTAGCGTCCTCCCAACCGAACCTAGCACGCAGCTAGTGGCCGCTGCCGGAGATGTTCCTACTAGTAAGGGCCCACGCCCATAGCCGGGTCCCCGATGAGGCTAACATAAAATAATGTAACTGTTTGTCCCATACGCCTGCTGGTTGTCTTCCCCGTCCCAGGAAATGTACAAGTCGTATCCACGACTCAGACAATCCATATCTCAATGCGAGTCTCTAATCTAGACACCATCTAACTCTATATGTACCGTCACATGAACCGCTCGCACCGATGATCAGTCGAATGCGGAAGTTCGTGCCAACACAATGACTCTCACTCAAGGTGCCGTGAAATGTCTCGTGTCAAGTCATGAAGTTATCCGGGATAACTTCGCCATGTCGGGTATGTCTACTAACTCTAAGTTATACACGCACGCACCCATAACATCAATGTCATCATCGGTAACACCCAAGTCATCCTTGGATACACACTACCAGTGTCATCAACTAACAGCACAAGGATAGATACGAATAAGATAAACAGTACAAGTATGGCAAGGTATCTTGCCTGGGATAAAGCAGTGGGCCGATGATGTCCTGCAGATAAATCGTCAAGTCCAAGAAAGGTAGCAACATAGGAGTCTCCATGAACGTCGTCAGATGCTGAAATAAACATCACCAACGTTCCAAGAATAAGTAAAATAGCTAGAATATACTATCCATAAGTCCAATTCTGGACACAGGAGCAAAATGGTAATTCGGATCAAGATGCGATCCACCGTTGGACCCACCTTGCACCGAAAACGTGTCAAGATCAAGGTCATCAAAATGTGGCAAACTATGTGTCCACGAGTCCAGAATGACGATACGAACCCAACGGTATATCCAGAAGTGGATTCCGGTGAGCCGATCTCAAAGTGGTCCGTTGACCCGGACAGTGGAATCCGATTTGCACGAAAATGCGTGCCGAAGTCCAAGTCCACTAAATCTAGCAAAGTATATGTCAACGAGTCCAGAATGACGATACGAACCCAACGGTATGTCCAGAAGTGGATTTCGATGAGCCGATCTCAAAGTGACCCGTTGACTCGGACATTGGGAATCCGATTTGCACGGAAATGCGTGCCGGAGTCCAAGTCCACTAAATCTAGCAAAGTATATGTCAACGAGTCCAGAATGACGATACGAACCCAACGGTATGTCCAGAAGTGGATTCCGATGAGCCGATCTCAACGTGACCCGTTGACTCGGACATTGGGGCCCACATTGCACTGAAATGCGTGCCAGGGCCCACGTCATCCAAATCAAGCAAACTTTATATGAATTTGTGCCAGAACGACGCCACGAGTCTACTGGTGGTGTCAGAATTAGAATCCGGAGTCCCGGGTTCAAAATTAGAATTTAACAAGTTGGAAATTACGAATTCGAACGGCCAACTTTGGCGTCGAATTCAACCAATCAAACAAGCTCATATTGGAACGAAACTTAAAGGACAGAAAGAGGGTTATACCAGCTGTGCATAGGAACTGGTGGCGCACCAAACGGAGCTGCGATGGCGGAGATACGAGCCGACGAAGTTGGCTCCACAAAACTGTCCAAAAATTATACAATTTAAACGGTCAACTTGGTGGCCGATTTTGACATATCAAATGGAAGAATTAACGGCTGAAACTTTAGAGGGAGGCAGAGCTATATACCGAGATTGTAATGGGGGGAGGAATGCGACGATCCAACGGTTGGATTGCCCAGAAAACACATGCGAAGTTGCTGCGACGAGGCACACATTCAGAGTTCAAATTCGTGCGCGTCACGGCGGAATTTCGGCAAAAATGCACGAATCGACTTGGTTGCACGTCGGGGAAGCGAGGCGCTGAACCGGGGGGTTCGCCGGGGGAGCGTCGGCCTAGGGGCGGTCGGCGGTGGCCGTCGACGAGCGCGACGGCGCTGCGAACGCAGCACAGCGGCCGCGGCAGCGCTGCACTGCAGCGCGCAGCAGTGCTCGCGGGCTGCTGCCCCGTCTGGCGCGAGGGGCGGCGCCACCCTAGGTTCGCCGGGGAGAAGGTCGGCGGTGGCCGGCCTGGTGGCGCACGGCAGGGCGCAAGAAACGCAGCAGTCGCGACAGCGGGGTCGGCGCGACGGGAGGAGGAAGATGAGTTGAAAATGAAGATGGAGGTGTTGGCGAGGTCGAGAGGGGAGGGCTGGTGCTCGGCTAGGCCGTGGGGTGGTCGGCCGAGTGGGAGAGATGATGTTGGTGATGGAGATGAGGAGGATGATGAAGATGATGGTAATGGAGATGAAGGTGATGGTGAGAATGGGGATGATGAAGGTGATGGTGTTGAGGATGATAATGGTGGTGATGATGAAGGGAAGGGGAAGGAGTAGCTGTAGAGAGAGGGGGGGAAGTGGCTGTGCTTGTCGGGTATGGGGGTTGGAGTGAGGGAGAGTATGGTGGTGGTGATGGTGTATCTTAATTTAGAGAGAGAGAGTGATGATGATGGAAGTTTTAAATATAGGTGATAGTGATGTATAGAGAGAGGAGAGAGGAACGTATAAAAAGAGAGGGGGGGGAAGTGTTGGCTGTGTGGGAGTGAGAAGAGAGGGTGTATGGGTGTGGGTGTGTTTTCCAAGGAGGAGAGAGAAGTGATGGTGTGTGTGTGTTTTGGAAGTGGGCTTGATGTGATTGTTTGGTGTTTGGTATTTTGTAGGGGTGTTGATGTTGTGTGTGTGGGTATGGGTGAGGGAAATTGCATGGTGCTTGGGTTGGGTCTTCTTGAGTCGGGTCGGGTCGCAATTTGGTCTAATTGGGTCCCGGTAATTAAAATAACATTAAATTAGTCGATTATAATTATTGATAAATAAATAGTACACGGGGACTCCACTGGATGGGACACAAGTGGCACGTGTGCAGTAGGCTCAAAATGGTCCGTGTCCATAACTTGGGTCTACCAGTTTGGGTCAAATTGCTGTCTCCAATACAAGTTGGAATTAAATGTGACTCGGTGGGGTAAATCGAGATTGTGTCAATTGTCCGGGAAGTTGTGCGATAAAAATGAAGCACAAGAGAGTGTGTCTGAGTGGGACACGAAGGTCATGGGCGATGAGTGTCTCGAGTAGATCATGTATGATAAGTTGGTTTGGAGAAAATGGCTAGTCTTGTGCTCCTAATTTGAAAGTCACGGTAATGTGTCGATAATGATCAAAAATAAAAGTGAAAATTTAATAAAATGATAAAATGGCCGAAATTGACCCGAAAGTTCTGCGATGCAAATAGAGCACAAGGGAACAAGTTTGAGTAGGACATGATATATCAACATGAAGATAAACTCGTCTAGATCAAAACTCATGAAGGGCGTTTCGAGATACGGACATCTCTTGCGCTCCAAAAATCAAAGTCACGAAGAGGTACATTTAATAATAAAATAATTATAATTAAGATATCTATTGAAAATAAATACTTTAATAAAATTTAAATAATCCCTAAAATCCAGAGGGCTTACAACAACACAAGTTTGAGAGAGAAGGAGGCAAGAGTGCCATTGCAACTTCGGAGAAGAAGACGGAGGATCGAAGGTCGTTTTCGAAGGAGATCGTGTTTCGGGTAATCTCTACTCGTCGTTTTCGTTCTTCGTAGCCTTGTGATCATTGTTCTTGTCTCTGAGTGTTGTGGGGATCCGATTTGGATCGGGAGGAATTTGTAGAGGGTGTAATTCTTCTATTCCATTAGTGGAGGCTTCTCAGGGTTGGACTCCGATCGTCCCGTGGTTTTTCCCGCAAGGGTTTCCACGTCAAAAATTCTCTGTGTCTGCGTGGTTGTTTTTGTGTGTTTGTTTTTGGGTTCGTGCGTTGTTTGCTCGGTCCTCTTGCAGGTAATCTCTGGTTGGGGAAAGGTTTCCGCGCTTCTTTCCCAACAGAGTGGTATCAGAGCATAGGTTTTGTTCTGGCTGATACCAACAGAGTGGTATCAAAGCTTTGGGTTCAAAGGGTGTCAGGAGTTGACAGAGGAACCAGAGAGGAGAGATGGACGCGAAGCCGGTGCGCATGGTGAACCTTAATGGCACAAACTATCATTATTGGCAGAGCAAGATGAAGGATTTGCTATTTGTCAAGAAGCTGCATCTACCTGTGTTTGCAACCGAGAGGCCCAGTGATAAATCCGAGGAGGACTGGAAGTTCGAGCACATACAGGTGTGTGGGTACATACGGCAGTTTATTGATGAGAACGTGTACAACCACGTTGCCAATATTGAGCACGCGAAGACGTTGTGGGATAAGCTGGAATCCTTGCGAAGAAGACCGGGGTAAACAAGTTGTTCCTGATCCGAACGATGATGGGTCTGCGGTACAAGGATGGGGCGTCTATTACGGATCACTTGAGTGATTTCCAGGGCGTGGTTGACCAGCTATCTTCTATGGGAGTCAAGTTCGACGACGAAGTTCAGGGACTGTGGCTGCTGTGTACCTTGCCAGACTCGTGGGAGACCGTACGAGTATCTATGATCGCTTCTGCTCCAGAGGGCGTGGTCAGTCTGGAGTTTGCCAAGAGCGGGGTGTTGAATGAAGAGATGCGGAGACGTTCTCAGGGCACTTCATCCACATCCCACCACTCAGAGGCACTTGTTTCAGAGAGCCGCGGAAGGGGCAAAAGCAGGGGTCCAGGTGGTGGCAGAGACAAGAGCAGGGGGAAGTCCAAGGGTCGGTACGAGGACTCAGAGTATTACCATTGCGGTAAGAAGGGCCATATCAAGCGGAATTGTTTCGCTTGGAAGAACGAGAAGAAGGGCGACAAGGGGAAGCAAGAAGAGAACACTACAGCGGCGGCCTCGGTGCATGGAGGCGATGTGATCGTCGTAGGTGATGAGGTCATTACTAACCTCGCCTGCGATGACAATTCTTGGCTGGTGGACTCAGGGGCTTCAGCACATGTATCTCACAATAGGGCACTGTTTGCCACTTACACGACAGGCGACTGTGGCGTGTTGAAGATGGGCAACAGAGATGTGTCGAAG
Source organism: Iris pallida (assembly GCA_029216955.1). NCBI lineage: Eukaryota > Viridiplantae > Streptophyta > Magnoliopsida > Asparagales > Iridaceae > Iris > Iris pallida. Next base: position 2,137,506 of record JANAVB010038615.1, on the reverse strand, counting down.
GCGGTTGCCATTGGAGATGTGCATTTGAGAACGAAGACGGGTGCGGTTCTTGTTCTCAAGGATGTTCGTCATGTCCCTGATATCCGTTTCAACCTGGTGTCGGTTAGAAGGTTGGATGATGAGGGATTCTTCAGTCTCTTCAGGAACAGTCAGTGGAAGCTTTCCAGAGGTTCGATGGTGATTGCCAGAGGAAGCAAGAAGTCCGGTCTCTACTATATGGAGGGGAGCGCAGAGGGGGCACAGGAGGTGAACGCAGTCAGTGACGCGTCTACCGAGTTGTGGCACAGGCGGCTCGGCCATATCAGCGAGAAGGGGATGAGCTACTTGGTGAACAGGAAAGTGATTCCGGGGCTCAAGTCTACAAAGTTGGAGAAATGCACGCACTGTTTGGCTGGGAAGCAAAATAGGATATCTTTCCAGAGTCACCCAAGTTCGAGGAAGCCGGCGTTGCTCGAGTTGATTCACTCGGATGTCTGCGGTCCTATGAAGGTAAAATCTCTTGGTGGTGCTTCTTACTTTGTGACTTTTATTGATGACTGTTCCAGGAAGGTTTGGGTCTATGCCTTAAAGACCAAGGATCAGGTGATGCCTACTTTCAAGGAGTTTCAGGCCTCCGTTGAAAGGGAGACGGGCAAGAAGTTGTTGTGTGTTCGGTCCGACAATGGCGGCGAATACATCGGTCCCTTTGATGCGTATTGCAGAGAGCAAGGGATACGACACCAGAAGACTCCGCCAAAGACACCTCAGCTCAATGGTGTAGCGGAGCGCATGAACAGGACACTGATGGAGAGGGTGCGGTGTTTGCTGTCAGAAGCAAACTTGCCGGACAGTTATTGGGATGAGGCTCTTCTCACAGCTGCTTATATTATTAATTTGTCTCCTAGTGCTCCTTTGCAGGGTGATGTGCCTGACAAAGTATGGTACGGCAAAGAGCCGTCATACAATCACCTGCGGGCGTTTGGTTGTAAAGCCTTCGTGCATGTACCGAAGGACGAGAGGACCAAACTTGAGCCGAAGACGAGGCGATACGTCTTTGTCGGCTACGGTCGGGATGAGTTTGGCTATAGACTCTACGACCCAGTGGAAGGAAAGCTCTACAGAAGCAGGGACGTGGTGTTCGTCGAGGATCAGACCATGACCAACACTCAGGATTCCGAGACGCCTTCGGAGGCTGAGGAATTGCCTGAGTTAGAGTCATTTCGCTTCGAGCAGTTTCCAGAGGACATCGCAGAGGATCCAGTTATAGGGGAGCCGGTACATGGAGTTGCTCCCAACCTTGATCATCAGCCTGCTGATGGTGGTCAGGGTGTCCCTCAGGAGGATGAGCATGCCGGGGAGGCAGTTCCTGAAGGGGAGGAGGCTGTCGGTATACAGCCAGCACCAGTGGCTCCACTGAGAAGGAGCAACAGGGATCGTCGACCATCTACGAGATACTCGTCGGATGAGTATGTGCTACTGACTGACGGAGAAGAGCCCGAAAGTTTTGCAGAGGCTATGGAAGATGAACACAGGCAGGAGTGGATGGTGGCTATGCAGGAGGAGATGAGTTCCTTGCACACCAATTCTACTTATGATCTGGTGCGGTTGCCAAAGGGCAAGAAGGCTTTGAAAAATCGATGGGTGTTCAGAGTGAAGCAGACGGATGATGCTACTCGCCCTCGATACAAAGCGAGGCTGGTAGTCAAGGGCTACGGTCAGCGGAAAGGCGTGGATTATGATGAAATCTTTTCGCCTGTCGTCAAGCATTCGTCTATTCGGGTGGTGCTAGCATTAGCAGCCAGTTTCGACTTGGAGGTCGAGCAGATGGACGTGAAGACGGCATTCCTCCACGGTGATCTTGAGGAGGAGTTGTACATGGAGCAGTCGAAGGGATTCTGTGAGAAGGGCAAGTCACATTTGGTCTGCCGGTTGAGGAAGAGCTTGTATGGTCTGAAGCAGGCTCCGAGGCAGTGGTACAGAAAGTTCGAGTCGTTTATGGGGGAGCATGGTTATGCACGGACGACGTCGGACCATTGTGCATTTGTGAGGTATTTTGCCGATGATGATTTCATCATTTTGTTGCTCTATGTTGATGATATGCTATTAGTGGGTCGGAATGCCACTAGGATAGCGGAGTTGAAGCGCCAACTGGGCGCGGCCTTCTCTATGAAGGATTTGGGCGTAGCGAAGACTATTCTTGGGATGGAGATCGGCCGAGAGAGAGAGTCCAAGCTGCTACACTTGTCCCAAAAGAAGTACATTCACCGGGTACTTCAGCGTTTCGGGATGGACGGGTCGAAGAAAGTGAGTTCCCTCCTCGCGGCTCACTTTAAGTTCACTGAGGAGCAGTGTCCATCTACCGAGGACGAAAAGGAAGATATGGAACGGGTTCCATATGCTTCAGCTGTGGGAAGCCTTATGTATGCCATGGTGTGTACGAGGCCAGATATTGCTCATGCAGTTGGTACGGTTAGCAGGTATCTTTCGAATCCTGGAAGGGTACACTGGAGTGCGGTCAAGTGGATTCTACGATATCTTCAGGGCACTGCTGTTGGAGACTTTCCTTTGGTGGTGACGAGCCGAAGCTGGTTGGGTATACCGACGCTGATATGGCTGGAGATGTAGACACGAGGCGATCGACTTCAGGCTACGTGATGATGTTTGCGGGAGGAGCAGTGTCGTGGCAGTCGCGGCTGCAGAAGTGTGTTGCCTTGTCGACGACGGAGGCGGAATACATTGCGGCGACGGAGGCTTGCAAGGAGCTGTTGTGGATAAAGAAGCTGTTGCAGGAAATGGGACTGAAGCAAGAGCAGTATACTTTGCTTTGCGACAGTCAGAGTGCTATCCATCTTGTGAAGAATCAGACGTTTCATAGCCGGTCCAAGCACATCGAGACTCGGTATCATTGGATACGGGATGTGGTTGAGAAGAAGGACGCGGAGCTTGAGAAGGTGCATACAGATGACAACGGAGCTGATATGTTCACGAAGATTCTACCAAGGGGGAAGTTTGAGTACTGCAGGCAGATCGTCGGGATGACGACATCCTCCCCATAGTTGTGAAGGGGGAGATTTGTTGGAGTGGGTGGGGTTCCCAACCTATGTGGAGAAGATCCCGGAGTGCGACGAGCGCCGTCCGATGTCGGAGAAGCTCGGGAGTAGTTGTTACTGCTGCTGCTGCCCCAAAGGAGGTTCTGGACCAAGTCTGCCGAGTTCGGGCCGAACTCGGTCCCAGGCCGAGTTTTGGCCGAACTCGGTCTGGCCGTTCCAGGGTTTGGCCATCCAGTGCTGGTTGCCCCACACAGAGTTCTGGCCGAACTCTGTGTGTCGGGGGGCTGAAGCGGATTTCAGGATGAGTTTTCATCATTGGATTTAATCCAACGGTCCAGGTTGGTTGCGGGATTAGGGAGATATATTGAGTTTTCTCAACCCTAATTCATTATCGTATTATCGCATTGGACAACACAAGTTTGAGAGAGAAGGAGGCAAGAGTGCCATTGCAACTTCGGAGAAGAAGACGGAGGATCGAAGGTCGTTTTCGAAGGAGATCGTGTTTCGGGTAATCTCTACTCGTCGTTCTCGTTCTTCGTAGCCTTGTGATCATTGTTCTTGTCTCTGAGTGTTGTGGGGATCCGATTTGGATCGGGAGGAGTTTGTAGAGGGTGTAATTCTTCTATTCCATTAGTGGAGGCTTCTCAGGGTTGGACTCCGATCGTCCCGTGGTTTTTCCCGCAAGGGTTTCCACGTCAAAAATTCTCTGTGTCTGCGTGGTTGTTTTTGTGTGTTTGTTTTTGGGTTCGTGCGTTGTTTGCTCGGTCCTCTCGCAGGTACTCTCCGGTTTGGGAAAAGGTTTCCGCGCTTCTTTCCCAACACATCCGGGGGGTGGGGTGGTGCAGCCGTGGTGTGGGACATGAGGCGTACAGTGGTGGAAGGGAGGGTGGCAGGAGCTACACGGGAGGGTGGAGTCTGGGGCTACGTCGGAGGGGTAGGGTGAGAAAGGAGGATATTTTCGTCAATTTATTTTTTATTTTTTTCACATAAAATTTAATCCTAACCGGCAGAGGGTATCATGTTGAAAATTTTCAATAGTTAATGGTATCAAGTTGTCGAGTAAAAAAATAGTTAATTAGTTGTACCCCCCTGGTTTGTATACATTCTGGAAGATCGCACAGGACTTCAAGACCAATCTCTGCTTCCATAGCTCCACCGTCACGACGCTCCAGGAGGCGGCGGAGGCCTACTTGGTGGGGCTCTTCGAGGACACCAACCTCTGCGTCATCTACACCAAGAGGATCACGATCATGCCCAAGGACATCCAGCTCGCTCGTCGGATCCGTGGGGAGAGGGCCTGAGCCGGAGCCGCCGAGCTCTTTGATTTTGTTGCTATCGTCTAGTTCATGGTGTTAGTCTTTATATGAATGTCTAGATATTGTTATTAATATCAAGAGTTCAGTATAATGTAATTTAATATGATGCAATCATATGATGTTATATTCAATGTGTGGCCTAATAATGATATGTGATCTAATATAAATTATGTCTGCGTGTGTGTTTTATAGTTCTGTCGACGGTGATGTTATTTTTTGGGTGTGTTTGATTGCAAGGTGGAAAGAATGTGAAAAAGAAACTAATTTTATGGAATTTTTTTTTAGGAATCCTTTTATGGATTAAAAAAAATTCATGGAAAAATTAATTTGAGTATTCGATTGTCATTTTTTTTTGGATAATAATATTTTTCAATGGGTTGGACAAATTTTATTTTTTACCATTTTAGAATAAAATATAAAAAATAATAGTTTTACGAAATTAATTTCATGAAAAACATAAAATATCATACACTACAATTGGTGGAAAATTAACAGTCTTTCAAAATACTAAGCTCTGGTTCGTTGCTGCACTGTTTTATAATTTATGAGAAGCCCGAGGATGGAAATCATTACTGAATTTTTTTGATGGTGATAGTTCTAATTGGACTTTTGTTTATATGTATACAAATGTTTTTCTACTATTATCTTATTGTATTGTACTTGGAACGTTCAATCTAATGTTATTCTAAATTTCAATATGGTGTAATATGATTATCCATTATATTATATTTTTTTTATTTTTCAATATTCATTAACACAAGAAGAAAAGATAATAAATCTCATTGTAATAGGTTGACTTAGTACATGATTTGTAAATCATGTCGTCTAATATTTTAAAATATAATTTACAAATGGTAAAGTAGATTAACGTTTAACTTTGAAACAAGATCATTCATATATTTTAAGATATTAATACTATCAATTAATACCATGATATTGTCAATGTTGTCGTCGTGATTGCTCTACAAGATCCAATTGTAGTTGTGAATGAGTTTGTCACTCTCATAAGAATGTGAATTTTTTTTCCCACGAATTGCTGCAGTTCCAATATGGACGGTGCTGCATGGCAGCTTGAGGGCTGGCCCGTAGCCAGCTGGCGGCCTCCCATTGGCAGGTCAACCGGCCGGGAACCCATGTCTATGGGAGGCCAATGGGAGCATGCCAGTTGGCGTGCGGTCTGGCCCGCAAGCGGGCCATATATCATTTTACTTCCCATATATGCTAATGGGACATGGTGTAGATATAGTTGGAGCATGATAAAATTAGGTAATTTTTAAAGACATTCTATATTTTACTACATGACATTCTATTAGGACTGTCAATAAAGTTGACAATGCTAACATTAAGGAGGATTGCTAACTCCGTTGATAGTCTATCTTAATATTCAAAATTTTTAGGACTGTTAACTTTGTTGGCAGTTCTACTTTATGTTATGATTGCCAAAAAAGACTGCATTGTCTTGCAATAAAATATGGAGAGCTTATAAATTACCTAAAATTAAGATGGACGAAAAACGAATCTTTCTCCTCTTGTATGAATGTTGGAATAGGAATGCTGTAATAGGAAATTCTTCCATAATTTGAATTTTAAAATATTTATTGTTAAAAATATTCATTTATTCATGTATTGCATAAGTAATATTTATTGATTAGAATTTTTATTTATATTCTAAAAATTACTATATGTATATATTTATTTAAATTACCCACTCTCATAATTATATTAAATAAATATTTAATCTGGTATAAAATATTCTGATAAGTTTTTTGCAAGGAGAGTTCAAGTCCAATTAATGACTCCTTAAGTTGAAGTGACAAGCCCTACCTTAAGAGCACCACTCCTTTAGGTAAAGGTCTCCTAGAGAGATTGTGAAGGGTAATGGACTTATAATTTGGAGACATGAGACGGACTTTTAATGTAGTATCCTCAAAGCTTAATATTCGTCTAGTTTGTTTTTTACATCGACAATGATACAATAGTATTATCAACACACAAAAGTAATTAAACAATTGAAGTATTAAATTTCAATTATATCCATGTGTATTTATATATGTTGATGTATGCAATAGAATTGTAGACGTAAATAATATGATCACATATGCATAATGGTAATAGAAGAAAAAAGAAATCTATATATATGATGTTCTCGGTCCTGTACATATCTAAATTGAAAAATAAAATTTATTATGCAGAAAACACCACACACACACAGAGAGAGAGAGAGAGAGAGAGAGAGTTGGATGAAAGCTGTAGAGGATCTTGACAGATGCTACAATAATTTTTTTTATTTTAAGTAATTGACTTATCTCTTTGAATCATAGTACATGCCATTTATATATCCTATAAAAAAAATTTGTTTAGCGAACTGAAAGGGTTAAAATGAGTCAACTTACTCTTGTTCGTAATCGTGTTTACACATTAAATAGTATAAACAAATGCTACCCTTCAAATTTTAGGATCGAGGAGGCACTTGTTGATGATCTTTAACCCAACATAAAAGGTTGCTGTTGAGCTAAAAATTGCACCCTTTAGGAAATAGGCTTTTTAGTAGGGAAGAAAAAGAAAAAGAAAAAAAAAACATTTAGGATAATAGTAATAAAAAGAGAAGAAAAGAAAATGTAAGTAATGGACGGTTGAGATTGAAGAGGGCAGCCACAAGTATGAATCACTATAGCAGCCTCGTTCTATCTATCTATCTATCTATCCATTGTTGTTTTTTAGGAAAGTGGGAAGAGGAAGAATGGGGAAGGGCACCGATCGTCTGGTGCGGGCGACGAAGGACTTCGTGAGCTACCAGTCGAAGGTTTTCCAGCACAAGTACGGGCAGCAGGTGATAGACCTCCTGGAGCTCCCCATCAAGATCGTCCTCTCCCCCTTCACCCTCGCCTACGACATCGCCGGCTCCGCCCCCCGCGGCTTCGGCATCCCGGAGCTCGCCTCCAAGCTCTCCTTCACCGCCATCTTCGTATAAATTCCCTCCCCTCCCTCCATCTTTTAGGGTTTTGCTCTCTTCACGCCTTCCTTCACGGCTCGGCCTTGCTTGCTTGCAGGCGGTCGCCACGATCGGGACTTACGACATCGCGCTGGAGCTGGGGAAGAAGGTTCTCTGCCAGAGGTGAAGCGAACGCCTTGCCCCACCCCCGCCTCTTTTGCTTTTTTTTTTTTTGGGTACTGCACAACTAAAACCCCGCCCGAACGTCTATGTTGCACGGACACGACACGACAACACAGCCACATCACCTACCTTGGCGTGTCCGATACGGCAAGGCCAAGATGTTTTAGACCCCTCCCCCCTCCACACTACTGTAATGGGGGGTTTTGTAATTCTACTTGCAAATAATCTCGGTTTGGTTTTACAAGCGTCGATACCACGGGACATAGCTTTGATCCTTATGTTATACGCGGAAAATATTCTCTATGCATACATTTATTAGTGAAGTCCATTTAGCTTGGTACTAGTACTTGGGGGAGGATTTTAGGGTTGCTGAAAGTATATCATTTTGGAGGCTCTAGGCAAATCCAAAACTGAGACCATTACCCCTCTATATAATTTTTATTTTTACAAGTAACGAAGATATATTTACTTTGCGATATCCTCCACTCATGTGCTTCTTCCCAATCTTTAAAGAATTAATATTAGAAGCTTCACAGGACAAAAAAAGATATTAGAAACTAGAAAGGAGGAAAAAAAAAACCTGCATTGACACATTTGTTGAGGGAGAGTGACCGTTTCATTTTTTTTCGTGGGAATGTGAGAGAGAGAGAGAAGATAAAAAGGTGACTTAGAAATAGGTGCACCATTTCATTTTTTTCTTATGAATGTTTTATTTGATTCTTCTCCAAGCAGCCATGGACTTCTCCAGGTCCATAGTTTTTTTTTTGGTCCGGTACAAAATAGTTAAAATTAAAAGAAAAATGGAGGCCCCTGGGAGGAGGAGGCCCTAGGCGTCTGCCTAGCCCGCCTCCCCTTGAGCCGGCTATGAGTATATCGGAAGTTGTTGTCTTAAGCTGGTTATGTAAGTTGATGTCATAAGATGCTGAGCAATATAATTGCTGGAAAACTACTGTCAGAAGTTATAAGGTGTTTGCGTTTGCTAGAAAAAATATGCATTTTTGGTTATGAAGCTGTCGGAAATTGCCAAAATGGACATGAATTGATAGAAATGTTAAGATATAAGATTGAATTTCACAAAATAAATAAATAAATAAATAAAATTGAAGGGTGTTTTTGAAAAGTGCATGCTTAGCCGGACACCCTACGAAACGCAATAACTTCAAAAAGAAAAAGAAGAAGCACACGCAGCTTTTACCGAATTGCCTTATATTCCGCTTATTAGAAAATAGGCTTAATTGCACTTTGCTACCCTCAACTATTCCGCCTTTTCAACTTGATACCATAAACTTTTTTTCGTAACAAATTGGTACCTCAACTATTATTTTTTTTCAACTTGATACCTAATTTTTCAAAAATTCCGAAAATGCCCTTCCCTCTTCCTTCCCTCCACCCCCTTCCCCACTCCGGCCACCCCCCCTGCTAGCTCTGGCCGCCCCACCCCCCCCCCCCTGCTAGCTCCGCCCCCCCCCGCCCCCCACCCCCCCCCCCCTGCTACCTTCGGCCACCCCCTGCCCCGCCTCCCGCCCCTCCCTCCCTCCCCAGCCCCCCTCCTCCCGTGCTGCCGCGGCCTAGGGGAGAGGCGGGGGCGGGCGGGCGGCCGGAGTGAGCAGGGGGGGGGGTGGGGGGCGGGGTGGGGGGTGGGGGGTGGGGGGCGGGGGGGGGGGGGCGGAGCTAGCAGGGGGGGGGGGCGGCCGGAGTGAGCAGGGGGGGCGGCCGGAGCGTGCAGGGGGGGAGGGTTAGGGGTAGGGGTAGGGGCATTTTAGTCCAAAATAACATCTGGGTACCAAATTGTTACAAAAAATAGTTTAGGGTACAAAGTTGAAAAATGGTAATAGTTGAGGGTAGCAAAGTGCAATTAAGCCTAGAAAATAAGCAGAAGCAGGTTTGGTAACCCGTACAAGACCCACCCTAAGGAGGCGTTTGGTTCAAGTTTTTGAGGTTTGGAAATGGATTTTGAATTCGTTACCCATGTTTGGTATGTCTAGGATTGGGAATGATGAGGGAATAGGAGGGGCTTCATATTCCCATTGATGTGGGAAAACTATTCCCAAGTCCCCCATTGGGAATAGTTTTGCTTTTCTAGGAATGTTGTTTGGGTATTTTGTTTGGACCGTAATACCCTCTCTTTATTTTCAAATTTTCAACTTCTATTCCAACCATGTGAATCATCATGAAATTAATGAAAGATTATTTAAGGAAAACTAAATAAATTAAGATTCCTATCCCTGTGTGAACCTAACATGGGAATGGAAAATTTTAAAATTTTGAACTACCTATTCCCAACCTAACCAAACATGGGTATGTGAATGTTGAATTCCTTTCCCATGGGAAAGGAATTGAAAATCTATTCCTAGGAATTCAAAAACTTGATCCAAACGAGCCCTAAGTTGGTTATGTTCATTTTTAAGTCTCAACACTTTACTTCATCTAGTATATACAGTAATCTGAAACACCTTTAATATAAAAGTACCAACATAAAACACAAATTGTTATGCCACCAATTCTTGATGGATAGATGTGTTCTTGGAATGGTGGTCTCAAAGCATCCAAAACTGCAATGTCCTGGTAACACTGTTCATAGGGTGATTGTTATATGGCTAATCCTAGTGTGAATACTTAAACTCACATTTCACTTTGGAACATTATGACCCACACCCACTAAGTATACATATATTATGCATGCATATGTCAGACGAAGTACAAGTTTACGACACTTAAAAGTGTACTTTTTTGTGTAAGACTATCTAGTTCCTAACATGTTGAAGAATGTGATTTCACAATGAAGCACTTTTAACATTTTCTTCTTCATGTTGTAGGAACTGCAAGACCTGCAATGGTTGGCAAGCATTGCGGTGTACTATGTGCAAGGGTACAGGGACAGTGCACTATCGAGTGAAAAATTACAGCTCGAGAAGGTTAGTACTTCTCAGTACTTTGATTGTGTAGTCCAAGTAAGTGAAGTATAGTTAGACATTTATATACTATACCCTACCTCTCAAATATTTTGGTATTGTCTATGGACAAAGATAGAGGAATAAGTTTCTGTATGTTGGGAGCTTGATTTAGGAGTTTTTAGGTAGTAAACTTATAAAGATCTCTCTCTTCGTTCCAACTGTTAACTGTCATATCCTAGGAATGCCTTTGACTTAATCAGAACTGAATTCATCTCATCATACTAACTGATAAACCAGGACAAATGTACTGCTTTCCACATCTCTGTGGCACCTTTTGGGCACAGACCTCAGGTTACATGACGTTAAACCACTCTTAAATCTTGCTCAATGCTAAAATTAGGAGAGGATAATACGGGTCACTGGATTGTTAGGTCCATTTTGGCCTTGGGTTAATATATCAGCCTACACACTGAATGCTATGATATAACAAGAGCTAAATGAGGAATTTAAATAAAAGAGAGGTGTTAATGTACCCCTTCATCTTTGCAATATCAGTCTAATCCTTTATCCAATAAATCCTATCTAATTACCCTGAAATATACGAGGTTAAATCCTTCTTAAGGGAGCCAAATCTTTACGCTTGCTGAGAGAGAGAAGAATTAATCTCTTCACCCTCTTAGAGAATTAGGTCCCTTGAACCTTCTAGCAGAGTTAAGCCAATTAGACCTTGGGAGCTTATTAGCCTCTTGACAACCGATGATTACAGTTCTACGGTTATTATTTAGTTCAATACGCTCGCACTATTGACACTCAGAAGCGACAACCGTCAAAACATCCATGGGGAACTCGAAGATGATCTAGACAGACTAAAGATGGACCTAAGAAGGCCGTTGCGAGCTCCCGACCTCACAAAAATAGCTTCGTACAAATGGCCAAAAGAGCCCATCTCTGCCGAAGGCTTAGCTATGCCATTGGCATGAGCATGCCGTAGGCGTAGCTACGCTGCTGGCATAAGCAAAAGTCTCGAGAGCCATCATGATCCCTGGACTGACAACCCCTCAAGGCTTCTTATATAGACTTGTATGCTAGGCCATCGTTGGCCTTGGCCTCACTACTCGGGCCATCATTTGGCCTCGTGGGCTAGTCTTTGCCTCATGCTTAGCCACGCCCATTGGCGTAAAGCATAGTCTTGGGGGTCCACTACGACCCCTAGACCGACAGCCCATCAGGCTCCCCTTAGTTTAATTTCAATGATTGAGTTATCTTTATTACAATATATTTTTGATGTTCTACGACCATCACTAAGTTCTCTTTGATGGATGCTTCATGCTCTGTGCTGTTTCCTAGGAAAATTTCTTGTTTTAGACAGGAATAAAATTACTAATTCTTCTCGCGTTGAAGTATTCTTTCTTGGTCATACGGCTTCATTTTCTTAACATTTGGCAGTGGAGAAAGGGCAACAGCAGAGAGTGTTGCACAAGCCATTGCAGAAAACCGTGCTGAGTTGGTCCACCTTCCTTCTGCTATTGATCTTCCAACACCATTACCATCCAAAGATTGTCCAAGCTGTGATGGCACGGTAAATTATATTTATTTTTTCTGTTTCCTTGTAAGTTCCTAGTGCCCTGGGTGTGTGTAAACTGCATGAATTCTCATTTTGAAAGTTTTGACTCTTAACACCTTGATCCATACTTGTGGCTCTATACACTAGTTCTATATGTTTATGATAAAAAGTTCCTGAAATAATGTAGTATATTTATAAGTATGTGAAAATAAGTTTGTATGTAGATTCTGCCATGTGACATGACATCTAGATGTCGATGCTGATATCTGTTTTAGTTAGGGGTAAACATTTTTTTGATTGACTATGCAAATATGTCCGGAGAGAATAAATGATTTTGGTTTCTTCTAGGACTCTGGATGCTATGACAAAAAATGTTGAGATAATGAAAAATTCTATAAAGAATGAATGTTCATGTGAAGACTAGTTCGTCATTGAACATCTAGAAATCTGCTATTCGTATACTTCACTTTCTATGTTTAAATGGCTAAGTGATTGGTCCATAGCCTACGATATTTTAAGAGAAAAATTGGATTTCCTTCCCTGTAGGGACTTGATGTACTATTAGCATTGATACCTATTTAAATTCTCATGGACACTTCACAGTGTATTGAACTTCACGCACAGAATATCTAGAAATATGGTATTCCTATACTTCATTTTCTATTGTTTAAATGGCTAAGTGATTGGTCCATAGACTATGATATTTTAACAGAAGGATTGGTTTTCCTTCCCTTTAGGACTGGATGTACTGTTAGCATTGATCATTGCTATACCTATTGAACTTCATTCATCTGATGTTTAGTTGCACATTTTTTTTAACAATGGCCATGAGTGAGTTCTTATTACTCACTTGATGCTTTTACTTTCCTGTTGTGTGAGCAACTCATCATTCTTTGGGAGATACATTTCTGGAATTGTATATGGGGCCTGCTTTTACTTACCTTATCCAAAACGTAAGCAACTAGTGATATATTTGGAGCTTGTTAAAATGTCATTTTCTTGCCACATGCTCACTGTACATCAAATAACAACATTTTGCATCTGACTATACAAATTAAAGATTCGCTATAGGTCTGTACTAGAGGCACTAAATATGTCTTCTCAGATTTAATTTTCCAGCCCCATCCATAATTTACCAAGAGGTCTCAACTTTTTAGTTTATGAGCTAACTATGCATAATTTTATCATTTTAAACCTTATGGTCTAGAAAGATATCTATGTCTTGCTTATTCTGCAGGAAGAATAAGATGGATTGATTATTTACTAGCTTCACTAAAGGCCTTGTTGCACTTATATTTTTATTGGATACTATTTTTTTAATTTGGTTAAGTATGCAGGGTGTGATGGGCTGCCCAGAGTGTAAAAATCGACTGCAAGTCAGGATATCTGCTGATAATGTGAGTGACAAGTACTTCATTGCTTCTTTGGTAGCTTTTGTGCGTTCATTCTTTGGGAGCTTTTGTGCGTTCAGCCAGTTCTCAAGATGTCATCTTTAGATCACTATCCTACTAACTCGTCGTTTGCACATGTATACATAGATGCTCAAAAGGAGAAATATTAAATCTTGACAGTCAGCTTCTGTTGATACTACTTGATAGACAAAGAAACCATTTAATCTGTAGCATAAGAAGAAATATGAAAATTATATGGGTTAGATGTTTTACGTCAAAAATTGAAGTTTGACTGTTTGAGCATATAGTTTAGCTGGAACATTTTGGTATTATCCAACCATGAGATATTTTGCCTTATGCTGCAAGAAGATTATTGATATTTTAACTTTGTGCTTCTTATCATCAGTTTGTTTTCATTAATGAAGTAAGCACATACCTGGTTCTTTATGCATTTGTCTTTCCTCATAAAGAAAGTTACTTTTTGAGTTCTTCAGATCATGGAGCCCACATGGAAAGCTTATAATGTTTGGAAGAAGATGGACTATCCTTATGAGGCAAGTATTACGGTGCTTCTTATTAGGCAAATATGCAACTTAAATTTGTCAGCCCATAATATGTTATCTTCTCAAATGAAACTGTGTAGTTTCTGTTATTTGATTACTATATTGTTGGCTCTCTTGCATCCACCACCTACAGTTTAAACTATTGATGGTCTTCGCTCGTGTGTTTCATGCAAGATGAACCCATCTGTATAATGATTTAGCCGTTACAGTACTTCACATCGTCAAAGCAAGATTTACCCTAACTAGTTTTAACTAACACTCAAAGGGGAAGTGTTGGTTTCATACAGTAATTACATTACTAAGCTTCCCTTTTCGCCAGCTTGTACTCAATCTATTTCCTTAATTCACTTGTAGTAAGTTATTTAATGAACTTGGACTCTAACTTCATAAACTACAGAACAAAAAGTTACCTCATGACCACCAAGAGGGTGGTCTAGTGGTAACATTAGTAAGGGAGGGGAGGAGTGGGCGTTGGTTCGAATCCCAGCCCGGACAATAATTAAATGGGAGAGTTTTTTGGTGCTATTTGTCACACTCAAAATATTATTATTATTATTATTATTATTATTATTGTCTTGTGTTAACTTATCTTGTGGTTAGGATTTTTGTCATTTTGTAACCATAACCCTAACCCTAACCCTAACCCTAGCCCTAGGGGGGGGGGGTGCAAGGTGTCCCTACAAGGGATGGGGGGGGACACCTCACCACTCCCCCAATCCTATATAAAACACACCACACATACACACATGAAACCAAAAAAAAAAAAAACCACACACACCACTCCACCCGACCCCCACTCCAGCTGCTGCCGTTCCTGCCTTGCTGCTGCCGCTGCTGTGCTCGCCGCCCTCCGCCGCCAGCGCCGCCTGCTGTCGCCGGCCAGCCCCTCCGGCCACCACAACTCCACTTCCTCCTCCTCCACTTCATCTCCACTTCCACTTCCTCTTCCCCCAACTCCATCTTCAACCTCTTCATCATCATCATCTTCCATCCAAGGAGAAGACTAAGCCTAGGTATACCAATTTCTCCCTCTTTCTCCAAATTTATATGTGTGCTTTTTATTCTAAAACCCTAGGTTAGGAAACTTCTAACAAATTCCTTGTTATTGGGTTGTAATTAGGGTCTTGTGAAGAAATTTAGGTCACCCCTAACTCAAAGGCAAGTCCTCCTTCACTCTCTCTCTCCTAGATATTGTTCGATCATAATTTCCATATTTTCATGAGTAATCGATGAGTATTTAAATTCTGGAATTTAATGTAAGTCATGGTAAATTCCAATATAGATATTCTTTTGAAATCAGAAATTGAAGTTGATAGACATAGGTGTAATTACGTATATATAAAAACGAATGAGTACTTTGAGAATGAATGTATGGGACACGACACAATTAATATTCGCAACAGACACCTTGTGTAGGATACAATACAAATTCCTAAGTATTGGACATGACACCAAAGAATTTTTCTCTTGGACACATGACATGTTTATACACACCTTGACACTGTTGATAGATGTAATTTTGATTCATATATATACACATAGGTCCCATGTCATCTTACTTGAACACGTATACACGAGAGTAGTTTTTCTTTATTATTAACATGATTGTATAATTCTGTCCACATTTTTAAACCTATCGAATAACACATGTTGGTACAATGGATAGCTAAATTAATCATTTTTGCAAGCCCCTACATAACTACGGCAACTTATTTCTACGAATTTCCAACTCTCTTGCACACCAATGTAATATTACAAGGGTCTAACGTGGTTTCCTCAAGAATTGACACATAATTTGATGTCCACACACTACTAATAGGTTCTTTGATACTTGGGATAGTGAACGGCAAGCCGCTCAAATCAAGGAAATTACTTGCCTAATTTAAATGCATGATTACTTGCTTGCTTGATTGCAACGGTAAGAAAGAATATTATTAAGCATTTTTGATACTTGCGTGGGTTTCCGGTGTTGAGGTTTGCTCCACCGAAGGGGTCGGCGAACCCGATATATATATATTTGCGTGGTTCCGGTGTTGAGAGTTGCTCCACCGAAGGGGTCGGCGAGCCCATACATTTCTTTTATATCATGTTTTGTAAATTGTCGGAGCTCCTAAATACGAAGGAGATTCTGCCGAAATTTTTGAAAAATTTAGGAGACAAATTTCTGATTTTCGGAAATTTTAGAATCATTGGGTGGGGAGGACAACTGAATATCCCTAGATATCCCATAACATAATAACCATAAAAAGCTGATCAGCAATTCCTGAATATCCTGATGAGTACTTCTATATAAGTACTAGCCCAAGAGAGGCTCCTGTCCTGCTACTTCTATTCCGACAGTAACATCGAATAGATTGGTTTTAGCCCAAGGGAGGCTCCGAAATTACAACCTGATCCCAGGTTAACGGAATTGTTCACGGGAATTATTTAGGGAATTAATTCAGAGTACTGTTCTCAAAATTGCATTGCATTTAGTCTACTAAATTTCATCTTACTCCAGCAAATAACTCCACCTATCAAAGGTGGGTAGTTTCTTGGTTGCTCAAGGGAAGCAAAATCCTACTGAGAGCTCAAGGGAAGCTCAGGAAATCTTACAATCCATGGAGTAGGATGTCATTTACATTTCCTTGATTTTGTGAAGTAAACCCATATAATAGTGCTAGTTGGCATATTTCTTTCCTTTAAGAAAAACTGCATCTTTCTTTTGTATACTTTACCATCCTTGACCGAGGACTTGCTTATCGTTTTCTAAAATGACCTAGTATTGTTCACTAGGTGAAGAAGAGGATGTCTCCGCCGAAGTAACGCCGCAGTACAACGAGGAATAATCGTCTGATAACTTGCTAGTTATTTCTTTTGTAATAAGCTTGTAAAGTATTGTTGATGAAGTATGTATAATAAGATGTAATCTCTGGCATTTTCCATTTTTGCTGATGTTTACGGGCGACAATCGCGGATTTTCGGCGCGTAGCCTGGGGATGTGTATGACGTCACCATTCCATTTGGGAAGTGGGACGTGACACGTCTTTTAGTGGTGGCCCACGCAGGTCCGCGAAAATGGAAAATCCAGAATGGACCTTAGGTCTAGACGTAGGTTTTAAACTCAGATAGAAAACTTTGATTTCCAACCATATCTTAAAAATCCTTAAGTAAGGTAGATAAATAGTTGGTAGCATTTTCCTTACAAATTCCTCTTTCCTGTCTAGATCTTAAATCCTACTAAGGAGTTACTAACCTAAGGAAAAAAATTACTTTTTATTTTCTTTTCAATCTAGGTCATGCCTCGGTTTGCACCCTTCGCAAGACTAGGAAATGATAGTCACAGCCTAGACGAGTATTATGCATTTGTAAAGAAGATGTGGCACGTAGCGCGTAAAGGAATGATCGAAGCCTATGGAGTACACTACGAATTGAAATATCCAATAGTGTCAGACATAGATGATGAAAGGAAGGAGTATTACAACTCGGTACATTATTATGTCCTGATAAAGGCAGAACCCACCAAAGGCCCAGGGACTGATCGCAATGGTACCTTGGAAGAATGGCTGCAAACTCATCCAGACGCAATAGTGCACAACATCAGGAAAATGTGGATTTAGATCCTCAAGCATGTATGTATGTGGAATGTATGAAGTAAGAATGTAATATATGGATGCATGTAGTAAGAATGTAAGTAAGTAGGGAAATATGGACTTAGATCCCTAGTATCTATAGATGATAAGTATGTGTATGTAGCTAGGATGGATGAAATGTAAGATATATCTGTATGTAGGTAGAATGTGACCAAGTATGTATGTAAGCCAAGGGCATATTGTTCTATAAATAAATAAAATATGCTTTTTCAATCTCCTTATGTTCCTTATAAGAAATTCTTACATAGGATATCATGGATGTAGGTATGGGCCTGTTTATACCCAGTTTGGAATGAGATGGAAGCGAGTACACCTTGTACCTATACCAACGCTATGCCAGGATACTATGGAACGCACCCGACTGGTATGACATTCATGCCTACCAAATATTCTATGGAGTCAGGCGTCCTATGGTACGAGACGTTGAGGATGGTGCTGAAGTGTACTTTGAGTACACCACCTACTGTCTTTATGTCCGAGACCCGAACCGCATCTATGTCGGATTGCACGGCTACGAAGGCACCATAGATGACTTTGAGAGGTTATATACAGAAGTAGAAATCCTTGCTGAAGGGAGGGAGCTTATTGAAGCCGTAGCATAAGATGTCTTAACCCTGTACATAGTGAAGAAGAAGTCCTTTTCCTTGTATTTTGGCATCTGCAAATATGTACCTGTATGAAGTAGAATAGTTTACCATGTCACGTTTTGGGATGATAGGTGACATGAGTAATTAAGTAGCAAGAATGTATGTAAATGAAAAATGAGAGTAAGGAGCACCATTTTGTAATTACTCTCATTTTAATGAATATATATATATATATACGAAGTTTTATGATACACTCTTGTTGAAAATTACGAGTTAAATACTTCCCTAAGAATTGCGTTTTCTCAGGATATGGACAACCACGGTCAGTCAAGTACTCCGCCCCCTCAAGAACCAACTGTGGCCGATATGTTTCGATTATTCCAGCAATTACTGGAATCCCATAATCAGCAGGCCAATGCAGCCCATGTTGCCAATGCAACCATATTGGAACAAATGCAGAACTCCAATAAAACAGAAGAGGGAACCCTAAAAGATTTTCGAGATCTTAAGCCACCTAAGTTCAAGGGAACTGAAAATGCAATAGAAGCGGGTCAATGGTTGAAAACCATTGAAGGCTTAATGAAGGCCGCAAAGCTCAAAACCGAAGATATGGTGCCAGCAATCCGCATCCAGCTAGAAGATATCGCTGGATACTGGTGGAGTGCTGAGTACCCAGAAGATTCCGATGGAGTTATGACATGGGCAGAATTCAAGAAGAAGTTTGAAGAAAGATTCTATCCTAAATCAGCACGAATAGAGTTAGAGCGGCAATTCAACTATCTTAAACAAGGAAGACGCACCGTCGATGAATATGCTGTAGAGTTTTCCAGACTCAGTCGATTTGCTCCTAACATGATAGCCGACGAAGAAACAAAAATTTCTAGGTTCCTGGAAGGGCTCGGGACACAATTGAAGAGCAGGGTCGCGTCCTACCGATGCCAGACCTTTTCTGAGGTAACAGAAGCTGCTCGAGACCAGGAGAGAATCCTGAAAGAGGAGCAACCTTTCCGGTCATCACAACCCAAGAGAACTTTTGAGGAAGGATCATCCTCTAACAAGAATCACTGGCAAGGACCACCTAAGCGTCCTCAGAATGGCAACTCGGACAAATTCCTTATCTGTGATTTCTGCCAGAAGCCAGGACATAAAAAGAATGTATGTAGGAGAAGATTGGGGCTTTGTTTGAGATGTGGAGCAAATCATCCAATCAGTCAATGTCCTCAGCCGCCTGCGAATGGAGCAAGGACACAAGGCTTCACTCAAGGATACCG
The DNA here is from genome assembly GCA_029216955.1 of Iris pallida. Taxonomy (NCBI): domain Eukaryota; kingdom Viridiplantae; phylum Streptophyta; class Magnoliopsida; order Asparagales; family Iridaceae; genus Iris; species Iris pallida. The sequence goes on along the minus strand of JANAVB010038615.1, from coordinate 2,118,144 downwards.
ACCTCCAGTTCAAGGAAACCAACCTCGACCAATGATACAGGCACCAACAGCGCAAGCATGAATGGCTTATGGAAATCAGCAAAGGCCGCCCTATGCCCCTCAGGCTTATCAGTTTCAACAAGCACAACGGGCAGCTCAAGCTCAAAATAGTAACAAGAAAAGGAATAGGCAAGGGCAAGCATTCATAATGGGAACTGAAGATGCGAATATCCCTGGAGAAGTAGTTTCAGGTACTATTTTAGTTTCTTCATACCCAGCTTCAGTATTATTTGATTCCGGGGCTACCCATTCATTTATAGCATCTTCTTTTATATCACAACGTGAAATAGAATCACAACCTCTGCCTAAATCACTGAAAGTACTCACCGGTAATGGAGTAGTAGAAGTCAGTCGAGTATGTCGTAGATGTCCCATTAAATTGGGTGGAGGAGCTTTTCGTACCCGATTGCTTGTCTTTCCAACAAGCAATTATGATGTAATATTGGGTATGGATTGGCTAACTGCAACATTAGCCAATATAGACTGCGGCCAGGGGAAAATTTCATTCCAACTCCCTGACGGCGAGTCTTATGAATTTGCAAGAGACCAAAATGAGTTCAATGCAGAGGAGCTAGAGAAATTTGAATTACCAGTACTACTGCAAGGAGTAGCAGAGCAATCATTTCCAAGGGTAGTGGAAGAATTCAAGGATGTGTTCCCAGAAGAATTACCAGGGCTACCCCCAGACAGAGCCGTGGAATTTTCTATAGATTTAATACCGGGAGCTGCACCCATAGCCAAGAAGATATACCCAATGAACAAAGAGGAGCTAGTTGAGTTAAATAAATAGATAAAGGAGTTATTGTCAAAAGGGTTTATTCAGCCTAGCGCTTCACCATGGGGTGCACCAGTATTATTTGTGAAAAAGAAAGATAGTACCCTACGCCTGGTGATTGACTATAGGGCTTTGAATGAGGTTACCATCAAGAATAAATATCCCTTACCTATGATCGATCAACTGTTTGATCAGTTAGGAGAGGCAAGGGTATTTTCAAAAATTGATTTGAGATCCGGATATCATCAGGTAAAGGTGAAAAAGGAAGACATCCCAAAGACTGCATTTAGAACTCGGTATGGGTATTACGAATTCTTAGTTATGCCATTCGGGTTGACAAATGCACCTGCTATATTTATGGACCTGATGAATCGAATATTTTATCAATATCTGGATAAATTTGTGATTGTATTTATTGATGACATCCTTGTATACTCCAAAAGTGAAGAGGAGCATGAAAAATATTTGAGGATAGTATTGCAAACTCTGCAGGAAGAACAATTGTATGCTAAGCTTAGTAAATGTGAGTTTTGGTTGGACCAAATACCATTTCTAGGGCATATTGTCAGTGGAGAAGGCATCTCGGTAGATCCAAAAAAAGTAGAAGCAGTTAAGTCTTGGCCAACACCTAAGTCAGTAGCAGAAATCAGAAGCTTCTTAGGATTGGCTGGCTATTATCGGAGATTTGTAGAGAACTTTTCAAGAATTGCAGAACCTTTAACCCGTCTTACCCGAAAGGAAGAGAAATTTAATTGGACGGAGAAATGTCAAGCAGCATTTGACGAGCTGAAGAAAAGATTAATTACAGCTCCAATACTAGCATTACCCTCTGGTTCAGGTGGATATGAGATATATAGTGATGCATCAGGTAAAGGTTTAGGATGTGTACTGATGCAGCACGGGAGAGTCATAGCCTATGCATCCCGACAATTAAAGACACATGAAAGGAATTATCCAACTCATGATCTCGAACTTGCAGCGGTAGTATTCGCACTCAAGTTGTGGAGACACTATTTATATGGAGAAAGAATCAAAATATACACAGACCACAAGAGCTTAAAATATGTCTTCACACAAAAGGAGATTAATATGAGACAGAGAAGATGGTTGGAGTTACTGAAGGATTTTGACATGGAGTTGACCTATCATCCGGGCAAAGCTAATAAGGTGGCTGATGCCTTAAGTAGAAGACCCGAAGCTTTCTTTATGAATACACCCAAAGAAATCCTTGAGGATTTGAGGAAAATGGGAATTGAAGTGATACGCCCGCTAACCGAAGGAATGTGGCAAAATTTGCAAGTACAGTCCTCCTTAATAGATAGAATTAAGGAAGCTCAACAGAATGATTCAAAACTTCAGAAAATTTGGAAACAAACAGAAGAGGGACTCCAGACCGGGATAAGGAAGCATCCGGACGGATCATTAAGATTCGGAGATCGATTATGTGTGCCCAGTGGAGATTTAAGAACAGAGGTTATGTCAGAAGCCCACAACTCACAATATTCCATTCATCCGGGCAGCACTAAAATGTACAAAGATTTGAGACAAACATTTTGGTGGCACGGGATGAAGAGAGAAGTCGCCGGATTCGTATCAAAATGTCTTGTCTGTCAGCAAGTAAAAGCGGAGCATCAAAGGACAGCAGGGCTTCTCCAGCCGCTACCCATACCCGAATGGAAATGGGAACACCTCACCATGGATTTCGTGACAGGATTGCCTAGGACCCAAAGGGGTAATAATGCTATTTGGGTCATCGTAGACAGACTTACCAAGTCCGCTCGTTTTCTGCCCTTTCGAGTTGGACAGTCAACGGAGGTCCTGGCAGAAATGTACATGAAACAGATTGTTAGTCAGTATGGAGTGCCAGTGAGTATAGTATCGGATAGAGATACCAGATTCACTTCACATTTCTGGAAAAGCTTGCAAGAAAGTCTTGGCACTAAATTGAAATTTAGCTCCGCCTACCATCCCCAAACAGACGGCCAGTCTGAAAGAACCATTCAGACCTTAGAAGACATGCTGAGAGCGTGTACTTTAGATTTTGGAGGAGCATGGGATGATCATCTACATTTGGTAGAATTTTCATATAACAACAGTTATCATGATAGCATCAAAATGGCTCCTTTTGAAGCACTATATGGTAGGAAGTGCAGATCGTCGGTATGCTGGACCGACGTAGGAGAAAAACAATTGTTGGGGCCAGAATTAGTAACACAAACTGTGGATATCGTCAAAGCAATAAGAAGTCACCTGCAAGCAGCTCAGGACAGGCAGAAGATGTGGGCGGATAAGCACCGAAGAATATTGGAGTTTCAACCCGGAGAACATGTATTTCTGAAAATTTCACCAACTAAGGGAACCATCAGATTCGGGACCAGAGGAAAGCTAAGTCCCAGATATATTGGACCATTCGACATCCTGGAGAAAGTTGGGAATGTGTCATATCGACTCGCCTTGCCGCCAGCACTAGAAGGAGTTCACAATGTATTCCATGTTTCCCAGCTACGAAGATATGTGCCGGACACGAGCCATATACTCGATCATTCAGAAATCACCATCGGGCCTACACTCCGGATAGAACAAAGACCCGTTGGGATCTTGGATCGAAGAGATAAGATACTCCGCAATCGGGTCATTCCGTTAGTACGAGTTGTGTGGAGCAGGGATTCTCCTGGAGATTCAACTTGGGAGAAGGAAGAAGACATGCGGAAGCAATACCCGTATTTATTCCCTAAGACAGGTCAGTAACCATATTGCTAGTCTAATTATTTCAAATTCCGAGGACGGAATTTTTCTAAGGAGGGTAGACTTGTCACACTCAAAATATTATTATTATTATTATTATTATTATTATTATTATTATTGTCTTGTGTTAACTTATTTTGTGGTTAGGATTTTTGTCATTTTGTAACCATAACCCTAACCCTAACCCTAACCCTAGCCCTAGGGGGGGGTGCAAGGTGTCCCTACAAGGGATGGGGGGGGGGGACACCTCACCACTCCCCCAATCCTATATAAAACACACCACACATACACACATGAAACCAAAAAAAAAAAAAAAAAAAAACCCACACACACCACTCCACCCGACCCCCACTCCAGCTGCTGCCGCTCCTGCCTTGCTGCTGCCGCTGCTGTGCTCGCCGCCCGCCGCCGCCAGCGCCGCCTGCTGCCGCCGGCCAGCCCCTCCGGCCACCACAACTCCACTTCCTCCTCCTCCACTTCATCTCCACTTCCACTTCCTCTTCCCCCAACTCCATCTTCAACCTCTTCATCATCATCATCTTCCATCCAAGGAGAAGACTAAGCCTAGGTATACCAATTTCTCCCTCTTTCCCCAAATTTATATGTGTGCTTTTTATTCTAAAACCCTAGGTTAGGAAACTTCTAACAAATTCCTTGTTATTGGGTTGTAATTAGGGTCTTGTGAAGAAATTTAGGTCACCCCTAACTCAAAGGCAAGTCCTCCTTCACTCTCTCTCTCCTAGATATTGTTCGATCATAATTTCCATATTTTCATGAGTAATCGATGAGTATTTAAATTCTGGAATTTAATGTAAGTCATGGTAAATTCCAATATAGATATTCTTTTGAAATCAGAAATTGAAGTTGATAGACATAGGTGTAATTACGTATATATAAAAACGAATGAGCACTTTGAGAATGAATGTATGGGACACGACACAATTAATATTCGCAACAGACACCTTGTGTAGGATACAATACAAATTCCTAAGTATTGGACATGACACCAAAGAATTTTTCTCTTGGACACATGACATGTTTATACACACCTTGACACTGTTGATAGATGTAATTTTGATTCATATATATATACACATAGGTCCCATGTCATCTTACTTGAACACGTATACACGAGAGTAGTTTTTCTTTATTATTAACATGATTGTATAATTCTGTCCACATTTTTAAACCTATCGAATAACACATGTTGGTACAATGGATAGCTAAATTAATCATTTTTGCAAGCCCCTACATAACTACGGCAACTTATTTCTACGAATTTCCAACTCTCTTGCACACCAATGTAATATTACAAGGGTCTAACGTGGTTTCCTCAAGAATTGACACATAATTTGATGTCCACACACTACTAATAGGTTCTTTGATACTTGGGATAGTGAACGGCAAGCCGCTCAAATCAAGGAAATTACTTGCCTAATTTAAATGCATGATTACTTGCTTGCTTGATTGCAACGGTAAGAAAGAATATTATTAAGCATTTTTGATACTTGCGTGGGTTTCCGGTGTTGAGGTTTGCTCCACCGAAGGGGTCGGCGAACCCGATATATATATATTTGCGTGGTTCCGGTGTTGAGAGTTGCTCCACCGAAGGGGTCGGCGAGCCCATACATTTCTTTTATATCATGTTTTGTAAATTGTCGGAGCTCCTAAATACAAAGGAGATTCTGCCGAAATTTTTGAAAAATTTAGGAGATAGACAAATTTCTGATTTTCGAAAATTTTAGAATCATTGGGTGGGGAGGACAACTGAATATCCCTAGATATCCCGTAACATAATAACCATAAAAAGCTGATCAGCAATTCCTGAATATCCTGATGAGTACTTCTATATAAGTACTAGCCCAAGAGAGGCTCATGTCCTGCTACTTCTATTCCGACAGTAACATCGAATAGATTGGTTTTAGCTCAAGGGAGGCTCCGAAATTACAACCTGATCCCAGGTTAACGGGATTGTTCACGGAAATTATTTAGGGAATTAATTCAGAGTACTGTTCTCAAAATTGCATTGCATTTAGTCTACTAAATTTCATCTTACTCCAGCAAATAACTCCACATATCAAAGGTGGGTAGTTTCTTGGTTGCTCAAGGGAAGCAAAATCCTACTGAGAGCTCAAGGGAAGCTCAGGAAATCTTACAATCCATGGAGTAGGATGTCATTTACATTTCCTTGATTTTGTGAAGTAAACCCATATAATAGTGCTAGTTGGCATATTTCTTTCCTTTAAGAAAAACTGCATCTTTCTTTTGTATACTTTACCGTCCTTGACCGAGGACTTGCTTGTCGTTTTCTAAAATGACCTAGTATTGTTCACTAGGTGAAGAAGAGGACGTCTCCGCCGAAGTAACGCCGCAGTACAACGAGGAATAATCGTCTGATAACTTGCTAGTTATTTCTTTTGTAATAAGCTTGTAAAGTATTGTTGATGAAGTATGTATAATAAGATGTAATCTCTGGCATTTTCCATTTTTGCTGATGTTTACGGGCGACAATCGCGGATTTTCGGCGCGTAGCCTGGGGATGTGTATGACGTCACCATTCCATTTGGGAAGTGGGACGTGACACTATTACCCTAGGACAGGGACGACCATTAGTGACTGGAATTATAAAAAAAAAGTTGCCTCTGGACGCTAAAACTTTTTTATAAACTACAAAATAAATTAAGAGCTAATAGCAACTAGATTTGTATCCACTATGTATAAATCATGAAATTACGTCCTTGATTTGCATCAGTTTCTCCATCCAAGTGGTGCATTCTTTCGAATTTATTTTTGTTTGTTATTTTGTTAACCAATTAGGTTGAGTTGTTTATGGTTTGTACTTTGTTATCATAGGTGGTCTTGATTTGTAGTACAATCTGATGTTAAGGTCTGACATACTGCATTATCATTCATATACAAAGAGATAACGTTGATTAATTAGTTTGGTGACTTTGTCTAGGCGTCCCTGCTAAGTACGAGGAATTTAAATCTGTCTGCATGTTTGGTTGATGACATAAAAAATTCTAGTGTACTAAAATGTTGTTTACTCAAATTGTTTGAATTCAAGTCTATCAAATAACATTTCTTGCTGGTTGTAAGGGCACCGCCAAGTGTTTTTTTTTTCATTAGCTACATAATTTATAGTTAGTTGACTTGAACATATATTTTTCCTGTTTTCTCAGAATATCATCCATAGCATGAAGGATCCAAAGATTGCTGCCTTCTGGCTAATTACAATGCCTCAGGTTTTAGGAGGATTTACCTACGATGAAGATGTCAAGCAGAAAATTTGGTGGGCGTATGAGGTAAATTAAGTTACTAGATCATGCACTCCATTAAGTTTATAGAATTATTTGCTTTTGCTAATCAATTTCTTGCTTACTGTAATTTGGCTGAAATTGTGCTTCTATATATTTCAGGAATCCATGCGCTATGATCAAATTCGAGATGTAGTTGCGAAAAGGAAACCTGGTTGGGAGAATTTACAAAATGTATGTATGGACTTAATGCCTTTGGAATTAAGTAGTCTATGTTTAAAAAGTGATGTTCTCAATTGCCATATAATATGTCAGATGGAGTGCCTCCATACATTGGTGCCATTGCTTATTTTCTTCTTGATAGTTTAATATTGTGAGGATTTTCCCATGCTAACCTTAATGCTGTCAAGAGATCTCATGTTATAGTTTGGCTAATAGTTCCAGTTTTCAACTGTTCGGACGTTCTGCATATTGAATTTTGCTAAAGTTGGAATATGTTATAAATTTCCAATAGTTGCAGCACATTTCTTTGTGTATATAACCCTAGACTATCTATCATAGTAACAAATTACATGAAACTTAAAGATCTCAGATGCAAGGATTTCAACACAGCAACATGGTAACATGGTGTACCAAACTGAAAACAGAAAGTCCAAGCTAACAGACATTAGGGTGTTTCACCTTTAAGCACTAGAAGATAAGCTTTCCTCTTTTCTCACTGATAGACTATTCTTGCCATCTAAGTTTTTGAACAACCAGAAAACAATGAATTACTTTTTGTTTTTGCTATCCAACTATCGTTTTTTTCCAAGTCAAATATATTAGAGGGATCTCTGAATATTTACGTGGAACACCAAAGCAGTATAGGATTTTCCACCTGAACTACCACCTTAGATCTTCATCTTTCTTTAAGGTTGCGATGCTGCTTCCTTAGATTTGCAAGTATTAGGATTTTACCTAGAGAAAGGTCTAGGAGAAGACTCAGTTATTGTCCCTGTCTCACATCTCAAAGAGGACATGGGAAAAAGCTCTAGAATCTAAATTTTTTGTAATTAGTAGGACAGGTACAGAATGTGTGCAGTTTTAACTATATCGAGAGTACAATAAGATTCCAAAGGGGAGTGCTTTGTTTTTTTACTTTTCCGGATTCATCCTGACAAAAGCCCTTTGAATGTGTCCGTTGGTGATTCAATCAATTCCAGGCTAGGAAACAACCAAAGTAAAACATCAGTGATAGAACTGAAAGAATCTTCATGGTTGCAGCTGTCCACTTTTGAACTACTAACCTTCATCATTCTTTCATTTATTTCAGGGCATGTATTATCCACTATCACACTCACTTTGATGAATCAAATACCAAGTGATTTGCCTTACAACATTCATGTTTAGTCTGATAGTACTCATTGACGTCTGAACTACCAACTTGAGATTTGATCTTGGCTTTGGAAGGCTATGAGTAGCTTAAGGTTTTTGAATTCGTATCTTATCTATTTTTCTTCTGAATCAGGGTCTCATCAGTTTAGATCCCATTCGTGCAAGGGATGATCCAGTTATCATTAAAAACATTCCTTATTACAAGGCAAAGAAAGCATTGGAGGCAGAAGTCATGAAGCTTGATGTTCCACCTCGACCACAAGATTGGGGTGTAAGAATTAAACTTTGTTGTAGTTTAATTACAAATTTATAAATGCACGAGTCAAATCTATTGCATTCATGATGGTACTGTAGACTGCTGGCTTTGGATGTGCAACTGTATATGTTGATACACCATGTCTTGGAGCATCTGCAAGATTTTAATTTACAGAAATACGGATTTCTTCTGACAATATCTGCTTATGGAGTAATTTGGGCACTTTTTTGTCCGTATCAGATTTGCTTGTGATGTTATGTTGGGAGTGACTTGAGATTATGTGGTTGTCATTGTAACAAGAAAAACTGCAGAAGATACTAGTGAACAAAATCCACATGATAAATTAAGAAGCTGGTGCTGTAGTTGGGATTCGTCTTGTCAATTGTTGATGGTTTCAAATTAATTCTAGACTTGTTTTACTAGTTATTACATAAGTATGATTGCTTGCACTGCATTCTGTCTTATTTGGAATACATGCCTTGAATTTTTTGCTTCGAAGAATGTCTGAAATTGATTGGTCAAGGCTTACAGTTTTGTCTGCATCTTTTTACAGGAATTGGACCTTCCATTGAGTGCATCTTCATGGACCGCGGAAGAGAGGAAAGATCCAAAAAAGCTATTAGAGATGACAGCTCTTCTTGATGCCCAAAGACAATGGGCAGACAAATTACTAGATGCACAGTGGGAAGCAAAATGGCGTGAAAATAAGGTATACTGTCTCAGGCTTTTTCTTCTCTAATCGGAGTTTGATTCAGTGATCTAAAAGAAAACTCTTTTAAATGTGTGGTTGAAGATGATACAATTTCCAGGAGTAATGCTTTAGTATAGTAGTATTATCTCCTTAAGTACCTTCAATTTCAAATTGTGTTTGCTGGTTACACAGAGTTCTCATATACTTGGCCTTTGTATTTGGATTGTTTCTAGTGATTAAAAATACCTTATGTGGGAATAACAAAGATATTCAAATTCGGATGTTACAGTTCAATGTAACCATTGTTACTATTAAGATTGTGTTGACAACTGAGCAAAATTTATGAAAGGACCATAAATAACATAAAGTGGACGGGATTGAAACTTGGGACATTGTGAAAGTACTGTCCCGAGTTTCGTAAAACAACAACATAAAATGGCTGGGATTTGTCTGGATATTAGAAGGAACATAAAGAAGAGCGTGCAGTTATTGTGATAGTTTGTTGCTTTGTATTCAGGAGTAAAACAAACAGTTTTACCTAAATAAGCTATAGAAGGCTCCTCTGGATGAAGGTGCCAAACAATTTAGCTTATATGATAAGGTAGCAAACCAGGGGCGGATCTATTAAGAGCCCAGACAGGGCTCAAGCCCCCAGGATTTCGGAAAAAAAAATGGTATATACATAAGGATTTTATTGTTGTGGCAAAAAATTGTAACAATTGGAAGACTTGAACCTTGTATCTAGCACATGTGAAACACACTTCTAAACCACTAGGCTACTTATTCTTACTCTATTTTGCTGTTTTCATTGCCATATCGAGAGAAGCCCCATCTCACTAAAGTTCCTGGATCCGCCACTGTACCAAACTATTACAGCACATTAATGCTCTTAAACCATTTTTTGAAGGCTCCAGTTATCACGAAGATAATAAAGCATTAGGTTAGAGACTACATTTTTTGATGTATATATGCTGGAAGCTCTCAATTTGGGGCTTCACTAAATGTGTTGCAACATATAGGACACTCTAAATAGAGATGAAAGCAAATCCTTTACTCCAAATCCTCATGGTTGCCTACATGAATCTGTTTCCTTTCATCAAGCAAACTATAAAGTGCTATCTCACATAGCAGTCATCTTGAACACTCAAATTTAAGCCCTATTACTCCCAAAGAATTTCGAAAAAAATAATAGTTTTTTAAATTTTAATGCATAAGAAAATAATATCTATAAACTAGTTTATGCATTTCTATTTGAGGAACTTGTTTCTCTTGAAAGCACAGGTTGGTCTGATCGGTCATAAATTTCTTAGATGGTTTTGGGTCTTGACATTCTTGATTTGCTTCCAAATATTTTCGATTTAGGTTTTGTCATACTTATGTATGATGTTCTGTCAGTCTGTCACCAGATACTAGTTCCTACTCACATTTTTTCTTCTTTGTAGATCTTTTATGGTATCATGCTCTTGCAAGGCAAGAATGACTTAATTTTGTCGAATCAAAGAGTAAATTCACAAAAACATCTAACTTAAGAGTATGACTTGTCCACTGTCAATATTTTATCAGTTGAGCATGCATGCTCTTACAAATAATTATGCCTGCTGTCTATTATTGCACGAATTTAGCAGGGACACTCTTGTAATTGGATAAGTTCAAGCCATAAATTTCAGGAAGGAGCAGAATACAATTCACAGAAACGACATTTATAATTGTAGTGTGGCTTTCTGCTGCCTGTTGTTTATCAATTGAGCAGGCATAAGTAGTTCAGGCGCGTATTCAGATTTGTTGTTGTACCCAATTTAAGTTGCTCCGAGTCAGAACCTTTCACTACAACTGACCCTCTCTCTCTCTCTCTCTCTATATATATATATATATATATATATATATATATATATATATTGTTGAATACCAAGCCTTTATCATATATGCATATTTCTTGTTGAATATGGAATTCAGACCTTTCCACTTGTAATGGAATCACAGTTAAACACACTTTTGGAAGAGAAGCTGCAACCTTATATCCAGAACGTCAGCAAAGCTGGACTTCCTCAGTCTATTGTCACGCTATCCAATGACCAAGTAAGCAAGGTTTACCTGTTCTCGTGCTTTTGATTGACTATTTTTTCTTCCAAAATTTGATCAGCTCTAATGGAGCAAAGAATTTATCACTTTCTGTCTTGTAATAACTATAACCGTATCTGTTGACTCTCGCATTGTTACTAATGTTGCGCTCATATTAAATCATCAAATCTTTAATATGTTGGTATATAGTCTTAATATGAGAAAATAAAACTATAAAAATAACTCATTGTTACTGTGATTGTGTTTACATACATATCCAATCACCAAATCTTTGATGGATTTGAATATTCTTAATATGCCATGATATAGCTTGAACTGGTTTGATATACCTCACTAGGCAACTTTATTGCTGTGAGGTACAGGGTTCGAACCCCCCCCCCCCCCCCCCCCCCCCCCCCCCCCCCCTCTTCTTAGCACACCCGGGTGGCTGGGCGGCGTAGGCTGCGGCTCGGGTTGTAGCCCATGACTGGATACCACTATATATATATATATATATATATATATATATATATATATATATATATATATATATTTTATATATATATATATATATATATATATATATATATATATATATATTTTTTTTTTTTTTTTTTTTATATATATATATATAATACGGGTGCCGTTATTGGCACTCCTAAAATGTCGTCATGCCCTCTTTAATTTTCCATCATTCAAATTCTAAATCTACCCCTGCATTAACAATGGATCCATAATTTCTTTTCAATGGGGGCCCTTATATAATAATGCTAATAAAACAAGTGAATTTTTTTAACACGGTAACCAATTTTATTTTCATACCATTTCACTGTAGTACATAAAACTTTTCAGTTTCTTAACAAAAACTGACAAAATACAACTTCCAATTTGTAAACTACAATTTTTTCACAATTGTTCCCTACGTGGTTGCATCCTTTGGTACCAGTGTATGATTTTTTTCATTTTTTATGCCATCAAAGATCTCTTTCTCCATGTAACTAAACAATCATTCCTCTCCCATACGGTTGCGCATTCAATTCTTTAGGATGTTAGGAAGTCCTTTCAAGAGCTGCAGTTGCAACTGATGAGATCAAAGCTAGCTTCACAAGTAAATACATCAATGGATATACAATATGCTTCTTTGTCTCATTCAATTTTTTGGAGAGTTTGTCGATCCCCTCGAGTTGAAATTCCTTCATCAGAATGCACGTCGATAATATAATTCTCAAGTTGACTATCAAGCACTGCGAGTTCAACTGAAGAGAATTCATAATAATAAAATTGGGTGAATTGAATCAATTTCTTTTCATCAGAAAAAACAACAACATAAGTCATGTCTCAAGCAGGCCGCACAAAGGAGTAGCTGGTAGTTGTCTTACTGTAAAGATTATCAAGCTCAAAAAATACATTTGACTTGCTCTTTAAGGTTCCTATATTGCAAGTGAACTGTGATGTCTTCACTCTAATTTTCTTTTAGTTTGAATATTTTTATTGCTCACTTATGTTTCTTATGTGATTCAGAAGACTAAACGGCGTAGATGGTGGTTCTTTTGACATCATGAAGGCGTAGACAACTGCAACTCTTTAAGCTTTACTATTACATTACTTACACCCCCTTTGGCAAGGGTTTCTTGCCCGTCGAGTCAAGCTCATGGTAAGTTGGGAGCAGAATTTTTTTTCCTTCTTTTTTTCCCCGAACGTTTGCTTGTTAGTAAAAGCTGTTGTATTTGTATCGATAGCAAATTAGAGGCAGCAAGATTGTGCGTCGAGATCCCAGTTAGCTGCTAATTATGCTGTCACTCTCTTTATTTTCTGCTTCAGTTGAATTGTTTCTTTGTTGAAATGAAAACATATTGTTTCCACTCATCATTCTATTCTTGCCTGGTTCTTATTTGATTTGTCTAGAGATTTGATGCTAATGTCTCGCTTGTTGCTGCATGATTATGCTGTGCGCGAAGTACATTTCGAATTAATTTATAACCACTGCTTGTTACAGTGGCATAATGACCAATGCTCGAACCAATAAAGCTGTGTGCGCCTGCATGTGCCTGCAGATGGCATGACTATGAGTATTCAATAACAGTTCTTAATTTGTTCTTCTTTTTGCAGACTTTTTTCTTTTCTTGTAAATGGAACCTACCGATCAATGTCGGGTCGGCCGGTTGAATCGGTTAACCCTTAAACCAGTAGTATTGATTTAATATTGATCCAATATTTTTTCAAAAACTCGATCGACCTAGCCGGTTAGACTTCCGAACTGTCTGACCTAGTTGAATTTTGAACTGGTTTAACCTGGCTTTTGACTTTTACGACTAAATACAATCAAAGTTAATATGTTTGTTTTCTTGACTATTATATTATTGTAAATGTGATAAACTTCTAAGGGGTAAAGTGCATTTAAACCCTCCTTAGGTGTTACAAAAACGCAATTAAAGACTCTGATTTGAAAAATCCAAAAAGTTACAAAAATACTTAAATTATCCCCTAATCTAACTTTTCTGTTAACCGGTGTTAAAATGAGATTGTGCTAACCATTTTACCCCTGGATATAACTGACCATTGTAATTTGCCACTTGATTCTCTACACTTACTAATAAAATCCAAAGCTATTTACTGTAGTAAAATTTTGGATGTTTAAATATTATAGTCAGAAATTTTATATTTATATAAAGTTATTATTTAAAATTATTTTTTCATAAATTATTTTTTATTTAACAAATATATAAATATTTTTGGGGAAAACAAAACTGATAAATACATAAAAAAAATCAATTCTTAAAAAATGGAAATGATGAAAAACTGGAGGAAAAAAGAATACCAAATAAAAAAATACTATTAAAATATGGACAAAAATAAAAAATAGACAAAAATAGACAAAACATTCCAAAAAACCAAAAAAATGAAGATAAATCTTAAACAATGAAAAAAGACAAAAAGAAAAAACTATACAAATTTGAAAAAAACAAAAAATATTTAAGAAATGAAAAAAAAATTACCCAAAAAAATAAAAGTCACTCTTAACAAACTAGAAAGGATTCTTAAAAAGATGAAAAAAGGAAAAAAAAAAAACAAATATGAAATAAGAACTAAAAAAATGGAAACAAAAAACAAAAGATTAAAAAGACAAGAAAACTAAACAAAAAACAAAAAAGAATTTACTCGGGCAAAAAGTTGACTGGGACAAAAAAATAACCTCCTATTCTTAAAAAGATAGAATTCTCATGCTTGACGTCATTTTTGAAAATAAATGTTTATAATCTAAATAGTAGGTTTTATCTTAAATTTTCTCTGGAAAAAAAAATCTTTTAACAAATGTCCGGTTAGTCCTAAACTATCCAGCCATTTAACTTAGGACATGTTTGGTAAACCGTAGTTGGAGCTAGATAACTGTAACTAATATTATATTATTTAATATTTTATAATAATTATAATATTAATTAATAATTATAATCTTAATTAATAATTTATTAATTATAATTTTATTATAATATTAATTAATAATAATTTAATCATAATTATAATTATAGTTAATAATTTATATATTATAATAATTTATTAATCATAATAATTATTATTATTATAGTCTTACTTAATAATATTAGTCATGACTATTATCATAATTATTTATTTATTAATTCTAACTGGAATTGTAAATCTTGGTACAAATTTATTTTCATCACATGTATTCCTTAAACAAATAACTTAAATATAACTAAATATGTCAAAAATCCAAAAATAAATTGCAAAACATGTATGTTGAAGCATGGTCCGGGTTCAGTTGCTGCCACCGCCGCTGTCGATTATCTAGGAATAGGCTGTAAACCTTGGCCTCGATGCTCCTTTAATTCTTTCATTAAATTTCACATTAGAATTTGATAGTGTTCTGAAAGTTTCTCATCCTCCCATAGTAGAAAACTACAAGAATTTGTTGGAAATTTTGCACACCCTTAGAATCTTCTTCCAGGATTTGTTGGTGTCTATGAAGTCTTCAGTGGACTAATTAATCCACAATAGCAATACATTGTTCTTCCATAATTTCTATTTGGACGTCTTGAGAATGAAGATTGCGAGCTACTTGCCATAATTTGCAGTTGGATTTGAGATCTGTAGGTAAGAAAAAGTTTCAATACATTAAATGAGAGCAAATAAGTAAAAAAGAAAATGGAAGATGAAAAAAATTTAATGTTATTTTTCCAACCAACCGGTCAAAAAAGTAGAAAATAGAAAGCTTGAGTTTTATGTTTCAAAACAATATTATATATAGAGAATGAAAGGGGGGAGCCTGAGTTTTATGTTTCAAAACAATCTTATATATAGAGAATGAAAAGGGGGAGCCACAATGTTAACGTTAGCATTCAGAGGGGTATTTTGGGGAGTGCAAAATTTAATTTACCCAAAAAAACGACTTCTAACGGCTAGTTCTAACGTCATTTTGACAGAAAGGGGCATTCTGAGCAAAACATGTTTTGCGGGAGGTGTAAACTGCTTAAATTTTCTAAAAGGTCTTATTTTGCAAACGAGACAAAACTACGGAGGGTTTAAATGCACTTTACCCGACTTCTAAGAGCATCATTAGTAAGGCCCATCCCATTTTCTAGATTATAGATTTAGAATGTAGGAGCTCATTTTGTAGAATAATAAGTCTCATCCCTAGTCCCAATTTCTACAATTTCGGTCCCAACCCATCCATGGGTGCTAAGGGTTGGGCCTCCCAATTTCTAGATTCTAGATTGTAGAAACTCGTTTTGTAGAATAGTAAGTTCCAATTTGGAGCCCAACTTTCTAGATTCTAAACTTTATATTATTTTTTTCCTACATTAATTTTTGACCACACAATTTTTGGGACCGGAGCTCACTTTATCATTTCCTACTATTCTCATACAAATCCAACCCATTCTACATTTACCTTTTTTTTTTTTTTTTTGAAATTTTGGGCTCCAAATTGCGTTGGAGAGTCCCAACTACTAATGATGCTCTAAGTAGTGTATATTTAATGTAAGATATTAAATCTATATGACTTGTTCAACTCGAATTAACATACTGCAATGTCCTGACCGGATCGATTGTAAGTTCAAATTTTAGAACATTTCTACCAAATTACCCAGGGGCGGACGCAGGAATTCAAGAGAGGGGGGTCGGTCTTAAACATAAAAAGTGTAAAAATAAAATTACATTCTAAAAAACACAAGATAATTTTCAAAACACATACATATGTTCATTGAATAATGTCTTACAAAACACAAGATAAGTAGTCTCATATTACAACAACTAATTTCATATTACAATACTCCTCTGCGATTGCATATCTTTTGAAATCGTTGAATAATGTCTTCATTGTTTACAGTTCCAGACATGTCTTTCTCAATATAAGCAATCAAACAGTCATTCATAAACTCATCTCCAAGTCGATTGCGTAGCTGAGTCTTGATAATTTTCATAGCTGAAAATACTCTCTCGACAGTTGCTGTTGCGACGGGTAAGATCAATGCCAACTTCATAAGCAGAAATACCAATGAATATTGTCGATGCCTCTTGGTTTGAACCATTTTTCTAGCAAGTCCACTAATACCTATAACATCAGAAAACTGCTCGCTGGTACGGACGTCCTCAATATAGTTTGAAAGTTGATAGCCAAGACATGAAATATCATCTTCATCAAAATCAGAGGGATAAAACTCAGCAAATCGTATTAACTTATCCATATCAAATGCTGAGAAAGAATCAGCTGGATCAAGACATGACATACACAACAACAACTCTGTATTCACCTCGGTAAATCGATTATTCAACTCTTGAAGTTGTAAATCTATAACGGAGTAGAATAATTCAACACGATAATAGTGAAGATTTGTGCATTCTTCAACATTACGACGTGATCTTCCATGAACTTCAAACTTGGCTTCCATGTTTGGGATTCCGATTCCATATTTTGTACAAAATAAAGATATTTCATTCAACAATGATTCCCATCCACCATCTCTCATTCTTTGTAGTGTTTGCTTTGTTATTTTTACAATATTCATAGCATTAACAATGTCTTGGTCTTTTCTTTGTAATGCTTGTGACAAGTCATTAGTAATTCCCAAGATCATTTTCATTAAGTGTAAGCAGAAGACAAATTGAAAAGATTGAATTCTCTCACATAGATCATCTGCTTGAATTCTGTGAGCTACCTCATGTGCATCTTCTCCTATAACCAAGAGCACATCAATCACTGATGAAAATAAGTTAATCAAACTCACTATTGTGCCAAAATGTGAACCCCAACTAGCTGAAAATCAATAACCTATTAAATTGCGCAGTAACAGAGTTGTTATTTCCAAACGTTCAGCAATGCATTTGTTAGGTATCCAATAGGCCTTAACGATTTTATGGAAATGAGCAGTAACAGAGTTGTTATTTCCAACTATTAAATTGCGTAGGATGGGTTCCAACTGGTTGAGTCCAGTCCCAAGAGATCAACACTAGGGAGGTGGTTTTAGATCATTCACTCACCCATTGGCATCATCTTTCATTTTCACAAAACTAGTATGTTCTGTATCTTGTTACAACTAGCAACGGAAAAGAGGAATTCTAGCAAATGAGCATAACAACATACATACAAGCAAATGACTAGGTCTTTTGTTAGTAGCAAATTCTAGCAAAAATAATTTGAAGCAAATTCTATCAAATTAAATCTACACCATTCCGAGTATACACATTTTTCACAATTTGCATAGTTGTAACATA
The DNA here is from genome assembly GCA_029216955.1 of Iris pallida. Taxonomy (NCBI): domain Eukaryota; kingdom Viridiplantae; phylum Streptophyta; class Magnoliopsida; order Asparagales; family Iridaceae; genus Iris; species Iris pallida. Next base: position 2,100,220 of record JANAVB010038615.1, on the reverse strand, counting down.
CAAAACAATGAGTACACATCACACTAGCATACAAAAAAAAAATAACAATTTGATCAAGTGGACCATTATATTAGGATGTGTATGTGAGTCATGTGACACTACAAATGAAAGAGAAGCAAACATTTTAAGCACTGATTTTTGCCCTAATTTTTGCTAAAACTTACCCTTAATTTTGTCCTAAAAATGTGGTTTCTTGAAATTAGTGATTTTTTACCCTGATTTTTGCCCTAAAATTTCTTAAAAAATGTGGTTTCTTACCCTAATTTTTGCTAAAACTTAAAAATACTTAGTTTAGGGATTTTAATTTGAGAGAAAGATTATAAGAGAGAGATGAAGAGAGAGGGAAGAGAGTAGATCTGTAGATGTACCTCCTCCTCCTCTTCTTCTTCTTCTTCTTCTTCTTCTTCTTCTACTTGGCTGCTGCTTTTTCTTCTGACCTCTTCTTCTCTTTCTTCTTTTATTTTTTTTTCAATCTTTCTTCTGCTGCGGGACAAGGCACCGGAACTAAATTTTTTTTTTTGTCAGAATTCAGTGGGGTCACGTGACCCCACTTGACCCTGTGTGGGTCCGCCCCTGAAATTACCCATTCCTTCCATTCGAAGAAACCATCTATGACCTGTTTGGTTGGAGGAACTCAGTCAGATGTGACTATTTTTGTTGAAACCCGCTGAACTTGTAAGAGTTACTTTGTTTGGTTGGAACTCTTGAAAGTGAGATTTTAGCAGTGACAAGATCAACCGCAGTTACTGTCTTCCGTTCTTTTCAATTTCTTCTATTTCAAGATCGAGAATTTGAATAAGCTTTGTGCAGATGATATCTTTAAAAAAAGACACTTAAAGAGTGTATGAAACTAATATGGGTTGAGTAACTTTGGAACATGAGAGTATATGAAACTGGGTAACTTTGGAAGGTAAGGATACACACATAACGGTTAATTCTTTAGATTATTTATAAGGGCACATCAAAAGTTGATCAGGGCTAGTCCAGATTGGAACTAGTCCAGGTTTGAGAAAAATTATTCAGGACATTCCATTTTCTTACTCATTGGGCTGTTCCAACCCAACACCCCCCAAATCCAAATTTTGAGTTTTATTTCAATATTTCACTCTCTCTCTCTCTCTTCCAAAATCTAGCTTTCTTCTTCTTCTTCACCATTTTCCTCCTCCCCAAGCTACATCTTCTTCTTCATCTTAACCCCTTCCCCAAGCTCTCATTCCCAATTTCGATGGCACACAAAGGCTCTCTTCCCAAAATCCTAGTTTCCCTTTCATATTTTTCTTGTAATGTTTATTCCCAAAACCCAAGTATAAATTATCATGATAAAAAAACATACAATGTAATGTTTATTTCAATTATTTATAACCAATTTCATGATCGAAGTAAATCCTAACAACATTCGGCCAAGTCGACTTTAGGACTACCATAGTTTCTGACAGTCCTAAATACTGATAGGAATTCCAGAATTTGCGGCAGTCCTGATTTACAACAAGTGCATTCCAGGACTACCGCAATTTCTGGCAGTCCTAGAAGTATTAGGGACTGCTAGAAATTGTAGCAGTCCTGATGTACAACAAGTGCATTTCAGGACTGCCATAATTTCTGGCAGTCCTAGAAGTATTGAGGACTGCCAGAAATTGTGGCAATCTTGAAATAGATTTAAAATTTTAAATTTTTTTAAATAGATTTAAAATTGAGAGACTTATCTCTAAAATAGGACGACCAAAATTAGATTTATCTATAAGATAACTGATAGATTTATCTATGGAGATTTATTAATTAAAAAAATTGAGAGATTTATCTATAAGATAGATTTAAAATTTAGAATTTATTTTAAACCGAGTAAAAAATTGAGAGATTATAAAATAGATTTAAAATTGAGAGACTTATATCTAAAATAGGTTTATTTTGAAATGAACAAAATTGAGAGACTTATCTCTAAAATATATTTATATCTAAAATGAATTTTTTGGACAATCAGGACTGCCAAAATTTCTGGCAGTCCTATCCACTACCAGGACTGCCAGAAATTTGGACAGTCCTAAAATGGACTTGTTGTCCAACAAGTCCATTTTAGGGCTGCCCAAATTTTTGGCAGTCCTAGAATTATTTTGGACTGCCAGAAATTGTGGCAGTCCTAAAGTCGACTTGGTCGATCTTAGGAGTGCCAAAATAGGGTTTGTCAGCCGAGGAGTTAACCGAGACTGCTTCAAAAAAAATGTCGTGTTCATCCACCAAAGGGTTTGTACATTGTTTGTTCACCCACCAATTAGGGTTTGTAGATTATTTGTGAGGAGTCTTTGTGTGCCATCGAAATTGAAAATGAGAAAAAAACTAGAGTTTTGATGGAGATGGTAAGGATGCAAAAGGTGGAGAAGAAGAAGAAGATGAGAAGAAAATCCATCACACATTTTTGTTATTGTTGTTCTGCTTCTTCTTCTTGTTCTTGGATGTATTGAGGAAGGAGACAAAAGAAAAAAAAAAGAAAAAAATTGACTTATATACCTAGAGTTGGATTAGCCTGAAATTTTTTTCAATGACAAACTTGTAAATAAAATAAAGTTAATTTGGACTAGTCCTTATCAACTTTTGATGTGACCTCATAAATAATTATTCTTTATCAGATTCGACTTCTATTAGATGACTAATCCGACTAGCTCTAAAAGCTGAGTTGTTGTTCTCTCTTTGAGACAACAGGAAATTATCTGCTTGACAATATATAACCTTCCTATTAGGTTGAAGACACACACGGACACCACACACGATTCAGAGTTCTGGACACACTAGCCTTCCGCCTGTCATATACTCCTAGTGCGTGGCATTGTTTTTTGAGTCTTCGTGACCGTGTCGCACATGTATCCCCCATCACACAAACACTTCAAAATTCAAGCAAGACACACAAAAAAAAAAAAAAAAAAGTAAGTATGGTGATCTTACTGCCATGCGCATACATACTGTCAAGTGTCATATTCGTCTCTGCGCAACAACTATAGATAGGGATCGGCATTGGGCCGGTCATCGCCCAAGCCTATAAAGTACGGGATCGGATCGGACATGGGCCGATTTTTTTGGCCCTAAAGAAATTTTGGGCCGGACTTAATTATTATTTATGAAGTCCAAATCCGCCCACAAGATTCGAAGTTGTCGGGTAAGACCGGACTAGTTCTATAAAAATTGATAATTTGTATGTTTTACTCTTTAAAAAAAAAAAAAAAAAAACTTTACTTTAAGACAAAGAAGAGAGACTAGCCAGCTGCTGCATAAGCCGTCTGCTTCAAGATCATTAACATGTTGAAACAGTTTAGTGTTGTTGACATTTGATCTCGGGCCATGTCTCCTTGACTAATATGTTTATGTTTAAACAGTTTAGTCAGGGATGATCTTCACATGGTTATATATATATATATATATATATATATATATATATATATATATAAAATATATATATATGTATATATATAAACAGATCAAGAAAAAAAAAAAAAAACAGATCAAGTGTTGTTTAAACAGATGTATTCGTCTATCTCGGGCCATGTCTCCTTGTTCACATTTTACAATCCTGATGCTAAACTTCAGTGTTGTTGACATTTGAGAAGCACGGAATGACTTAAAGGAAGAAAATTTTGCTTCAAGACGGAGAAATTTGACCTAAATTAACACATATAAGCTTAATGATCTTGAAAAAAACACACATAATTTTGCAAGATGTTTAGATTAAGTAAATGCAGATTAAACCAACACACATAAGCTTATTAATCGGACGGACCTCGGGCCGAACTCGGACCGACGGATGCATAGCCTAACTCCGGTCCTATACTAATATGGACCGGGTCGGACTATTCTAATGACCGGGCTCTATTTGGCTTTGGCCCATCGGACCTGACGGACTTTTAGGACGTCCATGAACTTCGGACCAAATGATGATCCTTAAGTATACATAGAAATGACAGAATAACTCAACAAATATAAGAAAATTTGTTGTTACAGTTTATATTCTATAAATATTTAAGGAATAAATTGGATGGTTAATTTTGTTGAATTTTGCTTATCGTAAAGGAATTGAACCATCTTATATTATTCGAACATGATAATTGTATTAATAAGGGTAAAGTGCAAAAAATCCCTCGTTAAATTTGTGTTTTTTGCACTAAAAGATCCCATGCTCTTAAAATTGCCAAAAGTATGAATTAAGCTCATTTTGCCCCCAAATGACAATTTTACCCCTGCCCCCCCCCCCCCCCCCTCCTTCTTCGACTGTGTTCGCCGGCGAGGAGGAGGAGGGGGGTGCGCTCGCCGGCGACCGGCGACGGAGGCGGAGGGGGGGGGGGGGGTCGAGGCCGGCGAGGGAGCGGGGGGGTCGGGGCCGGCGAAGAAGGAGGAGCAGGGGGGGTGTTCGCCGGCGAGGGAGGAGGGGGGGCTGTTCGCCGGCGAGGGAGGAGGGGGGGGGGCTGTTCGCCGGCGAGGGAGGAGGAGGGGGGGGGCTGTTCGCCGGCGAGGGAGGAGGAGGGGGGGGGTGGGGGGGGGGGGGTTGTTCGCCGGCGAGGGAGGAGGAGGGGGGGTGGGTCGGCGGGGGGGGGGGGGGGGGGGGGGTTGTTCGCCGGCGAGGGAGGAGGAGGGGGGGTGGGTCGGCGGGGGGGGGGGGGTTTGTTCGCCGGCGAGGGAGGAGGAGGGGGGGTGGGTCGGGGGGGGGGGGGGGGGGGGGGCGGCGCCAGCGCCGCCGGAGGGGGGGGAGAGGTTAGAGGGGAGGGGGAGGGGTAGTTTAGGTATAAATTTTTTAAAATTTGGCGGGAGGGGCTTAACCGAGCGGATGTATAATCTAAGGAGGGGTAAACTGCAAAAAAACTCTAAAAGGTCTTTTAGTGCAAAAGGCAGAAATTTAGCGAGAAATTTTTTGCACTTTACCCTATTAATAATAATAAAAACATCTTACAATCCAGAGTTATTCGCAATCACTTGAGAGACCTATCCCACGTTGGGTTTTATTATCACCCTTAAATTAATGTAGCTCCTCATTAATATCCTATGGCATGTTGTAATAGTTACATGTATCGTCCTGTATTCAAGCATAATTTTATCTCTGTATTTCAACGAAATTGTAAAAAATTCTACAATCTATGTATAATTCACGAATGTAGAATTTTCTACAGTTCTATAAATACTATAGAACTGTAGAAAATTTTTACAGTCCTATATATATTATACGATTGTAGAATTTACCTGCAGTCATGCTGGCTTTTATACTCAAAATTTGAATTGTCCTCAAGAAAAAAAAAAAAAAGATAAAAGGGAGGAGAACTCTGGTAGATAAAGAGAAAAAAATTGGGACTGTCGCGAAGTAAAAAAAATAAAATGAAATGCCTTTACAATTTCCCTAAAGAAATCTACGAGAGAGCTTTAAGAGTTTTCTAAACCGTTGGATCTCATGATCAAAGATCAACGGAAGATAGGGCTTCCAAGGTCTCTATCAAGATGGTTTGTCACGACCCGATCCCAAGTTAATGGGTCGAACCGGACCATGCCCAGCCTGCACCGTGGTGAGACGGCGGCAGTAAGCTGTTCCATTGCAGGTATTCACAACAACACAAGTACATTTGTCACAACTGTTCTATTCGGAATTTGAGACTTTATTTGATAAAATATTCAAAAAATACAATTGGAAGGGAAATGCTGAAAATAAAACTACAAACTCCAAATAAAAGAAAAATGCAGAAAAAGGAAAACTATCTAAGCATCAGGTTCAGTGGTCCCAGGATCAGCGTCCTCCAGAGACGGCTCCGGTACCGTCGCAGGGTAAAGAACCGGGTCATAGTAGCTATTATAGTATAGCTCGTCATCCTCAGTGTTACCTAAAATGTTGTCTCCAGTCAGGAGGGAGCAAAGTACAATTCATGCTAATTAAACAGTTAAATAAGAAATAGAATCATGCAGTTCTAAACAGTTTTAAAACAGGTTTGTTACAGTAGAAATCAGTGATTTGAATAGGTAATGACATATGACCGGCTTGGGTTTGTTACAGTAATGGATAAGGGATTTTGTTACAGTATGGTCATAATCATTACGCTATTCCCCAGTCCCCCGCTATTCCCCAGTCCCCAGTAGTTACAGTACAGTACTCTCGGTGAGAGTTTCGTGTTTGAGACGTGGTTTAGACATGCAGTAAAACGATTAAATAAATAACTGTAAACTAACACAAACTATACTTGCCTTGAATTAGATTGACTGGAAAGACAGATCGGTACCGAGGAGGAACGTCAGGTACGACTTCGAGTTCCTACAGTTGAGAACTCGACTTAGATTCCTGAATAACCAGACTAAATGTGCTAGTTGCAATCTCTAGTAGTCATGTCCTAGTCAGGTTTTAAGTTGTATTAATCTACAGCTAACGTTTACGTCGCAACTACGTGCGTTGATTAAGCCGGTTAACTGGATTATTTGGAAATAACACGATAATCAATTAACTTTCAAAAACTTTGTGTTTTGTAATATATTTATAAAAATACAGTTTCTTTTAGTGATAAATCGTGAACTAGTTATTTAATAATATTCTATCCATTTTAATTAAATTCATAAATAATCAGTAAACTACGTTCTAATCTACGATTATGCGTCTAATCACAAACCACCCAAATTCACATCCACCAGAAAAATAAAAATAAACTACGCTACACAATACAATGGCACAGCTAATGATCCTAGGGTGGGCTTATGCCCTGTACAATTTTCTTTTACATCAAATAAGAGAAAATGACTTAATTAAATATATAAAGTGCAGAAATTAAATAACTATAAATAATAGCCTAAATAAAAATAATTAAAAATAATTAAAAAGATAGCTAAGAGTCTCAGACTCGGTCCATTCCTCAAAATTCGGCTAATACCACAACGTCCGGTCGGACCGGTGCGTTTGCATTTCGCCGGGGCCCACAGACCGGTACGGTCGTCGCCCGAAAATCGGTTTTAGTAAATCATTTCGAAAGCCAGTTTTGAAATTAATAAAAAAATATAATTTTGTAAAAATTTGGGCAGCACTTCCTCTATTCCGGGACAAACCCAAAACTGGGAAGTGCGCCAACAAATTTCCTGCAAATAATTTCCAAACCAGGGAAAACCCATTTTGTATAGAAAATATATCACAGAACCAAATCCGAAACCACACTGGAAATCCCGTTTTATCCAAAACAAAACCACAGCAACACAATCTCACAGACAAACGTCACCCAAGTGCTACACGTAGCTAACGGAAATATAACGTAGCTAACCGGATTCCTGAGAGGGAACCGGGGGACCGATCTATCATCATCGACTCACGGGAGGGACGAACTACTGTGGCTATTCAGAAATTACCAGTTTCCGTTGGCGGGGAGCCGCGGGAAAAACTCGGGAAAGAAATCCGAACTAAGTCGGCAGCAGGTCGAAGTCCCGAACAGTGACGAGAGTCCACGGACAGCGGGAACGCCGGCGTGGACAGCAAAGAACCGCGGGAAACAGCGGCTCGGGCGCTGGCCGCGGGAGCGGACAGCGACGGGGAGGGTTTCTGGACAGCGGGGCAGGACGGAGAGGGCGGTGGAGGGCCGCGGGTGCGGCGCTGATTCCGCGCTGGACGGCGGAGGGTTTCGCCGGCGGCGTCGCACGCGGGAGGCGGCGGCGCGGGATGGGGTCGGCGCGGATGCGTCGGCCACGGGCGGCGGTCGGGATGGCCGAGGAGGGGAGCTCGACGGCGGGGCTCTGGACACGCCGGAGGCGCGGGGCGGCGCCGGCTAGGGCGTGGTGGCGGCGGATGGCCGCGAGCCTGGCCGGAGAGGGGGCTCGGGGAGAAGTGGGTTTCTCCAGGAGAAAAGTCAGGGAGAGAGAGGGAGAGAGTGAATGGGTTATATGTGAGAGTTTTCTGAGAGCTCTCTCCACAAAAGTAAATGGAAATAGTAAGAGAGAGAGAAGAGTGTGAGATGAGGAGAGTTGTTGAGCTGTGAGTTTTCTTGAGGAAAAGAGAGAGAGGTTCTGGAGATCGTGGGAGTTGGTGAGTGGAGTTTAAGGAGGGGTTGTGGGGTGAAAATGAGTGGTGAGGAGAGATGTTCGGGAAAAGAGGAGTTACCAATTCTCCAGGGAAAACACTGGTCCTTCGGGACCAGTTCCCAACCGAAAACATATTTATTTTTATTTATTTTTTATTATTATTTATTAACCGAGTCAAAAATAGGAAAGAATTTGGGAAAAGAAAGGGTTGGGCTCAGGCCTGGGTCTGGGCTCGGACTCGGGTCTGGGTCCAAACATTCAAAAGTCCCAGTTGTTTATAATTTTTCAAAATCCTTTTCACCCAAGAATAATTAATAATAATATTAATAATAATAATTTTGAAAACGTTTTTATTTCCAATACAAAAATTCTATTCAAATAAAATTACAGAAAACTGGGTTTCACAATCTTCCCTCCTTAGAAAATTTCGTCCTCGAAATTAAAGTAAGGTTAGGGATTACCTCAAGTCTCAAACAGGTACGGGTACTGCGCCCGTAACTCAGGTCCAACCATAAGAATTTTCAAGGCTGTCATGGATGAGACGGTTTAGGGACAAGTTTCATTTATGGTGACATCCATGCAGAAAGAATACAAAAGCGAACCAAAGTACACGAGGTTGATCAGACCATCATGCACCGGTCCTGATTAGACAATATATTAGTGGGTGCACCCAATAAAATATCGTCATGATCAAGCTTGATTAAAGAGATAGCTTGCAAAACTAGGCTAACTTAGCAGCATTAGTCAAGTTTAGAACGAAAAAGATTAAGGAATAGGAGTTTAAGTGATGGCTCAAAATCTGATTCTCATCTCTGACTAGGCTTGCAACTGGTTTCTCTGGCACTGAAAGGTTGAGTCCAATCTTCAGCTCTGAAATATCCAAAATGTGACTCTGATCCGAAATGTAGCGTCTGGGCTGGCCTCAATTTCCAGCTCCGTCAAAATTGATTATTCCTCTGGTAGGAGAAAACTTCACAGAAATGATATCTCCTTCTTCGACTTCACCGGTCGACTACTACTACCAATCCGATACTTCTGTCTGTCTTGGGTAAAATCCTAAGCTTGCATTCACCTTCTCTACTGCGTCAGTTACTATCTCTGGATCCAGCAGTACTCTTTTTCCTATGTCGTCCCATGCAAGTGGTGTACGGCAACGACGACCATAGAGAGTTTCAAATAGGGTCATACTAATTCCAGCTTGGTAGTTGTCGTTTGTAAGAAAACTCCACCAAATGCAATTGGTCTTCCCAAGACCTTCCAAATTCCAAGACGCAAAATCTCAATATATCTTCAAGTGTCTGGATTGACCTCTGATTGCTCGTCCCGCGGTACTCCATGAATCCGGTAGATGTGCCTCTCGTACAATGCTGCCAACTTCTTAGTGGATAACCAACTTTGAAGGACATACAGTGAGCTGACTTAGTCAGTCAGTCCACAATAATCCGAATGGTGTTCTTCCCTCCTTGGAATCAAGTCAATCCTGACACATAGTCCCTCGTTATGTGCTTCTACTTCCGGTCCGGAATGCCCAACGACTGTAGAAGCCCTGTGGGTCTCTGTCGACTAGCCTTCACTTGTTAACAAATAAAACATCTAACCTCAATTCTGAATACATCCTTCTTCATTCCATACTACCCAATAATAGTACGTATATTCCAATACGTATTGCTAGGATGTATGGAATACTGGTGCGCTTCTTGCATTAGTTCGTTCCTCAGTTCGCCAGATAGTACAAAAAGCCTCGTACCATTCTTCAGAGCTCCATTATTGGCGATTTGAGAAACCTTCAAGTGTTCCTGCCAACACTTGATCTCTAAGTTTGCAAAGTGTCTCGTCTTGAAATTGAGTCTCCTTGACTTTGTCCATCAGACTCGAGCTCATTTGCAACTTCATCAACACTGAATCAGCATCCAGCTTCTTTCTTCCATTTCCAGGCAGTATAATCTTCAGTCCAAACTTCTCGATGTCTTCTAGCAGGTGCTAGTCCTTGGTTAAGAACTTCGCCATCAGTATCGACCAAGTGCATCAGCGACCACATTAACCTTACCTGAATGGTACTGCAGGTTGATGTCGAAATCCTTCATCTGCTTCAGCCATCTTCTTAGTCTAACATTCAGCCCTTTCCGAGTGAAGACATATTTCAGACTTTTGTAGTTCGTATATATTTTCACTCCCTTTCCATAAAAATCATGCTTCCAAAGCTTCCAAGTAAAGATAATTGCAGCAAACTTCAAATTAGGTGTGGGATAACTCTTCTCATGAGTCTGTAGTTGCCTATATGTGTAAGCAATTACTTTCCCATGTTGTTGAAGAACGCGGTCCAGTCCTTTCCAGAGGCATTACGGTAAATTGAGAAACCACCGGTTCCTGCGGGTAGCGCAAGGATTGGTGTAGTGGTAAGTCTCTTCTTCAGCTCCTCAATGCCGCCTGGCAAACTTTCGTTCAGATGAACTCTTCATTCTTCCAAGTGAGCTTCGTCATTGGCTCAGCAATCTTGGCAAAATCCTTCACGAACTTCTGATAGTAGCCGGCCAAGTTCAAGAATCTTCCGAATTGAACTTAGGGTATACCATTCTTCAACAACAGCTATCTTCCATCGAAATTTCTTCTCTTGACAGCATGGGCAAAAGTCCACCTTGTCAAAAATCCACGTTCAGATAACTTACCATAAAACTTCTTTTTCCTCAAAGTTTCCAAAACTTCCTCAGGTGTTCTTCATGCTCTTCTTCAGTCTTCAAATATATCAGAATGTTATCTATGGAGAAGATAAACTGATTCAAATACTCATGAAAATCTCTGTTCATGTGATTCATGAACATAGCAGTAGTATTTGTCAGTCTAACGTCCTGACCAGAGAAAACTACCCATACTTGGTGTTTAAACGTCGTCTTGGAAATGTCCTCTTTCCTGATTTTGATTTGCTGGTAGTCAAATCTTAAATCAGACTTCAAAACACCTTAACTCCACACAACCAGATCAAACAGATCCTCGATCCGGACAAAAAGTACTTGTTCTTTAGTGACTGGTAATCGATGCACATCCATCGTTCCATCCTTCTTGGGCAAAAACAAGATAGGTACTCCCTAAAGTGAAGTTCCACTCTGAATAAATCCTAAAGCCTTCATTGACCTGGTCCTTCATCTTCTTGACCACCCTCGGGTTGACTCTGTAACATCCTTTAGAAATAGGGAAAGAGTCAGGGCTAAGTCAGGGATGAATCCTATGTCTAGATCTGGGATAATCCGGGGAGACTATCAGGAAAACATCTGCCATAAGGGTGTAACAAAAACTTCTATCCCTGTGGAGAATTACAGCAAAACTCTTATGATTGATCTAAGGACATCCAAAAAGATGATGCTATACAGCGGTTCTAGGTACTATTCCTCATGGTTCTGGCTCTTGTATGAGCAGTCTCCAACTGCTTCCTTTTCTATGAACCTCGAGTATGCATCACGCCTCATTGTAAGGGCAGGGTCTGCTGGATAGGAAGAGGGTCCCTAGGTTGTGGTCTAACAGGTGTTGCTGGGATATGAGCTCTGGTTTGATAGAAAGATAAGGGCAGTCCTTCACCCGATGTTCAGCAGATCCACATGCCAAACATTGTCCCAATCTCTTGCGGCAACTAACGGCCTGATGACCAGGCCTCTTGCATTAGTTACAAACCCATAGCTTCTTACGACAAGGCTGCCGAAAAGTAGAGTACTTGATGGGACCCAAATATCGTCTAGATTCAGGGGTATCCTTCCTAGGACAAAAGTTCTGCTCTAACTTGGTTGGGGATAACTAAGGCTACATCATGACGTTCTTCATGTCTTCTCTCGTGATATTCTTCTGTTCCTGCTGGGCTTCATCTTGAGCTTTCTGGAACTCCATGATTTCTTGAAATAAAACAACCATTTGGAAGATGATTGCTGGTACTGGTGGAGCAACAAAATGAATAATCCACCAGGGAATGCAACTCAGTTGGAGATGAGGTAGGAGTCGCCAGTGTAGGAAAAACTTCACTGGATGCACTATGAGGACGGTCAAACAGCCGCGAGGGGAAAGACCCTGGGCTTGGTTGAGGGGATGGGGTATGATCCGGGGATAACACCTCATCGCCAACAGGATTTGGTCTTGTCAATGGTCATTCTCTGGAAGGTTTAGGACGCACTCATAAGCAAGGTAGCCTACCAGTCTATAATCAACCAAAAATATTTAATAATAAAATATTTCGGTCCTATGTCGTGACAAAATTGATGTTCTAGTGTTCTAATTGCTTCTAGATAGGTTTTCCTAAGTTGTTGTTGTTGTAGACCTGCATGGGCCACCACTGAAAACATGTCACGACCCGATCCCAAGTTAATGGGTCGAACCGGACCATGCCCAGCCTGCACCGTGGTGAGACGGCGGCAGTAAGCTGTTCCATTGCAGGTATTCACAACAACACAAGTACATTTGTCACAACTGTTCTATTCGGAATTTGAGACTTTATTTGATAAAATATTCAAAAAATACAATTGGAAGGAAAATGCTGAAAATAAAACTACAAACTCCAAATAAAAGAAAAATGCAGAAAAAGGGAAACTATCTAAGCATCAGGTTCAGTGGTCCCAGGATCAGCGTCCTCCAGAGACGGCTCCGGTACCGTCGCAGGGTAAAGAACCGGGTCATAGTAGCTATTATAGTATAGCTCGTCATCCTCAGTGTTACCTAAAATGTTGTCTCCAGTCAGGAGGGAGCAAAGTACAATTCATGCTAATTAAACAGTTAAATAAGAAATAGAATCATGCAGTTCTAAACAGTTTTTAAAACAGGTTTGTTACAGTAGAAATCAGTGATTTGAATAGGTAATGACATATGACCGGCTTGGGTTTGTTACAGTAATGGATAAGGGGTTTTGTTACAGTATGGTCATAATCATTACGCTATTCCCCAGTCCCCCGCTATTCCCCAGTCCCCAGTAGTTACAGTACAGTACTCTCGGTGAGAGTTTCGTGTTTGAGACGTGGTTTAGACATGCAGTAAAACGATTAAATAAATAACTGTAAACTAACACAAACTATACTTGCCTTGAATTAGATTGACTGGAAAGACAGATCGGTACCGAGGAGGAACGTCAGGTACGACTTCGAGTTCCTACAGTTGAGAACTCGACTTAGATTCCTGAATAACCAGACTAAATGTGCTAGTTGCAATCTCTAGTAGTCATGTCCTAGTCAGGTTTTAAGTTGTATTAATCTACAGCTAACGTTTACGTCGCAACTACGTGCGTTGATTAAGCCGGTTAACTGGATTATTTGGAAATAACACGATAATCAATTAACTTTCAAAAACTTTGTGTTTTGTAATATATTTATAAAAATACAGTTTCTTTTAGTGATAAATCGTGAACTAGTTATTTAATAATATTCTATCCATTTTAATTAAATTCATAAATAATCAGTAAACTACGTTCTAATCTACGATTATGCGTCTAATCACAAACCACCCAAATTCACATCCACCAGAAAAATAAAAATAAACTACGCTACACAATACAATGGCACAGCTAATGATCCTAGGGTGGGCTTATGCCCTGTACAATTTTCTTTTACATCAAATAAGAGAAAATGACTTAATTAAATATATAAAGTGCAGAAATTAAATAACTATAAATAATAGCCTAAATAAAAATAATTAAAAATAATTAAAAAAGATAGCTAAGAGTCTCAGACTCGGTCCATTCCTCAAAATTCGGCTAATACCACAACGTCCGGTCGGACCGGTGCGTTTGCATTTCGTCGGGGCCCACAGACCGGTACGGTCGTCGCCCGAAAATCGGTTTTAGTAAATCATTTCGAAAGCCAGTTTTGAAATTAATAAAAAAATATAATTTTGTAAAAATTTGGGCAGCACTTCCTCTATTCCGGGACAAACCCAAAACTGGGAAGTGCGCCAACAAATTTCCTGCAAATAATTTCCAAACCAGGGAAAACCCATTTTGTATAGAAAATATATCACAGAACCAAATCCAAAACCACACTGGAAATCCCGTTTTATCCAAAACAAAACCACAGCAACACAATCTCACAGACAAACGTCACCCAAGTGCTACACGTAGCTAACGGAAATATAACGTAGCTAACCGGATTCCTGAGAGGGAACCGGGGGACCGATCTATCATCATCGACTCACGGGAGGGACGAACTACTGTGGCTATTCAGAAATTACCAGTTTCCGTTGGCGGGGAGCCGCGGGAAAAACTCGGGAAAGAAATCCGAACTAAGTCGGCAGCAGGTCGAAGTCCCGAACAGTGACGAGAGTCCACGGACAGCGGGAACGCCGGCGTGGACAGCAAAGAACCGCGGGAAACAGCGGCTCGGGCGCTGGCCGCGGGAGCGGACAGCGACGGGGAGGGTTTCTGGACAGCGGGGCAGGACGGAGAGGGCGGTGGAGGGCCGCGGGTGCGGCGCTGATTCCGCGCTGGACGGCGGAGGGTTTCGCCGGCGGCGTCGCACGCGGGAGGCGGCGGCGCGGGATGGGGTCGGCGCGGATGCGTCGGCCACGGGCGGCGGTCGGGATGGCCGAGGAGGGGAGCTCGACGGCGGGGCTCTGGACACGCCGGAGGCGCGGGGCGGCGCCGGCTAGGGCGTGGTGGCGGCGGATGGCCGCGAGCCTGGCCGGAGAGGGGGCTCGGGGAGAAGTGGGTTTCTCCAGGAGAAAAGTCAGGGAGAGAGAGGGAGAGAGTGAATGGGTTATATGTGAGAGTTTTCTGAGAGCTCTCTCCACAAAAGTAAATGGAAATAGTAAGAGAGAGAGAAGAGTGTGAGATGAGGAGAGTTGTTGAGCTGTGAGTTTTCTTGAGGAAAAGAGAGAGAGGTTCTGGAGATCGTGGGAGTTGGTGAGTGGAGTTTAAGGAGGGGTTGTGGGGTGAAAATGAGTGGTGAGGAGAGATGTTCGGGAAAAGAGGAGTTACCAATTCTCCAGGGAAAACACTGGTCCTTCGGGACCAGTTCCCAACCGAAAACATATTTATTTTTATTTATTTTTTATTATTATTTATTAACCGAGTCAAAAATAGGAAAGAATTTGGGAAAAGAAAGGGTTGGGCTCAGGCCTGGGTCTGGGCTCGGACTTGGGTCTGGGTCCAAACATTCAAAAGTTCCAGTTGTTTATAATTTTTCAAAATCCTTTTCACCCAAGAATAATTAATAATAATATTAATAATAATAATTTTGAAAACGTTTTTATTTCCAATACAAAAATTCTATTCAAATAAAATTACAGAAAACTGGGTTTCACATGGTTCCAGTTATTTGTTAGAGAGGGAGAGAATGAACCAAGAGAAAAAAGAGGAAGGTTTTTCCTTTGGGCACGGCTAAACGCACCCCAAGCTTCGCTAAGCACACCCCAAGTTAATTTAGTTATAAATGACTTCAATGTGAAATGACTATTATACCCTTATCTCATTTTCACACCCCACACCCCACCACACCCCATCAGCCTTCCATCCTTTCCAAACACTTCTCTCATTACACCCCACCATCCTCCTCCTCCTCATTCTTTCTTCTTTCATCATCTTCTCCAACAAAACCCTAAAACCCTAGAAAATTTCTAAGTTGAGAAGCCATCATGGAGGAAGGTGGTCCATCTGGAAGACACAATGTACGTACTCTCTCCTCCTTCTTGCTCGTTTTCAAGTATTAAAATTAGTATGAGAATCGTTCCAAACGAGAAAGTAGAAAAAAAATTCGCGATATGCACGACCTGTGTTCGTCGCGCATTTTATGTTCTGTTCGACTTCTTGTTGTCGAACATAATAGGGATGTTCGACTAAGTGTTGTCGAACATTTCTTATATTGTCCGACCCTGTTTAGTCGAACGTTGTTCGACAAGTTCGACGTGTTACTGTCGAACAGAAGATGCTTGTACGACCTGTAATGGTCGAGCACTGTGGTTTTTGAAATTTTTTTTTTCAAACTTAGTAAAGTGTGGGTCTTGTTCTTTTCAGGATAGTTCTTCAAATGACACTGGAATGAACAATGAATTGAGCATTGTCAACTTTCCCATGTATGAACAAGTGGATTTTTCAGAAGAATTTCAGACGGAAGAGATATTTGATGATCGTGAATCGTTGTTGAGGTGGGCACAGACGGTAGGAAGACGTCATAATATGGTCGTTTTGGTTAAACGATCCGATAGCGGGGATGGAAGGCGGACAAGACTCTACTGTTCGACCATTACAGACCTTTAATGTTCGACCATTTTAGGTCGGACAAGACTCTACTGTTCGACCATTACAGGTCGGACAAGACTCTACTGTTCGACCATTACAGGTCGGACATGACCATACTGTTCGACCTGTAACTGCCGAACAGAAGAATGATGTTCGACATTTAGTGGTCGAGCAGTACAATTTTCAGCAAAAAAAAATAAGTTTACAGAGTTCAAAATGAGCACATACAATTTCACATAAACTGAGTACATTTTCAGTACATTTGCAGAGTTCAAAATGATCACAGAGCAGTACAATTTTCTGTACATTTGCAGAGTTCAAAGTGATCACATTTTCAGTACATTTGCAGAGTTCAAAATGATCATATTTGAGCAAAATTCACATAAACTGAGTACATTTACAGAGTTAGTAACAAAGCACAAAGTTCATAACAAAGCACAGAGTTCATTAACATAGTTCAAAACAAAGTTCACAACATAGTTCCCAACATAGTTCATAACATGAATCTTGTTCCTCTTCTTGCTCATCATGTGCTTCATCTTGTTCCTCTTCTTCCTCGACATGTTCCTCATCCTCTTCTTCTCCAGCACGTTGCTGCTCGCTAATTTGACTTGCAACAGCTGTTGGACTAGTATGTGCAGCTGTCTCTTCTTCCACAGCACTTTGCTCTTGCATTTGAATCGGAGCAACTGTTGCTCCTTCTTGATGACTTCTACGTGCAGCTGCCAACTCTTCTAACCGACGCCTCCTAGTAGAAGCTGTAGGTCGTCTCCTAACATATGTCATTCCTGCTAAATTGAATGAAATATCAAAAACTAAACAATATATACATTCAAAATAAACTGTTCGACCAAGACTGGTCGAACATCATCCTTCTGTTCGACCATTACAGGTCGAACAAGCACCTATTGTTCGACCATTACAGGTCGAACAAGAACCTAAAGTTCGACATATGACTGTCGAACAATACGTGAGTGTTCGACATATTACGGTCGAACGTCTGCCAAATGTTCGACTTCTTATTGTCGAACGTACTGTTCTCTGTCCGACCAACCAGGCTCGGGCAGAACAGCGAAAATCGAAAAAAAAAAACAAAACGAAGATGCACGGGCTAGAAAATGACGGGTTTTTGAAACCCTAATTCAGTGATCCTAAACGAAAGACTCAGTTCACAGTAATAGGGAGGTTCGATTTAAAAAACTCACCATATTGTTGGGATTGGGGTTCATCTTGGGATCGGTCTTCGGGTTGGCCCGCCATTGTAACAAAGCACAGAGTTCTTGTCGTCGAACGGAACTTCTTGAAGTCGAACGGGAGTGGGGGGGGGGGGGGGGGGTCGGCTGCTTAGTCTTCGGGAGAGGGAAGATAAGGGGGGGGTGTTCGGCCGCTCGGGAGAGAGAAGAGAATGGAGGGTTAGATTAGAATAGAAATGGGGTGTGTTTTGGTTTTGTATAGAATGAGGTGTACTTAGCATTATTGGTTTGAGAAGAGAGGAGAGTGGGGTGTGCTTAGAAAGGGCATTTCTGTCAAAGAGTGGGGTGTGCTTAGCATATTTTTAAGTTTTATTACATATATGGGGTGTACTTAGTAATTGGGGTGTGCTTAGGGCCTGTTTGGTTCGGCCCAACTGAGCTGAAAGTGGGGACTTTTGGAGGGTTTCACCGGATCTGAAGGGAGTTTTATTGTTTGGTTCGGCCGAGTAAATGGACTTGAAGTCCATTGATTGGACTGTGGAGCAGTCCCTGTCTCCTCCGAAAACCCCCATTTGAGTTCCGCCCCATTTTTGCTTGAAGTCCATGGAACTGGAGGAGAGAGACTCTTGATCTCCCGAGAAGTGGTTGCTGTCGAGGAGTTGGGTCCGCTCTTCCGCTGTCCTCTGCAGATCTAGTGGTTTTCCTCCCTAATCTAGTATTTTTTTTCCCGGATCTAGTAATTTTCTGCTCATTTCTTCCCATTTTTTTTCCGATCTAGTAATTTTCTTATAGATCTTCCATTTCTTTTAATATTTGCCTATGGATCTGTCATTTTCCCCCGAATCTAGTGATTTTCCTCCCCAATATCTGTCGATTTAGTTTTTTCTTATATAATCCGTCATTTTGTTATAGATCTGTCAATTTTCTCATTTTTCGACAAAATTTCATATGGCAAATAATTGGAAATTGGACAGATCAACTCGGGAAAAAAATGGGAAAAAAAATCACTAGATTCGGGTATATTGGCTTATGGATCTGTCATTTTCCTCCGAAAAATTTGGGGAAAAAATCAATTAATTCTAATATTTCATATGGCTTATCGATTTTATTTTTTCCTGTATAAATCTGTCATTTTGTTATAGATCTGTCAAATTTTCCATTATTCGACAAAATTTCATATGTAAAAAATGGAAAAAAAATTGGGGAAAAAATCACTAGATAATGGGTCGATCTGTCAAATTTTGTTATGGATCTGTCAATTTTTTTACATATGAAATTTTGTATCGTATGTTTATAGTGGGTCGATTTGGTTGGAATGGAAAAAAATATTGGGATAAATATTGGAAAAAAATAATGTTTATAGGGTTGCCCGAGAGTACATTTTCCATCGGGCATGGCTAGATAATTTCATGCAAGACAAGTAGTCTTGTAGCAATCGACTGCATTTCCTATCTTTGTAGCATGCTGCTATTTTCTGTTAATTCACTGCTTCATCTATGCTTTTCATATCTTTGTAGCATGTCGTTCTACGTTGTTTTGAAAGGAAGAAAGCCAGGGGTGTACACAACCTGGCCTGAATGTCACATGCAAGTGAATGGGTTCAAAGGCGCTTGTTATTTCAAGTGCCGAGATTATGAGGAGGCAATGGGTTACTTCCACTCTAATTACAAGGATGAACGATGTGGAAATAAGGGGGAAGAAGTGCGCAATGGCCACCCATGGGCCATTATTGTCACTTTGGGTTTTCTAACATTACTTGTATCGATTTTAGTATGCATCTCTTTTATGTAGTACCAACTTATTTGTGTAGACCCAAGTT
This sequence comes from Iris pallida, assembly GCA_029216955.1. NCBI lineage: Eukaryota > Viridiplantae > Streptophyta > Magnoliopsida > Asparagales > Iridaceae > Iris > Iris pallida. The sequence continues at coordinate 2,081,004 of JANAVB010038615.1, read as the reverse complement.
CTTTTTGTCTGCACCTATAATGTAATGACAATGTAATGACAATGGGTATGTACTGTTTGGGTGCAGGAGTTGTCTTCGAATGAGCTACGAAGGTGCAACCTAATTACAAGCTAAAGTTGGTGGCCTCCCCTACCAATGTGGTGATGGACGGAGGTAGCCAACTTGTAGCCTAGTTTTAGACCATGATGAGGAAGGTGCAACCTTTGAGTCTAAAATGCTATGTCGGTCCCGACAACACAAATGAGGAAGTTGCCCCACGATGAGAACCAAAACTTGATGGCCTCCCCCACCAATTTGGTGATGGATGGAGGTAGCCAAGTTTTTAAATTGGCGATGATGAGTGGGATGGTGAATCCTTTGAGCCAATCACTTTTTTTCAGTCTCCAGTATCAAGTTTTTTTTACTGATTTCAGTTTTGGGCACTTTAATTTCAGTTTTGGGTTAATGATGAGTTTTGCTTTCTTGAAATCTTATATATGGGCTGTGATGAGTTTTGCTTTCTTGAAATCTTATATATGGGCTGTGATGAGTTTGCTTTCTTGAAATCTTATATATGGGCTGTGATGAGTTTTGCTTTCTTGAAATCTTATATATGGGCTGTGATGAGTTTCAGTACCTCCTACTTATGGCCTATGCTGACTTGTGTTTCTTTGTGAAACAAATAATGATATTTTGGGCTATGATAACAATGCATAACTTGGTGACTTCAATTTTTCCTGAAACTGACTTGTGTTTCAATGTGAAACAAATAACAGTACATGTTCCCAGCAATATGACATGTTCCCAGCAAATATGGTACATGTGTCAATTTTATGTTACGCAGGAATTTACATTTTTTATATGTTCTTCGTATGATGATATTTTCGAAGAAAAATTTGCTACATTCTGAGCCCATAATGTTCTCCTGAACAAGTTTTAATTATTTTCAGATTTCATACTCTGAGCCCATAATGTCCTTGTGAACAAGATCTTGTTTCGTTGTATCATATTGCTGGGAACATGTCATATGGCTGGGAACATTTCCCATTGCTGGGAACATGTAATATTTGCTGGGAACATTTAAATATTTGCTGGGAACAAGTCATATTTGCTGGGAACATGTCATCTTGCTGGTTTTCTATGTCATATTTGTAGGGAACATGTATCATATTTGCAGAGAACATGTATCCTACTTTGCTACATTCTGAGCCCATAATGTTCTCCTGAACAAGTTTAATTATTTCCATTCTTCATACTCTGAGCCCATAAATTCCTTGTGAAGAAGATTTTGTTTCATTGTATCATATTGCTGGGAACATGTCATATTTGCTGGGAACATGTATACTTGCTTCAATTATTTTCAGAATTCATTGTGCTATTGTGTTCTCCTGTGAAGAAGATTTTGTTTCATTGTTCCATTATGTTCTCCTGAACATGTTTCAATTATTTTCAGAATTCATACTCTGAGCCCATAATGTCCTTGTGAACAAGATTTTGTTTCATTGTATCGTATTGCTGGGAACATGTCAGATTGCTGGGAACATTTCCCATTGCTGGGAACATGTATACTTGCTGGGAACATGTATCATACTTGCTGGGAACATGTCGTATTGCTGGGAACTTGCTGGACATATCATATTTGCTGGATACGTGTATCATAATTGATAGGAACATGTATCATATTTGCTGGGAACATGAATACTTGCTGAGAACATATCATATATGTTGGGAACATGTGTTCATTTCTGGGAACATGTATCATATATGCTGGGAACATGTCATCTTGCTGCGAACATGTATCATATTTGTTTGGAACATGTATCATATTTGCTGGAAAAATATAATCGTGCAATTTGCTGGGAACATGTCAATTTGCTGGGAACATGTCATCTTGCTGCGAACATGTCAATTTGCTGGGAACATGTTTCATAATTTTTTTCGGTTGTGAAACCGTTTCTCTGCTGCCAAAATCGGTTGGAAATGTTGAAAATTTATTTTTGGGTAACCTTACCATTCTTCATGAGGGTGATTATATCACTTGCAATGTCCTAACCAAACACACAAAGTCCATCAACGCCACTTTCAAGTGGTCATCCAAACAAACTACACTGTAAGTGCCCACTTGCGGGGGGACAAAAAGTTTGCCAACCAAACACTTTTTGGAAGGTGGAATGTATTGTAACTCAAATGAGTTACAATCTCATGAAACTCCCACTTTCACACTTTCATGCACCTACATCCAACCAAACAGGCCCTTAGCAAAGCTTGGGGTGCGTTTAGCCGGGCCCTTTTCCTTTTAGAAAGCACAGTTCCAAAGTCCATATCTTTTCAAAATAAGTCACAGGCCCTATAAATTCTAGGGATTCAACATCAAGTTCAAATCAAGAATTCCCCAATTCTCACTTCATAGAGAGTTTTTTCTTCTTCTGAATTATTGAGCAAGAGGAGGAGGAGGAGGAGTTGCGATTTGAATGATCCAATGGTGATCGATCGATACTCACTGATTGGAATTGGAATTTGAATTCCAAAGGAGGAGGAAATCTGAGGTTCTGCTTTACATCCCAATTCTCTCAAGAAAAATTCTGAGAGTGTTTTTTTTTAATCATAATTTACTTGAATTCTCACTTAGAAGTGGAATTCTACTACACGAGCTTAGGAAAGCATGGACACGACACAACACGAACAATTCAGAATACGCACTAGGTCAAGCCTAAATCAATGGCCAGGAACTTGTCCGCTTCGCATCGTGTCGGACACGACATGGACACTTCGAAATGCACAATAGCTCAAGCCTAAACCAATGGTGTCGAGTCGCCGTGTCCGAATGCTTGGCGTGTTGTATTCGGGTCCGTGCAGCATAGTTCCCAATGAATGGCGAGGTTCAAACGAAGAAAGGCTTACGGTGGATATCTAGGCATCCAGAGGCGCATCAAGTGAAAATGCTCGGGGGAGGTGAAGATGAGCATAGATCACACCTAAACCGAAATTCTTTTGTGCCCGCAGGGGGTGCCCGCGTGCCCACGTGTCACCCCCCCCCCCCCCCCCCCCCCCCCCCCCCCCCCCCCCCCCCGCACCCCTTGCACCACCCCTGGCCCACCCCGGCCCTCCACCCCGCCAATGGGCGTGCGACAAGTGGCCCGCGGGCCAGGACTGCGATCCAAACCCGCGGGCAACGTAGCACATGCGGTGTCTGAATGCATGGTGTGGTGTGTTGTGTACGTGTTTGGTAATGTTAGTAGTGAATTTTGCAAGCTTTGATTGTGATGGGCAGGAATTTAGCCACAGAGTGTGACATGGAGAGGAATCGCTATCAAACCCGGGGTGGAAGAGGTGGTGGAGGAGGAGGAGGAGCGGGTGCTAATAATCAAAATGTCGGTCGGTTGTCTGCGGAGAAGGAGTTACAGTTACAATTACAATGGGGTAGCCGGAAGAGGCTGAGGTGCTTGAAGATCCATAGGAATGATAGCGTCACTCCCGAGAAGCTCGTCCCAGTTTGTGGTGCAGATCATCGGGTCAGCCTTCAGGTGCCTAATAGGACCCCCTTCTCCCCGACCCTTTCTCGAGCCCTTAGGTAATTCTCCTTTAACTAAAGTTTACAATTGAATTTTAGTTATAGATAATTTATAGAAAATAGTCATTGTATTGATTGGCTTAGTATGAATTATATTCATATATCCAGTGAAAATAATTGGCTAATTAGTTAATGTACTTCGTTATATTTCTATTCAAATAGAGGCCCCATTTGGCAACCGAAAACTAACATGAAACTCGTGAAAGTTCTTCCTAATTTTCACTTCGGAGTGACGTTTGGTTCTTGTAAAACTAACACTGAAACTAGGAAAGTAGTGGGAATTCTTCCTAATTTCCACTTGGTGTGATGTTTATTATTCTTGTAAGCCAAGTTTAAAATTTTTATACCACATCAGCAAAAATGGTAAGAAGGTGGAAAGGAGAGGGACCAATATTTAATTTTTGAAGAAGCGATGGAAACTAGTTAATGTGGTCTTCTAAATTCTTAATGTTATTAGTGACATGTCATTGTAGTCGTGCAATTTCTCTTGTTTCTAGAAACTCTAAAGAAAATAAGTTTCCAAATTTCAAATAGGTTCTTATTGCTAAACAGGGCGCAGCTGTACAAAATGATATCAGAAGGTCCAATTTAGTTTACCTTTTAGCAGAGAAATCTAAGCTTGTGGAAGTGATTACCAATAATTGCCAAACACAGAAGAAGTAAAAAACATTAGGGTATCGTATTGTATATTGCAACTCATATCACGATGCAATTAATGTTGCACAGAACATAGGCTGCAGCAGTTCATGGGGGAAATCTTGAGCTATTGCAACTTTTCTTCCTACCAAATTGAGCACTGCATTAGATGCGGTAACCCACTTATGTTGCAGACAACAGTGAGTTAAAACATTCCTAAGAAACGATTTTCTACCTTGAGTTGCATCTTAAGTTATCACATCAAGCAATTGGAATCTCCCTGATGTAGTGATGCAGTAACTCACATTGCTTCTCCATGAGATACGACATGGCAAACAACGTCGTAATAGACCAAAGTGTGGATAATCTCTAAGTATTTATGTTGGAAGAATAGGCGGATAGCACTAAACTCTAGTCTTCACCGATGAACATGCTATCTTATGCAAATCCTCTAATTTACTTGAAAATGCTTTTGAATTCTAGATGACGACATTTAAGTCAGAGGAATCTGCTTCCTAATATTGCCTTGGTGCATGCACATTAGTAAATAGCTCTCTTCCATGATTCGAAAGCATTTTCGAGTAGATTAGGGGGGTCTACTGAGATATTAGACCCAAAATAGCATCTTCATCTTCCTGGGTAGAAGAGCTATCCTCGTATTGTTCAACTTAAACACTTATAAACTTCTCGTTATTATAATCTGATTAGGATTTGTTCTATATGTTGTATCCGATGATGAAGCAACATCGGCTAAAACACTAAGATTGCTACAAACTTTTATCAAATAATTCTGTAAGTAGATCCAACTCTATAGCAACCTGCAATGTTCATGTTTTAGGAACAAATAAAACCAACCTATCCAGTTGAACCCAGAAGTAATAAATACTTCCTTTGATTGCATATCCACTGAACATGCAATCCCATTGAGGAAGCTATGCACACCATCTGTTCCGTCAGATGCTGGTTCAATGAACCCTCAGTGAATCTTATTGTATGTATCCACTCAATAAATATAAAGCTGAAATACCCATCTATCTTTTTGATCCACTGAATAAATTTAAGCTTTCCTATTCAATCAGAAGGGAAAACTTGAATCATTTCTTTCTTCATCTATAAGTCATGAAACCCATCATCACAACTCTAATACAGACTCGATTCCCAAAATGGAAGAAACTGTCCCTGCTCCCACATCTCCTCCCTCCCCTGTCAGAAAAACCCGTCACCAGATTAGGTACTAAAATCTGTTGTCTTGTCCTGTTTAATATGTTAATCTAATTGTTTTTGTTTTGAAATTTCTGTCAGGAATTTGGAGTCTGCAGCGAATGCTGGCGGGGCCGTGGCTTCGTTGGAAAAGGGTGGGGGTTCTCCATCGGGAAGCGAGAATAACATTGCTTGGCCGACGTTGGCGATACAGCTAACAGTGAAGGAGAAGGAGGAGGACTTCATGATCTTCAAAGGATCCAAGCCTCCCCAGAGGCCCAAGAAGAGGGCAAAGCTCATACAGAAAACTATTAACGTGAGACTTTTCCTTTTCCTTTTATTTTCTGTTGAAATCAGAGGAAAATATTTGATTTTAGGATATAATTCTCATATTGTGCTGCTGTGATTCTGGAGTAAAGACTTTGCCACTCCTGGCATATGACATGCGGCAGCGGGTAATTGTTAGGCTAGTAATAGCATGTGCTTTGCTTTTCTGTTCTCAGGAATAGAGCGAATTTGGTTCAATTTATGTTACATATTTTTTCTAATAGATTGTTCCCCCTTCTGTCGTCTGCCTCAAATAAGAGTGGGTCTGAATAACAGTCTGACCCAATTATCTGGTCCATTTTGATTCCCTAATGCAGATCAAATAGGATTATCCGGTTGAAATAGGCAGATCCTTTTTTAGGATCCTCACATGTAACCTAATGCTGAATCAAACGGTGTGATAACATTTCGAGAGGAGCTATGGCTCAATCGGTAGTTCTGTCCTCTCCCTTTCTTTGGCTCTGCCTTAAAGTCATAGTTTACAGTATCGGCCAATACCGATCCGATACCGTCGATACCAATACGCTTTGTCATGTCCCGATCCGATACATACTGATACTGACCAATTCTGACATTGATGGTCTCTTTCCTAGTCAATTCGGCAAAGAAAATTGAACGAAAAAGACAAATTGTCAAGGGTGTAAAAGCATAGTAAGGTTGTAAAATCATGTAAAGAAGAAAATTTATCTATCGCGGGTAAACTAATCGGCAAGGATTACTGTTTCATTCAATTTCCAAATTATTAAGAAACAACATAGAAAACACTTAAAATTATGCCTAAATATATAAAGTATTTTTTTTTCTAAAATTTTAATAATTTATTAATAATTATTTATTTTCTGATTCCCAAAAATTCGATACTCCGATCCGAAACCGTCAATACCGTCAATACCGCCGATCCCATACTCATAGGAAGGGTCCGATACTGATTCCAATAATGATGCGGTAAACTAGTGACTTCTCGTCACAAAACAACCTCTTACACCTCCAAGAATGTTACACTTTTATATTACCTATTATAATTGAAGTGAGAATAACGTTTCATGAGGAGCTATGAAATTTATCAGTCACTCTTACAAGTTGATGTCTTTATAAAAGAAGACTTTCCGGGTCATCTCCAATGCAAAATGATCTGAGCCGAAATCATCATAGGATATGGGCATGGGTTTGGATCTTGTACAATTAGTCTAGGAGAATGACATGAATATATTGTAGGAACAAATGTTTCAATCTTTTCGAACAACCTGGATCTCGGCATGAATGGTTCTCTATCCATAATTACTAAGCAAACAATTTTTTTTTCTTAGAAGTGTGTAATGAATAGACAAAGTAGCTTTGTTGTATAATCTTAGCAAATGAAATTAGAATTTGTAAATTTATCACAGCAAACATGCAACTTGCTTAAGAGTATTAAAAATATACAGTAGCATCTAAAATATAAAACTTGGATCACCTTTATAGCTTATCGAAATGCCATGCAAGAGATTTTATTTGTCCTTCTTGATAACCATATTCATGTGTATAGTGTTAATTGAGGAAACTGGTATGGAGTATAGTTTGCAGTATCTGTCGATACCGATACGATAGGGCCGATACGGACTGGTACCAATATTGACCGATACCAACATTTGAAATCTCTTTATCAATCAATTCGACAGAGAAAACTGAACGAAAAAGGCCAATCAATAAGGGTGTAAAAACATATTAAGGTTGTAAAAGCATGTAAATGAAGAAAATATATTTATCGCATATAAACCAATCAACAATGGTGACTGTTATTTCCTTCAATTTCAAAACTACTAATAAACAACGCATAAAATACTTAAACTTATGGCTAAATATATAAAATATTATTTCTAAATTTTTAATAATTTATTAATAATTTGTGTTTTTCGATACAAAAGAATTTGATACTCTGATTGGAAACCAGAGATAATGCCGACACCGTTGCCGATACACATAGGAAGGGCCCGATACTACGAACCTTACTTTGGAGTTGCCATATTTGAAAGGTAAAAGTTTGTTATGGACCATAGTAGTATCATGCTACCCAATACTCATAGGAAAGATTCGATACCGATACTACGAACCTTGGTTTGGAGTTGCCATATTTGAAAGGTAAAATTTTGTTACGAACCATAGTAGTATCATGCTACCCAATTGTTTCAAAAGGAATAAAAAAAAAAAAGATTTGGTTTCAATGACGAACTCGGTAGTGTATTTATCCTCGAAGTAGTTTTCCCTTCTGCATAACAATCATGAATCAAGAAGGCCGCGAAGGAAGATTTAGTGAACATGTACAACATGTTGGAGGCTCCTTATTTAACACCAAGGTTGCAGTATCAGTATTAGAATTGGTTTCAGTATCGGTAAGACTGATTCGGCGATTTTGGATCATAGTTTCGGACTTCATGATTTCAGAAAGCTAAAAATAATAAGAAATTACTTAAAAGCTAGATTTTTGACACATTTAGGCATAATTTTATGTATTATTTATTGTCTACCATTAGTTGTTGATGGAATAATGTCTAACATTGTTGAAGTATTCACCCGCAATAGATATTCTCGATTATTTTACTTGCTTAGATAAAGTATCCCCCTACAATAGATAATTTTGGATGAAATAATGTTAAGTTGCATAAACTATAATAATTTATACTTCAACGAAAGTTAATGGTTACATTGTGTTAATGAATTTACAACATATCATGCTGGTCTTTAGCACGATCGAATTTGTGTCATATATTTGGTAGACGCCAGTATGAGTTGGGTGAGTATCAGATTAGACTTGTCAAAAACGATAGACATGTCAAAAACAATACGATAAGACCGATACTTATCGGTGTCAATCTATAGTGCAAACCTAATTTAAGACCTTCTGAAGTTGGACTTAGTTATAACTCACAACTTATACGGTTTTTTTTGCACTTGTCGTTGCCGAATTCCAACCTTCTAAAGCACACCACAGTCAACTATATATAACATAAAGTTTAATCATATTCTTAGGATGACTAGATATTGTTTTTTGTTGAGTTCCGTAAGCCATAATTTGAAAATAATTGTAATATTACAATAAAGTTTCAATTAAGATTTAGGCATAGTTATAGGTCTTATCATAATCTGGACTTAATCGTACTGTTCAAATTACTTTAAAATTAAGGTTTATGCCTTATGGAAATCAGCAACAAGTAATACCTAGTCATCTTAAGAATATGATTAAACTATATGTTATATATAGTTGGTTGAAGTGTCCTTTGGAGGGTCGAATTCAATAGCAACATGAGCAAAAGGAACATAAAAGTTAGAGAAAGGGAGAAAAAAAGGAGAAGAAAAATAATAATTGTTTTCAGATTTTATTTTCCGTTCTCCAACTTCTACTTCTATGCTTTTGTTCTTTGGGGGTTTTACCATCTAACTAGAATCTTATTATTGCAACTTCTAGTTGAGACAACTAAAACCTTTCAAGGTGTTCCACCCTAGGAGGCCTGGTTAGCAAAGGTGTTTTAGGTTATGTTGATGAACTTTGCGAAAAAAAGCGAGAAAAGAGAAAGATTCTCATAATAAGGAAGACTCTAGACACTAATGCAATGTATTATGTAGGGAATTGGAAATATTTCTAGGCATAATTTAATTCCAAATGTAGTTGAAACAGGTCTCCAATTACTATGCAACGAAAAAAAAAGGAAAAAGGTGCTGCAAGATTAGTTAAGACTCATCTCCAAGATGTTGAATCACAAAATATAGTTGACAACAATTGTCACCCCTAGAATGAGAGTTAACCTCGCAAGACTGGTACTTTCTTATTGGATTCAACTCCAAGGCATAAGATAGTTGTAAGAAGGTATTGTCAGGTTGATGAGATGGCAACAACATTGGTACGCTTCTGGTCAGGAGGATCAAACAAAACCAATGGTCACACCCTCAAACCTGGCTGAGGTACTTATGAAGAACAAAGGCACACACAGAAGCCAGTAATTTATCTATCATCTCCGAGGTGCGACTTTAATAGAAGGCGTCTAAGAATGATGTTTTCTGGTTTCCTTATCTCATATGGATCTGATGTCGTGGACTAGAGAAGAGTTTCCTTTTTACCTTAATATACGTCCATGGATACCAATTCAAATCTCATTTATGTACACTTTGCAGTATCTTTCAATTTATTCAATTAATGTTGTTTTGATTGAATTTTGCAATATCGAGGATCTAGTGAGAACTCGTGGTCACTAAATGTGTCGCAATTGTTTGGTGACTTGAGTCATGGTGATAAGCCTAGCAGTTTTGAAGGAAAATGGTGTACTATGTAGAGGATGTCTTAATGACAACCTGAAGTATCTAGCAAGCCAGTCAGAATTTGCATTTTTCTTTTTTTGCCAAAGACAACAACAAGAGGAAATCCTTTATCCCAATTGTGGTAGACTATTTGAATCCTTTCTTCCATTCCAACTCGATTTGAGGGTCATATCTAATATTAACAAGAATATTTTTTTTATTTATTTAGGCCTATCCCTATTTTTAGCAGCTCCTTGACTAAATTGAGCTCTCCTCCTAACCATAGTTTGCAGTATCGACCGATGCCGATTCGATACGGTTACGGTTTCGCATGTCTCGATCCGATACTGAATGATACCGACTTTTGGTTTTTTTTCCAGGCAATTTGTCAAAGAAAATTGAACGAAATCAACAAGGATGTAAAAGAATGTAAAAGAAGAAAATTTAATATATCGCATGTAAACGAATAAGCAAGGGTAGCTACTATTTCAAAACTACTAAGAAACAACATAGAAAATAATTAAAATTATGCTTAAATGTATAAAATATTTTTCTAACATTTTAATAACTTATCAATAATTATTTGTTTTTCGATACAAAAAAATCCAATACTTCGATCCTAAATCGCCAATCCCGATACACATAGGAAGGGTCTAATACCGATTCCGATACTGATACTGCGAACCTTGCTTCTAAGATTGAATCTATTAGACTTTAGTCTACTTGCACATGTCCTGACAACATGAGACAACTTCTTATCGTATTATCCTCAATTGGTGCCACGTCTAACCTAAATATTCGACCACTAAATAAGTGACATGATAACAGAAAGTATCTTAACCGAAGTTCACAGTATCAGACCCTTCTTATGAATATCACTATCGATGTTTTGGCGGTTTCGGATCGGACCCTTCTTATAACTAGAAAACATTTTATATATTTATGTATTATTTGTTATTTCTAGCTTTAAAAGTAATAATATGAAGAGTGGTGGATGTTGTGAATCTATTAATATACAAATTTGACAAATGGAATGGTTACAATGAGTTGATATGGAATTTTATTGACATGTTGTAGTGTGTAAATCTTTGACATATCGAATCATTGTGTCTGACACTTTTTCCCCATATTTCTCTTCTTTTCTGTAATTTTTTTCTTTGCTTAATTGATCGATGAAAAGAGTCTTAATGTCTGTATCGGTGGGTATCACTAGCAGTCGGTATCAAATTGGGATGGGCCAACAACAAAATGATACGGCCAATATGTATCACTACCGATCCAAGTGTGAACCTTGATCTTTAGACATTTGATAAGAACCTTAAGAATAGGATGATCATTGTCTAATCAATGTTCTAGCTACATCAAAAGTTCAATTCTCCTTCTTTTTTTGAGTTTTGAGTACCCTTTATTATGTGCCCTTTTTGGTAATTGGTTTGCATCTCCCACGTATTTCGATTCCCTCAACATATCCTTCTCCACCATTCTTCAACATTCTCATCTCATCGATAGAACTGCAAATGTAGCCTCTTGTAAATCATTAATTTCTTAGGAAATATGGATACTTATACTCGAAAGTTGGTGTCGTATCATATACATGTCAGATACATATTGGACACGAAGTAAAACTCCAAAATACAGTAGGAAATGCCAAAACCAAGGCCCTATTCATATTGTCGTTTCCATGTCACGTCCTTATTTATACCTATGTAACATAGGTCATTTTGTAACAAGATACTCATAAGAAGGCAATAATGATAACAATCAAAGCCTATTATTATGTACATGGCTGCATAATCATTATTCAAAAATAATTGGTATGCTGGTAATTTTTCATGTAGAAACTTTCGAACCTTTTCCCTCCTCAATATTCAGTCTGGTGTGAGACATACTTCTCCCAATCCTTGTGGTTGCCTCTCTTCCAATCACCCCCTGTGTTCTCCGTTGCTGTCTCAGAACTGGTTCATTTGCTCCATGGAAGGTGAAGTGCCATTATGGTTCACATGTGTGAGAGTGAGGTGCTGCGATCATGATTTGAGTAAATATTATATTGGCTCTTTTTTATGAGCTTCCTTTCATGGATTGTAGGAAAATTAACAGGCAATTTAGTGACTCTGTTGGGTAAGGAACCTTTTATTTGATCTAATGTTGCGAACACTAATTGCCCTTTATAATCGCGTCTTTCGGTCTAATGAAATATGAACACACATTGTCACTTAATCTGGACGAGTTTTTTTTTTTTTCTTTTTTTCATGCTTTGAAGGTTTTTATGTTAGCTGACCCATAAAGTTTGGAAAGAAAGGCTTCGTTGTTCTTGCATGATATTTGTGTTCAGCATACATTTCTTTCTTGATCATAATATGAGCATCATTTGCACATTATCAGTGAGTTTGATACATACCATATTCAAAGATGAAAAAGAAAGGAAGAGCTCTAGGTTGGTGATACATGCCCTTTAATTGAATTTACGAAATTTAATGAGATATACAAATTCACTATGTTGCACATACACATTCGACATGACACATGAATATGGTGATACGGACGTGACACCAATTCTTGCATGTCCTCGTGTACCTTGAAGTGTTCGCGTCTTGTCAGATATGTGCCCGACAGGCACACACCACCAGTTTTGGAGTGTTCTTGTTACCAGATATAAATGTGTACTTCTAAGTTCTAAGCAGCTAGGCTTACATGGTTGCGCAGCAACTTTAGTTGTCATAAAATAGATCAACCGCACCCATAGCTTAGACTAACTGATTGGCTCAAGCCAAGTCATAGCTTTACACACACCCAAAGATTCGCTCATGTTAAGTTTCTGTATGATGTTTTAAAAAATTTGTTCAAAGGCAACTTTTACACCGTGTAATATAATGGCATCAGTTTTGTTTATTGCCTGATCTTTGTGTTCCCTGTGCTCAGGTATTTAATTTCATTGGAAACTCTAGGCTGAGCAAAAAGAGGAATTAAAATGTTGTGACATTGCAAGTCCATTTATTTTCATAAATTTCCAGCATCATATTTTCTTAGTATATGCTTATTCACGGCCTTTTTTTAATGCCTGAGCCACCGAGGGACCCTCATCTCAAAGCTTAATGAACTTTCCTTGTATATATCAGGAAAGTTACAAGGAAAGTTCATTAAGCTTTGAGATGAGGGTCCCTCGGTGGCTCACATGCACGGGTTTTGTTAATTGTCATCAACATCCAATAAACATTAAAAAAATAATTTTTTGCATTGAAAAATCAAGACTTGATGCCAAAAAAAAATTGCGTTGGAAAATTATTTTATTGGGCCTTGATAACATTTTCCGATACAAAAAACTACTTTTTTTAATGTCTATTAAATGTTGATAAACAATTTTCAAAGTAAAAAGCTATATATTAATTGTTATTAACATGTGCCCTTAGGGCACATGTTAACAAATATATTACCAAATCCGAACCTCAAAGTTGATATGGCTAATAACTCGTTAGGATTCCTTCTAGAATTCTGTGAATATCTCCCCATATCAACTCTTAATGAGTTTTTTGTGTCTTCACCTATCAGAGATTCAATGTATATTGTCCTTTTGAATTATGCTTTGGTACATTGACCTCCACATTTTCTATAAAAAAAATATTGGCTAAATTGCACTTTGATACCCTCAACTATTCCACTTTTTCAAGTTGATACCATAAACTTTTTACTCAACAACTTAATACCTCAACTATTATTTTTTTTCAACTTGATACCTAAATTTTTAAAAATCCCCAAAATGCCCTTATCCCTTCCCTCTCCCCTTCTCTTCTACTCCCCTCCCCCCCCTCCCCCACTCCGGCGACCACCTCCCTCCCTTCCCTCTCCGACGACCACCTCCCCTCCCCCCTCCGGCGGCGGCGACCCCCCCCCACCCTCCCGCGGCGGCGACCCCCCCTCCCTCTCCGGCAACCACCTCCCCCCCTCCTCCCGCTGCGGCGACCACCTCCCCCCCCCCCTCCCGCGGCAGCGACCCCCCCCCCCCCCCTCCCTCTCCGGCGACCACCTCCCCCCTCCCTCCCGCGGCGGCGACCACCCCCCCCCCCTCTCCGGCGACCACCTCCCCCCCCCCCTTCCCGCGGCGGCGACCCCCCCCCCCCCCCCTCCCTCTCCGGCGATGGTGGAGTCGGGAAAGGAGGGCAGCGGGAGAGGGAGGGGGGGTGTAGGTGGCCGGAGGGTGGAGGGGAGCGGGGGGGGGGGGGGGGGGGGGGGGGGGGGGGATGGGGAGGGTGCGGGAGGGGGGGGGGAGGGGCGGAGGGGAGAGGGACGGGGGGTGGTGGCCGGAAGGGGGGGCCTGGAGCAGGGAGGGGTTGAGTGGTAGTTTTAATTTTTGGGTAAGGGCATTATTGTCCAAAAAAATTTTAGGGTATCAAGTTGAAAAAAAAAAAATAGTTGAGGTATCAACTTGAAAAAGCGGAATAGTTGAGGATATCAAAGTGCAATTAAGCCAAAAATTAATTCAGTTATGCATTCCTCAATTCCTGGGGTTGAACTGAAGAGTATATTTATTTTGTGGCTTCTACCGAGGCCTCATAAGTTATAAATCAACTCACTAATTTAGAATTTTTAGATTTTAACCCATTATCATGTTTCTAATTCTGTAATTTCTTAACAGATGGTAACCCCAGGTTCGTGGATGTCTGATCTGACTGTAGAACGCTATGAAGTTCGGGAGAAAAAGACCTCCAAAAAGGTTAGTTCCGTTAGGTTAGTTGGTTCCATTTTGATAACTGCAAGTTCATGAAATAGTGTTGTATATAACCAAATAAATAAAAGTAGAAGCAAGGAGTGAATATATACTCAATTTTTTTTCATTTTACTATGATAACGTTTTACAGAAACCAGGAGGTTTGAAGGCTATGGGGAATACGGATAGCGACTCAGAATAGTTACTAGAAACAGATGGGAGCAAATTAAGGAAGTGAAAGAAAATAAAATGAAAGGACTGAAAATAGAAGGCTGAAGAAATATTTCGACTTTTAGAGATGTGGGCAGTCGTGCCACTGGTGTAATGATAAATGTTGCCTACTTTTGTTTATAATGTTTATAATCAGTTTTTGTATGTGAATAAGTTAATTAAGAGGTCTACTAATCATGTGTTAAGTAGTTTCCTCGTTCTTGGATCTGCTTCATCTGCATCTCTCAGTTTGCAGCTCTGCATGAGAGCCTTCGGTAGCGTTGGTCCAAGTAGAACTAACTACTAGAGTGGTTAAAATAAATGTTCCTTAATTTTTCTTCTGTATGGATCATGGTGACAAATACTCTATATGTAGTTGCAAAAATAATTTTTTCCTAAGTTTTTCTTCTGTATGGATCAATGGTGACAAATACTATATATGTAGTTGCAAAATGACTGATGCTTGATATATTTCTCATGTTGAAATTCTAGCAGTTTGAGCTTTCCTTGGTACCGCTGTTGCTGTTGTATTTTTCCCTTCTTAAATTCCACCTACAGTATCTTAAATTATTTTGTTATGAAAGTATTAGTGCCAAACCAGCTTTCTTTATGGGCTATTGGTTGTTTAGTGTCCTTTATTGTTCTCTGTCAAATTTTTTTCTTTTTCCAAAAGGAAGTAATGTTAATGTTATTCTTTAGGTACTAAAGTTCTATAAGATTATTTTTATTTGGAACCATGCGTTGAACCTAGAGAAATCAACCATTAATCACTATATTCAACTGTACAGCTTTTATCAACGCTTGATTTTATTTTGAGATGGCAACGCTTGATCTTAACTGCCAACAAGTTATACCAATATTAGTTTTTCAGAACTAGAGTATGATTGTAAACAACAACAACAAAGTTTTCATCCCAAATTTTTAATGTATTCTTGCTCAGTTTCGGAAAATTCCAACCCATTAATAAGAATAACTCGTATTCTTGCTGTCTTAGAGAATTTTTATTACAACTTTAGGGTACTCTATGATCAGAAAGCGATCACGAGCACTCCATTTCAACAATCTTGCTTTAAATCTATCAAAAACATCCTACTTAACCTTGTTATCGTGATGAATACCTGATCCTAAATTGTGAAAACTATTACCCTCAGAATCTCTTGGTTACCAATTTACCTATTAACTATATACTTTCATCCTGACATCTCATGTACCGTGTTTTCCTCGACTAGCTTTTAAATCCTCTAGATTCCATAGCTTGTCTCCATATTTCCATTTTAGATATAATAATTCCCTAATATCCTTGAATAACATAATATCATAAGTTAAAAAAAAAACCATACACCAAGGAACTCATCATGAAGGTAACTTGTAAATCATTCATAATTTGTGCAACAAGATAATATTGATTCTTGATGTAAACCTATAGTGATGAAACAAGGGGACATATCTCCTCAATATGTCCTCAGAATACTCAATAGTCCATCATTAATCATACATATAATTAATAATTAGAAGAAGTTTCTAAAGCTAAATAGGTATTATTCATCTAATGCTTGTACCGGAACTTGTCAATCAAAGAGGACAAGGCTATGGCAACCATAGTTAAGGACAACCTAGCCGCCACAATTACAATGTGCCTAATTGAAGAAAGCATAAGCACGAAGGTCAATATAGAGCAGAAGCACATGAATAATAATGATAAAAGAGTAAACTATTACTACCAGTGCAAGTTATTTAAAGAAGTAATTCAAAATTGATCAGCATGTTAAAGACCATAAGATTAACAAAAGGAAGCCATACCATCAAAAGAAGGTTCGAGTCTTTGGATATAGAGTGAAATATTATGCCAATTACAATCTTTAATTAGTCTTTTGACATAAGATGGAAAAAAAAATATATAACAAAGAAAAGAGAAACTAATTATCAATGGCGGCCTTGAAGAGTCGTCCGGTGCATGGAAATACGAAAACTTTAACATCCAGAGAATGGGAAACCAAGCCGTGCGAATTATCTGCCAAACACTAAGATCGGACAAGTAATATCAACACGATAAAGTTCAATACTACCACGAATATTTATGCCAAACATTTTTTATAAAATGTTTCAGAACCTTCTCAATTGTTGGTAATCTGCTCCAGGCACTACAAGTTAATATCCTCAACTACTGCAAGTTATCCATGTTAATACCCTCAACTATTATAAGTTGTCTATGTTACTCCCTTAACTACATATGTAAATTGTTGCAGGTTAATAACAAAATCGCTTTTGGTCGAAAATTTAAGCAAGTTTTAAAGAAGTTTCCACAGTAACATGGCAGTACACTTGCAGTATAACCTTCTGGTCAAAATGGTAAGTAATCATTGTTAATTTGGTCAAAAAATTACCTTTCTATGTTGGGATGGAAAAGTTAACATAGCAATTGGTATAATATGAAAGTATAGACTATAAAGTTAAAAAAACTTGAATATTTGAAGATATTTAGTTACAATTAAGCAAAAAAAATGTAATACTTATTTATTGCAAGATGACATCAATATGATACCTTTAATGTTGAAGATACTTACCAGAAGACACCCTAAAATTCAAAGAAGAGAAATAAAGTGGTTGAAATTCAAAGCAACACATCCAAATTGGACCACAATAAAAAAAACGAACAAAAGAAATTGAATGTTGACCTATTGCAATATATACATACATTCTGGTGCAGCCCAGGGTTACATACAGGATTTGCCACTTTGCAGGCGCACATACACAAAGGGCACGCACACTCAAATGAATAAAAATGTCAGCCAGCTTTAAGAAGGAATAACATATCAAGCACGGTTTTTGACTAATAATAACAGTTTATTCTGTTACACACAGTCTTCACAGAAATGTCACCAAGCTTTAAGAAGGGATAACTATATCAAGCCCATCCGTCTACAAGAATTAGCATTTACCAACAAATTATGCAGTCTTCAAGAACAAGCATGACATATAGAAATATGTGTTTATGAAAAAAATAAGAATAGGCTCCAATATAATCTGAAAAATTTCAAATAAACAAAAGATACAAGATGCATTAAGCTGTGAAAATGGCACATGCAACCTTGTTCTCGTGATATCGCATATTTAGAAACTGCAGTGTTTCCTAGAACCAAAAATCAGCACGCTTGCTAGATAATATACAAGCTCTTTGCGAACTCATCTCATTTTTTGAGGCCTTTGAATCAGAGTACAAGTCAAATTGTCCCACCAGAAAATACTTCTCTAACCTGTATATTGTCAACTCCACAAAGATTAACTGCACACTGACAGCTTTGCACAAGTACTAATTTCCTCTGCACCGCCAAGTCCACATGAACAGCATCGGCATAAATGGGCACAGCAGCTAAAACTTTACGGACGCAGTTTGAGAGTAGATTGAGCGCATTTGCACATATAGATCCCCTACCTAGTATTCGATGACAAAGAATTACTAAATACAAAGCCATCCAGAAAAACCTTTTACCTAGCCATCCTTGTCCCTTCGTTCCAAAGGATTTTTCCCTATACTTGTGCAGCCACGAGTTCATTCCATGTATCAGGAATACCTGGAAGGCACCAATGCAAGCAATCATGCACACCTTGTGTGCCTTTAATACTATATTTGGATATGTGGCACTCGTCTCTCAATTGAGACAAAGCGGTAATGTCCAAAAGCTTAATCCTAGTTCCCTTAACTGCCCCTTCAGTAACAGGATCACTAGAATTATCCTGTGTAACCTCACTTCCACCAGCCAGTGGATTGGAATTATCGCAACTGCCCCCTGTATTCCAGTCCCCGTTGACAAAATGCCTCGGAGACAGCGTTCTAAAGAAAGCTTTCAGTCGTGGATGTTGCGGAAGTTGTGAATCTAGCCACTTGGAAACACTGTAAACAGTAAAATTTCTGGCATTCCATATCTCTGCAATCTTCCTATTGGTGTTAGGCGCTCCATTAACATACATCTCCCACCGGTTAGCTTTGAGCTTCCCTCTGTTCCAATGATGTCCAGTGTTGAGGATTAGGACATCAAACTTATGGAGATATTGCTTTAAGAATGTGGCTGGGCGATCAAGATGCATAGCAAAATTAGTAGACGGATCAGATCTGTTGATAGGCTCCAGTTCACAAAGGCTTGCAGACCAATAGTATAAGATTGTAGTGTTGGTGCTTGGGAAACGATAAGCCCAACCATCAGGTCTTACGGCACCACGTGGCTTAACAAGGCCATAGTGTCTTCCAATATCTTCCACATCAGGACTATATTTACCACCAGTGACCATACACATCATAGATTGAAACTGCTGCCTGCCCAGAGAATCCCCTACAAAAGCAATAGTTTTGTGCTGCATCCTGGAAATCAACCAAACTACTATTTAACAGTACAAGCTACCGTAATACTAAATAATCATCACCACAGCAAATAATATTCAAATCAACCTCAATAAATAAAGTGCAGGCAAAGAAAAGATTACAGTTGGCAGATACCTTCTCAGGAACTCGGAGCCTTCAAATTCTGGCATCTCACAGTTTTCTGGCTGCCACCGATAGTTTTCAAAAGTGAAATCTGGGCGGTCAGTCAACCTACATGCCCACATCTCTGACAACCACTGTTTGCAACCAAAACCTGAATATAATGGGTGCCTGTCGTTGTCTGCAACCCACTTTCCCTTTGCATAATTGCACTCTGCAATACGTTAAACAAAATCTCTCAGGTAATATTCAAAGATACTGAACCATTATTTTGCATCGTACTTTTCTCATAGAAAAAGAATTGGCACTAAAAAAAAGGCATATAATGGAGAGAGCTATAAGCAAAATTGTGGTCAACAGAACAAACAAATTTCATCGTGGTTTAGTAATGTACTTGATGACCAAAGAAAGAATAAACATAATGAAGGCTCATCTAAAATCTAAGTTACTGGAAGCACAGTAACAGGACATAAAGATCTAACATTAACACATGCTAATTCAAAATGGGCAAATGCCAAAGTACCAAGAAGAGCATAATCAGCAACTAGATTAAAATAGTGTAAACTAAATTGATAGTGAAAAAGCAATAGTGTGACACGAACAAACAAAATCAACCAATAATCAAACATAAACAACACTATTCGTCAGGTAAATAAGAAAATAACCGTTTCTCTGTGAAGGAGTTTTTTGCAAAATTTTGCCAACATTTAAGTCTTTCGATGAGCTTATGTCTGAGAGGTCCAAAGGTGGAATATCATGCTCTTGTACTTTTGCTTCAGAAACTAGATCTACAGGTTTTTTTACTTCTGAAACAACTTCCTCTGTAGATGTCTCCAATGGGACTTCCTCTGTAGATGTCTCCAATGGGACTTCCTCTGTGGATGTCTCCAATGGGACTTCCTTTGTGGATGATTTCGACGGAACTTCCTCTGAGGATGGTTGCTGTTCTGTATATCCCGAGCTAGTATCTCGAATTTCTGCAGGAATTACTATAGTCATGAAAGAACCACAAAATAGTACATCACAGGATTAAAACAATACTAAAAGCTCAATGGGATAAAAGATGAGGGTAGAGATGCAAAAAAGACAAACCAGGAGAGAGCATGCTCAAACGCATATCAAACTGGTCTGATGACGGGAGGAAAGGACCCAGAAGAGGGGTTTTCTCCCATGCCCAAATGATAAGGGTAATGCAGATTAGAGCAATAAGAGTGAGAGAAAGCTTATTGCCTCTCAATTTAAATGAACTTCCCCCTTTCATATCTTTCAGAAACAACGAGGGATCTACTTTTAACCCTCCAAATTAGCCTCAAACCTTTGAACTTTTCAATATTGTCTCACGCGTGAAAACTCAGAGCTCTCCCTACAAAAGCATATGACTGATCAGAACAATATCAAATACACACCACTTGATATGGGGAAAAAGGATATAATTCAAATATATAACATATTGTGGACAGAATAAAAAGGGATGAATATATATATATATATATATATATATATATATATATATATATATATATATATGAAGATGAATTTTACGACACTATTAGCCACAATAAAGAAAGATTATTTCGGTCAAGCAAGGTATTTCGTAAAGAACCTTATGAACAATGAAGAGCTTAAAAACTTACGATCAAGAAGGGAAAAATGATTTTTTTAAAAACAAAATAAAAACACAGATCAGAAGGAAGCAAATATATGTATAATGCACTCACTGTATAAGAAATATTGCTTTCTCATATCAAGAAAATATATGACTCAATTTGGCAGGAGCTGAATGCTCTAACCATCTTTGGGGACAATTTGGAACCTAGACATTGGCTGGCCATGCTCAATATGCAAATAAAGTATTGTATCCTCATATGGGAGACGGAGAAAAGGTAACAGTAAACCAACACAAATATTATCAAAACAAAAGAGAGATATTTTTATTCCAAATTCTTGGGGTTGGCCATTTGAATCCTTTCCTTCCATTCTGCACAATTAAGGGCCATTCTGCCTCTAGATTATTGGCAAACTATGTGAGGGTGGTAGGATCAGCAATTCCTACCTGTTGCTAAGAAGCAAGCTACCTAACAGCTTGGTACAAGTCAGCTAACAAAGATTCAATAAAGAAAACATCGCATTTAAGAACGTGAAAGCAAATAAAATAAGAGGGATTCTCGTAGTAGTTTGCATACCCTCAATCGATGAAGGGAATATTATAGGAGAAAATTTTGATATTACACGTTCATTAAAAGAATATAATAATCAATCTCTTTTCAGATAACAAGAGGGTTACTATTCCAAATTCATAAGAATATTACAAGAAATGTATATATATTTCTATTTATCAACAGAGTAAAGAAATAAAAAATATTATATAACCAACTAAAAATAGAAAATTATCTATCTATATCAAGAAAGTACACCCTGCTAAGCTCACTTTAATTAATAACACAAAATTGGAAACTTTACCATAAACCCTTGTAGAACATCTAAATTTCTATTCTATACTTCTAAAATTTAGCAAGAACAGTTTTTTGGCCTAAATGCTTTCTCCAATTTTCTTAAAAGAGAGAAAAGAAGAGGGACTCTAGGCTACTTTCTCTTCCTAAATAATCCATGTCAACCCCACCCCTCCACAATTTTTCACACACACATACACGTATATATATGGACTAAGTGAATATCAGAATATGTTATCACATTTGAAAAATTGTGATTGCCAATAGACATTGCAAAATCCAACAGGGACACTAACAAATATTAACGAGGTAACATTCAATTTCTCCAAATTTAGGCATAGTTCCAACCATGAACTTTCTATCTTTAGCTGTATCTTTCTTTCCCAATATTTCGGATCTTGGCAGCACCGATCCTTTCATAATTTTCATAACTGCTCTTTATCTCTCGTGCTTAAATATAGACAAAGGGTATTGTGCACCTCTTAGACATATGCCTCCTTTCAACTTTCTTATCTAATCTTGTCGCGGTAAGTTTGTTGTTTTACGTTATAATCTTTAGCTAATTCTTTACGAATAAATGTTGGTTTGTAGTTTCCAATAAAATATTCTTGATATTTGTACTTGTCTAGCTTGGTGAAGAGGAACAAATATCTATAATTTGAAAAGAGACAGAATTGAATGGGTATTGGATCCAGGTGGTATTTCATGTTCTCATATAGTTGGCTTAAATGGTAAGATAACACTTTGTGCAATGCTTTTGTGACGAGCAGGTTATATATGAACTTTCCTTACAACATGAAATTATTAAATGGTTTCTCAGGAGCACTTATCCTGCAGTTCAGCTAACAGCCTACCAAATTTAAGCAATGTCAAGTATCTTGTTCTATTTTCCAAGTGTATTAGTGCCTAGTGGACACAACAAAGATTCTACATAGAGAGATAGAAACATTACTATCATGAAAATTATTATTAAATATAGTAATACAAGCCTATCAATCTTTCATGTACGTATATAGAACTTCCTATATTTAGGTCATAATCCATTTACACTCAATTGTAATGGTTTACACTCAGTTGTAATCCAACCAAAAAATATAGAATAGTGCACCTATCTGACACCCTAGGGAAGAACGTGCACTTCAAAAATCGGTGTGTACTTGTGTCGTGTCATGTCGGATATGTATGTGGCATATCCATGTCCCTGTGTCTATATCGTGTCATATTCGTGTCCGTGCAACAGTACCAAAAAAATAGCCTTAACGGTTAGATTTTGGTTGTATAGCTTACTCTAAAGTTAGGTCATTGCAACATAAGGTCCATTGTAATTGTTTCTTATATTTGCATAACTATGACCTAGTCTTTAACAATTAAATTGTGTTATAACTTATAAATGTCCGATAGTTTATTTGACACATAAATTCACACAGCATATAGTTTATTCGACACACAAGTCCCAAGCAGCCCTATTCCATTTTGCTTTTTAAGATGTGCACTGAATCCTACGTGCACGGACACGAATACGACAAAAAATGATCCGGACACGACAACACTGAAACGGCAACAATTCGGCTGTGCCCTAATGCATTTTGGAGGTTTCTGTGTTGTGTCGGGGACGGTGACACGGACACCGGACCGATTTCGGAGTTTCAGTTCTTCCTAAACTATACCTAAACAATTCAATAACATCAGTAGAAGTCATATAAGGGATTTATTGTTCTTATTCCTGAAAATAAGTACATATTGCTCAATCTATCCTAAAGATCTCAACTTTATTGTTGCATATTGAATCAATCGTTTTTAAGCAAAGTTTGCACTTTTCCTCATCTTTCCATTGTGGTATGCTTAGCAAAAACAATTTTCCAAAAATATCAGCGACAGTTCAAAAATTTCCCAAAAATGAAACAAATTTTCGTAACGAGAACATTTATTGCTCTAAAGACTCAAACAAGAACTGCAGTAATAAAACGAGATCTAGAGCCAAAGAGCGGAACCAACCGAGATCTACTCACCGGCGCGGAAATCGACGGCCAACGACGGCGATCGGACGGCGGAGGCGAGGAGAGAGAAAGTGATGGGAATGGGAATGAGGAGAGAGAATAAAAGAAATTTTTGTTCGGGAAGTGGAGATCCGCGAAGGATGTCGCAGTCAAATCCTGTGGGGCCCACGAAATTACACGTGTCCGTCGCGGGCTCGTCCGAAACGGTGTGGCGGTGGAGCGGACGGAGTAGCGGATCCGGCACTTTGGAGTTTGGTGTTGTTTTGAAGTACGGATGGAATCTAGATAGAGTCTGATCGGTAGGTAAAGAGAAATTGAATGAGAAGAAATTTATTTTCTATACTCTGATGCTCTATCAGTTTACATACTTTATACATCTCTTTCACATACTCAGATCTAGGGATGGCAATATCCCCCCGAATCCAACGGGGACCCAATTTTTTTATCCGATGGGAACGGGTTTGGAGATTTAAAAATGGGGATGGGGACGGGGATGGGGATTAAAAAAATCCCCGATCGGATTCGGGGACGGGTATGGGTATAGCACTCCCCGCCCCGATAAATCCCCAACCCCGATTACTTATATCCAAATCCATATGTGCAACCCTTTGGAAATGGTATGTTCTTTTGATCTAATTAGTAATATATATTTATTTTATGAAAACCATTATTAACATGCCATGTAGTTTTTTTGAATAAAAATAATTTTTTTAACTTATATAATGTACATAAAAATTTGTTAATCGAACGAGAGACGGATGTGAGAAAATTCGGTCCCGAAAGTGCTAACGGGACGGGGGCGGGGACGGGGAATGCATTGTTTAACGGGGGATGGGGGTAAAAAATAAAACCCGACGGAGAATGGAGACGGGGATGGGGATTCAAACACTACTCGGGGATGGGGATGGGGGATATGGTCCCCGACCCCTACCCGCCCCATTGCCATCCCTACTCAGATCCACAATTATGGCCTAGAATCAAGCACTAATAAATATACACAATTAACTCATTCCTACTTTGCACTAATAAATATACACAATTAAAACATTCCTACTTTAAGCAGAATCGGTTAGCTGATATGGTGGGATTCCTTGCTTTGATAGCTGCTTCCCTTCATGAATTCTTTCCTTTGATAACTTCTTTCCTTCAACACTCCCCCTCAAGTTGGAGTGTGTATTGATTACACTCAACTTGCCAAGTAGTGCTTCAAATTGTGTTGAACTCAATGGCTTCGTAAATAAATCTGCAGGTTGATCCTTGGTCCGAATATGTGCCATCTTAACCACTCCTTTTTGTACCTTTTCACGCACAACATGACAGTCTATTTCTATGTGTTTTGTGCGCTCGTGAAATACTGGATCGAGGATATATGAATGGCAGCTTGATTGTCACAGAATAACTTAACTGGTTGTGTTTGATCCACATTTAAATCTTTCAATATATTTCGCAACCAAGTTACCTCACAACAAGTTGTAGCCATAGACCGGTACTCTGCCTCGGCACTTGAACGAGCAACTGTGCTCTGCTTCTTTGTTTTCCAGGAAACAGGTGCGTGACCAAGTAGAATACAGTATCCAGTTACGGACCTTCTCGTGTCTTTGCAACGGGCCCAATCAGCGTCACAAAATGCCTTTAATTCCAGTGATCCTGTGGCAGGTAAAAGAATTCCTTGGCCAGGTGCTTGCTTGATATACCGTAATACTTTGTGTGCCGCTTCAAGATGTGGATGTCTAGGCTTGTCCATAAACTGACTTAATACATGAACAACATAGACAAGATCTGGTCTTGTAATAGTCAGATATATTAATCGTCCCACAAGCCTCCGATATTGGGATGGATCTTCTAGCAATTCACCATTCATTTGTGTGAGAGATAAGTTTTGATCGACTGGTAATTGTGATGGCTTGGCACCGAGAAAGCCAGTGTCTTCAAGAATTTCCAAAGCGTACTTCCTTTGACAAAGTACAATGCCCTGCTTTGATCGTGCAACTTCTATACCTAAGAAGAACTTAAGTTGCCCCATGTCTTTTAGTTTGAAATGGCTCGAAAGGAATTGTTTAGTATATGTGATGTCCTCCAAGCTATTTCCTGTCAAAATCACATCATCTACATAAACCAACAATGCTGTGAATTTACCTGAACGAGTTCGGACGAACAATGAGTAGTCTGACAAAGATTGATGAAAACCATCTGACTTGAGGGCTGTTGACAACTTGATAAACCACTGCCGAGATGCTTGTTTTAAGCCATAAAGAGACTTGTGAAGTTTGCATACTCTATTCTCCCCCTTTCGTCCGAACCCAGGAGGAATCTGCATGTAAACTTCTTCGGAAAGATCACCATTGAGGAAGGCATTGTTGACGTCTAGTTGATGTAGATGCCATCCTTGCAGGGCTGCAAGACTAAGGAGGACTCGCACGGTTGTCAACTTGGCTACTGGTGCGAAAGTCTCTCTATAATCAACTCCCTCAATTTGGCTATATCCCTTCGCCACTAACCGTGCCTTATATCGTTCAATCGTCCCATCCGGATTGAGTTTGATTTTGTACACCCACTTGCAACCAATGGGATGCTTATGAAGTGGTAGTGGCACTAAACTCCAAGTGTGGTTGGCCTGTAATGCTTGGATCTCTCTGTGCATGGCCTCATGCCATTCTGGTATCTGTACTGCCTGTGAAAAAGAAGTGGGTTCTTTCTGGACAGTAAGTTGAGTAGTGAAGGCTTTGTGTTTGGATGAGAGATGATCATATGATAAGACATTAGAAAGGGAATGAACAATACCTGTGCTCGGTGAAGATGGTGGTGCAGGCCTTGAGGGGAGGGCTGCCTCAACATGAAAGTCCTGCAAAAATGTTGGGGTTTTGGTATAACGGGAAGATCGACGTGGTGGTGGTGATGGTGGCGGAGCCACTGTGGAAGGCGGTTCAGTGATATCAGGTGATGGTGAAGAAACCGATTGTTCGGTTGGTGGAGTGACAGTGGTCGATGGTGGAGTGAAATTTGGAATAGAGTTGGGTGGTGAATGTGTACCAGAATTGATACCATTTGGTGGAACTTTAGAGTTGGAAGGGGATGAAACTATAGGTTCAATTTCAAATGACGCAAATTGTGATTGTGGTTGAAATATGGGCAAATGAAGTTGAGATTTTGTAGTTGTGTTCGACTGGAAAGGAAAAGTGTCCTCAAAGAACAATACATCTCGTGAAACAAACACTTTGTGCTTGGAAAGATCATAAACTCGATAACCCTTTTGACCGTTAGGATAACCTAGAAATAGACACTTAGTTGCACGAGGATCAAATTTGGTGGGTTTGGTAGGGTGAGTTGATGTGAAACACATGCAACCAAATACCCGCAAGTGTGAATAATTTGGAACCTTATTAAACAACTTTTCAAAGGGTGTTTTTCCTTGAAGAATTGGTGTGGGAGTTCTATTGATAAGATAAGCCGAGGTGAGTATGGCATCTCCCCAAAAATGTTTAGGTAAGTTGGCTTGGAAAAGCAATGCTCGAGCAACATTAAGCAAGTGCCTATGTTTACGTTCAACGACACCATTTTGTTGTGGTGTGTTGACGCAACTAGTTTGGTGAATTATTCCCTTAGATGAATAAAATGTTTCAAGCTTAAACTCGGGACCATTATCACTACGCAAAACTTTAACCCTTTTTGTAAATTGATTCTCAACCAATTGAATAAAATTAATTAGGAGGCTTCGGACTTCTGACTTATACTTCATCAAATATACCCAAGTGCTCCTAGTGTAATCATCAACTATTGTGAGAAAATATTGTGCACCAAAAAGTGTAGGAACATGGTACCCACCCCAAATATCAACGTGGATTAAGTCAAAAGGATGCTCACTTGAAATTGTGCTTAAAGGAAATGATTTTCTGGTTTGTTTGGCCAAAGGGCAAATAGAACATTTGCTTGTACCACAAGCTTTATTTGCAGAAAAGGGAAATAATAAGGAAACTTTGCTTGAAGGGTGACCCAGACCTTGGTGCCAAAGGTTGGGTGTACGACTGTCAACAGAATTGCATGTTCCTTTTTGTGCTTGGTTGAGGCAGTAGAGTCCCTCTCTCTCAGTTCCCATCCCAATCATCTTCCCCGATCGTAGGTCCTGTATGACACAAAGTTGTCTGAGAAAGATAGTTACATAGAATGAATCAAGTGCTAATTTGCTAACAGAGATTAAATTCAGATAGAAAAGTGGCACACATAAGACATTATGTAGAATAAACTGAGGAGAGAAAACCACTTTGCCAGTATGACTGACTTGGGCTGAGGTACCATCCGGCAACTTAACAAAACGATTGTGAACTATTGTCAAAGAAGTGAGAAGAGTAGGAGTACAGACTATATGATCACTAGCACCACTATCCAATATCCAAATACTTGCTTTGCCATGTTGAAGAAAAGGAAAAGATTTACCTGAAAGTTCTTCATAATTGGAGACATTACCGACTTGGTTCATTGTGGCAGCCTTGTTCTTACTCAACAACTCAACAAGTTGCTTGCATTCTTCTTGTGAAAATCGAAAGTTGATTCCATCAAATCTCTTGTCAACCATAGAAACAACATGATTCCCCTTTGAGCTTCCCTGTGCTCCTTCTACAGCGGCCTTTCTCCTTCTACAGTAATCGTAAGTGTGGCCCTTCCACCCACAATAAGTACACTTGAGGTGAGCTCTGCAGTTTTTGGTTCTATGATTAGTCTTGTGACACTTTTCACATCTTGCTTCGCCTTCTCCCGAATCAAGATCTCGACTTTCCTTTTTCACGACAAAAACAGCCACCTCTGGTTGAATGACTGTTTTCCCATTCGAAACCTCTGCTTGCTTCTCATACCGCAATGCCATTGAATATGCTTTGTTCACTGTTGGCAGTGGGTCAATTGCTACTGTGTTGCTTCGGATTGCAGCATAGTTGTCATTGAGTCCCATTAGGAACTTCATGGTCTTCTGGTTTTCTATGTACGCCTTAAGTGCTTTGGCGGCCTCACAGCTACAAGGTGGAATCTCATAAATTGCATCCTTCTCATCCCAGAGGCTCTTGAGTTTGGTGAAGAAGGACGACACTGATCTGGTCCCTTGCTCACAGTCATAGATTGCATTTTCGATGTTGAATAGCTGGACAGTATTGGTATGAGAAAAATGCTCCTGCAGCTCAAGCCACATGTCTCTTACATTCTTACAATGAATTACGCTGCCAGAAATCTCCTTCGACATTGATCCTAGCAGCCATGTCTTGACCAAAGTGTTGCAACGATCCTATTGCAACTGTTCTTCAATCTTGTTGGTTGGCCTCTGAATGGATCCATCAACGAACCCCTTCTTATTCTTGATTGTTAGAGCCATGCTCATGGATTGAATCCATGTTGTATAATTGTCTTCCATCAAGGATTGCAATACAAGTACTGCACCAGGCTGATCCGAGTGATGGAGAAATAAAGGGTGGTTGGGATTCTCCCATGGTTCTGGTGTCCTTGTTGAGGCTGAGGCCTTCTCATGCTCCAGCTTCTGATCGTCACCGCCTGCCATGGATGGATTGTTTATTTTTTACGCCTCAGAACGATTGCTCTGATACCATAAAGAGAAATTGAATGAGAAGAAATTTATTTTCTATACTCTGATGCTCTATCAGTTTACATACTTTATACATCTCTTTCACATACTCAGATCCACAATCATGGCCTAGAATCAAGCACTAATAAATATACACAATTAACTCATTCCTACTTTGCACTAATAAATATACACAATTAAAACATTCCTACTTTAAGCAGAATCGGTTAGCTGATATGGTGGGATTCCTTGCTTTGATAGCTGCTTCCCTTCATGAATTCTTTCCTTTGATAACTTCTTTCCTTCAACAGTAGGGGTGAGCATTCGGTTTATTCGGTTCAAACCGAACCGAATAACTGAAAATCGAATTGGATCGAAAACCGAATAAGCAAAACCGAAACCGAACCGAATTGATCCATAACCGAATCAAACCGAACCGAATTAAATCGGTTCGATTTTCGGTTTATTCAATTTTTTGGTTTATTTGCAATTTTTTGTTAATATATATAGTAACTAAATATACCTAAATTTATTTAGTATATACCTATAGTATATACATATGTATATTCAGTATATACCTATATATATTAATACATGTGTGTATATATATATATATATATATATATATATATATATATATATATATATATATATAT
Organism: Iris pallida; assembly: GCA_029216955.1. Taxonomy (NCBI): domain Eukaryota; kingdom Viridiplantae; phylum Streptophyta; class Magnoliopsida; order Asparagales; family Iridaceae; genus Iris; species Iris pallida. Next base: position 2,050,967 of record JANAVB010038615.1, on the reverse strand, counting down.
ATAGTAACTAATTTTTCTTATTCGGTTTTCGGTTTTAGACCGAAACCGAAACCGAAACCGAATAAAAAAATTTAGTATTTTCAAAACCGAAACCGAACCGAATTTTTTTTAAACCGAACCGAATCTCTTATTTGATTCGGTTCGGTTCGGTTTTCGGTCCAAAACCGAATAACGCTCACCCCTATCTGATCCTCATCTTTCTGTAGTTTGTGCCGTTGTTGGTACTGGTACGTGCCGGCCGATACGCTCCGGATCAATGTTCCAAAATAATTGGGTTTTTTTGTGTGTTCATCCCCCTCCTCCTATAGTACTTGTACCGAAATATTGAACGAAAAAAAAAAATGATACGAAATACTAAAAAGTTATTAGCTTTGTTCTTTGGAATTATCATAGCGTGTCAATAGCAACGTTCGGCAAGTGGACGCTACTCAAAAGGAACACGAATTTGAGGTTAGATTCTTAAAAAAATCGCTTTAATGATAAAATTCAAATGTTTGAAACTTGGTCTTGTGTTAAATATAAAAAAAATTGGTGATTATAAGTATTGTTGGTGGTATTTGCTCTGCTATATGTATTTTTTTAGTCTCGTTGAAAAGTTTAGGAAATTTTAATCTTACATTATTTCTAAATGACCAGAATTAGAGGGTTTTTTTTTTTACTTTTTTTTGGGGGGTTTCACCCCTTTTTAATGACAATAACACGGTCAAAACTTAATTGATCATGAATTTGATATTTTTTTTTAATCACTTTTAGATCATTATACTCCTCGTTTGTAAAACATGTATCCTTTCTAACTCTTTTATTTTTTATTTTAGGTTATTTAGACTTTCACTTCTTTCGAATGACCAGAATTAGAGGTTATCCTTAACTTATTTGTTTAGACTAAATTATCCCTACACATTTGTGTGTCGGCCTGATTAAACATTCAATGGTTGAATTCCCTTTGAAATATTACTGTTGCAATTCTTGAACTTTCTCCATCATCTTCAACCATTCATTACAAATAAGGACCTCAAACTTTCTTCATTTTTTATAGCATCTTACTTTTGAAATCTTTGATCGTTCAGGAGGCTTGAAGATGGTGGGATCTACTATATCATATGTAGTACCCCGTCCTGCAAAGTCAATCGGAGGAATCGAAAAGTCGACGACGTTCGGACTTAGCCTTGCAACGGCTACTCGAAGGCTCGCTCGTCCGAGGCGACTCCTCGCACAGGTGGGATAGTTTCGATGAACTTGCCTCATCTTAGCCTTCACATAACAACGCGCATGGTTTCCAACTTGCACAAGTAGGCTAAACTAAAAGCTACGAACGCACATAGCTAAGTGAGTAATCCCGATGGGTCGAAATATGCTAGAACTTGGAAAAGGTCCCACGACCGTCTTAGAAGTTTGCTCAGCGTGTTTTGAAAATGACACTCGATCCTTCGATCCCGTGGCTTGGGAGAAGGAAGTAGGCTAAACTAAAATCTACGAACGCACATAGCTAAGGGAGTAATCCCGCAAGGCTTGGCATAGCCTTCGCACGTCCCGCAAGTTAAGTCGTCTTGCACGGCTTGTTGGCTTAAGTCTAGGCACCCAAGAGTTGGTTGTTCAAGTCGACCCCGTGCATAGCACGTTCCCCTCGACGCGGAGCTCGGCGTAGCCTTTGCTTGTCGAGTCGTTGCCCGAATAAGTTAGACAAGTGTTGTGCTGGGCTATCGAAGCCATTTCTAGCACTGTCCTGCTCTATCTGCGGTTGTCAAGTCGCGTAGTCCCTTGAGAACAAGGCTCGTCGTATAAAGTATATGACTGGAGCGATAGCGTCGCCTATACAATAAGGTCTGTCTAAGGCACGAGCCTCGGTCGGTCTAGTGAAAAGCACGCCACAGACAAAGGAAGTCCACGCGACTTGTTGTCGCCAAGATCGGCCCCGCTACTTGGGAGTCTCGATAAGCTTGATAAGTCCCGCACACGAGATCGGTCCCGCTACTTGGGAGTCTCGCTAAGTCTTGATATGTCCCGCACACGAGATCGGTCCCGCGGCTTGGGAGTCTCGTTAAGTCTCGATAGAAAGATGGAAAGCATGGTCATGTTAAGGAAGGACTAGATAGATCGAGTTGAGACTTGCATGGTCATTGGACAACTTGTCGACAAGGTGTAGTCTTCTCGAATGATTATCGGGACGCCGGGATCATTCGCACGGGGGAAGCGCGTTGCGGCTCAAAGCAGGATGCCGGATAACCGCATGGGAGTATCGGCGCTTCCGGGGCTAGCTACCCATTGGAAGGGCGGCCCGATACCCCCGCCGAGCCGTGTCCAAGATAGCTTGACATTGCTAGTGACCAGTCATGTAGATGTGTCGGCAAGAGCGGCAATTCGCATGTTTGCCTTTGGATAGAGTCGAGTACTAGCACAGCGTCGGTCGAATCATGAGACAGTCTAGCACGACATGTATCAAGTTAGCAAGATACATGCTTCGGCACAAACCAAGGCTTCCGCGTATCAAGTATTGGCATTTGCGTATTGGCTTTCGCGTATCAAGTATTGGCATTTGCGTATTGGCTTTCGCGTATCAGTATTGGCATTCGCGTAGTGGCTTCCGCATATCGGCATTGTTGGCCTGAGTTGCATAAGTTAAGTCGAGTGCCATCGCTTTAAGTCGAAAAGGACCGTAATGTATAAGTTGGCTAAGTCAGGAAGTCGTTAGGCACGGCCTAAATCTTGAAGCACAAACAAGTCTAAGCATGGTCTAAGGGCACGTCCTGCATGAGTCAACCCTTGATGCCTTGGCACGACCGAGCTCGCATAAGTTGCTCCTCGGCGAATTACTGTCTCGAATATGTTAAGTTACGAATAGAATACGGCACGACCCTACCGTCCCGAGTTGAAGTTTGGTCAAGTACCTAGGCAATGAGGCACTGCCTCGATCGAAATACACGTTGACATGATAGCACGACTACGTCGTCGCATAACGAGTTGGTTAGACGTCAAGTCTTAAAATTGATCCTAAGGCAAGACTAGAAAGATAATCGTAAAGGGACTTGTAAGCTGCACAAAGTAAATGAACGTGTCATTTTTGTATGGGTGGGTGAGGAGCTCACTCCACCAGTACAGTTGAGTACTGACACCCATACAGTATTCATGTACAGGCACAGGCAGAAGCTCGTGGCGCGGAGCTCGCTTGGATGCGTCGAGGCACGGAGTTCTTTGACGATTCGAAGCGTGCGGCCGCGTGGATTGAAGACTTATACAGGACATAATGTATGGACATCGCCTTCCGAAGCTTCCGCTGGCTCAAGCATTGAAATCGAGAGATGAGAGAGTGCAGAGTGAATTATAAAAATGAGAGAAAAGTGAGCACGAGAGACTTATAATTTGGCCTTGCGCCCACAAATGTAATCTTGTATTCAATATCAATAAAGAGCCTCCTTTGAATGATTTGTGTTCATGTGTCTTGTCTTTAAATTTCCGTTGCAGGTTCAATGTTTCTGCTTGGGACTTCTGTGCGACGATCCCGTCGCTGCTGATGTAATCGGCCGTTATGAAACTGCCTTGCACGAGCGCAATCTAGGCTCGTGCGGCATCACGCCTTAGCGAGGATGATTGCTCCTACGGGAGCGGGGCGTGACATAATGGTATCGGAGCACGGCTTTACGTCCTTGGACTTCACGTCTAATTTCTTAATTTTGAAAGCTCGTCGTTGGAAAATAAGTATGCGCTCTCTCTCGAATGTCCCTCGACATATCCATACAATAAGTCTAAATATTTTCAAAAGTTCGTACAAGCATTCACTCGAACGCATCTGTAGGCCTTTGTGTCGAACGGTGTCAAACTTGTCTTGAATGAAAACACGTGCTAAAAGTTAGCAAGTCACGTGCGTGGCCAACTAGTCCTACGTCGACCTAGCAATTGAGCGTGCAAACTCGGAATATAGTCCGCACGGGATAGCTATGCACACGGCCTTTTGGCTAAGTTGTGTTTCGCGTCGCGCACCTCGACTTATTGGTGTAAACGAATTGCGAGTGATATCAAGTATCGCTCGGTCGGGAACAGAAATGCACTTAAAGTGTCTATCGATAGGAACGTTATTGGGCTAACGCTTAGGCGTACGCGAAAGATTGATTTAGATTTTGAGGAATAGTACGATCGACCTAGCGCGTCGATACGACGTGAGCGATTACACTAGAGATTCGTCGAACGAATATGAAAGATGTCTTAGCGAGTAATGCGAACTGATTGAGGACTAGATCGGATGGCTCGAATCCGAATGGTATATGGATTTTCTTGGAAATCATTCGAACAAATATTGAAAATTACGAGTATGTCAACGAGGCGATGCGATCGCACAAGGCCTTAGAATGCGTCACGCTTAGTTGGTCGTGACTTTGAATGTCCCGAACGAGATATCGTTCGAACAACTTGTCAATGGGCAACATGAGTTAGAAAACGATTCGGAACGATGAATAAAAGTGAATGTCTTGATCGAAAAAAACTAGAGGATCGTGCTTACGATTTTGGATTGCGTCAAATGAAATATGACTTGAGTTTTGGACAACGATCTTGAAACTAGCTTGAGGAATAGCAATCGAACTTGATCTTGAATAAGAAGGAATTGTGGTATATCCAGTTCGGACAATAGCATCAATCGTACGACTCGAAATTGGTTGCAAAGGAAGATCGTCATGTTACGCATATCGTCGATGGTATTGAGGCGTATCAAAGATCGATATGCGATAAATCGGGGGTACTCTGACTCGACGAATGACGATCGTGCAAATGTCATTGTTCCGATGGATGCTATACTCGGGATACTGAAACGTGTCGAGGAAAATATAGACTTGGCTCGAGGATTGTGAAACCCACATTTTGTGATTAATTATTATTAGTGATTTAGTATAATTATTAGTAAATCTATTATTATTATTATTATTATTATTATTATTATATTTTTTGAGTGTTAAAATGATTTCGAAAAAAATTAAATAACATGGATTTGTGAATTCAGACCCAGACCCGAGTCCGAACCCAGACCCAGGCCTGAGCCCGAACCCGAACCCATATCTTTTCTTTTCTTTCCAATTTTGACTTTGTTTAATTATTATAATATATATATATATATATATATATATATATATATATATATATATATATATATATATATATATATATATATATAAGTTTAGCTGGTCCCGTAGGACCATCATCCATGAATTGGCCAACCCTTCCCTCACGTTCTGGTCAAAGCCCTATTCCTTCTCCCACTACTCCTCACCACCACTTAACAGCAACTTCCCTCTCTTCTTAATTCCCACCCCCTGGCTCACAACTCACCATAACACTCTCTCTCCCTCTCTATTCCTCCCTTCACTCTCTGGAAAGGAAATCAACTCCTATTCCCAATTCCTCCCCACAAACCCGCGCCCTCTTCCCGAGGTACTTCGACCGACCACGCTCGCGACCACCCTCTCCAGGCCCGACCCCCGTCGGCGCCCCCTCGCGCACGCCCCTTCGCGACTCCGTCGAGCTTCCCTTGGCCAACCGTGTCAGCGCCTCGGCAGCCCCAAACGGTCAGAGAATGTACTCGCATTATCACATGAGCCCAGGGATAGACCATTGTACACTATTGTATAACATTGTACATCCATTGTATAACATTGTACACTATTGTATAAGATAACGTAACTGGAGTAGATCCTTGTGTATTGATTGGGGAGGGGGAGTAGAATTGGTTATGTACTCAAATCCTATTGTACAACATTGTATAACTATTGTATATGTCTATTGTACACCCACGTACAATGGAGTTACCATTGCATTTTCCTAGCCCGTTTACATAACCAGATTGTACTCTAAAATCACATGTTCCTTACAGTTCTTACTTATCGTATTTAGATATTTTCTGTTATCAAATCTCTACTGTTTTTCATATATCTTCTTCTTTCAGCGTTTCATGTACTTTACTCTATTGCATGCTTTATATTTCCTAACTCGATATGAACTGCGTGAGATGTTTTGTGCTCGTTCCCGTCCTGACTGGACCTGTTGAAAATTTTACAGAGGATGATGAGGAACCCTGCACCCCCTTACTTGGAGCTTGCCTAGATGACACTCGCGACCTGGACCCCTGGCGAGGTTCAGGCAGCTGCTCAGGATGATACCTTGTATAGAGTAGATAGCTTAGACTATTTTCCTTTCATGTTTAGCTTATGTCTTTGTTTCAGAGTTGTATGTTGTAGAGATGTTGAGACTTATTTTTAGTTTCTGTTGTACCTCAGTTGAGGATTTCCTTATCTATTTTATCGTACCATTTTCTATCTATAGATTGTGATTGAGTTATACCTCTGTGTTGGCCTCCTTATGGAGAGTATTCATATTAGTTAGTTATAGTCCATGACCTAGAACAGCGTTCTACCGCCGACACTGCGGCGTAGGCTGGACGTACCCACTTCTCGTACCCTTACTCTAGGGTGCGGGTCGTGACACCGCGCCCCCTGCGCGTCTCTCTGGCCAACTTCTCTGCTCGGCAACCCCCTGGCCGTGCGTTTTTCAGCGTCCTTTGTCGACGTTTCGAATCAGCGCTGTTCTCGGGAATTACTCGCTGTGTCGGAGCTTATTTTCTTTCTATTATTCATCTGAGAGCTCTAGCCGAGCAATCCGAGGTATAACCCCTGTCCCGCTCATTTTATTATTTTAGTCGATGATGAAATGGTCCCCGATTCCCTTTGGAAACTCGATTTTAGCGACGTCGTAATTTTCCGGGACTTTCGGAAAGGTCCTGTGAATTATTTTGGAATCCTGGAATATTTCGGAAATTGATTTTTGGTATGTTTTAGCTTTTCGGATTTTTTCGGGAACGTTCTGTGATTTGTGGGATTGGAATCGGACTTTCGAAATTATTTCGGGTCGTCCCGATTATTCTGTGGATTGGTTGTGGATTTTATATACATAAAAATTCGGGTTTTTCCCTGGTTTGGGATTTGCAGGAAATTATCGGCGGCAATTCCCAGTTTTTGGGTTGACCAAAAACAAAGGAGATGCTGCCGGATTTTTCCGTAAATCCTGGATTATTTTAAAAATGAATTTAAAATGAATTTCGAAATTTTATTTGGTATTTGGATTTGGGTGACGACCGTATCGGTCAATGGACCCGGCTAAGTGCAAACGAAACCGGCCCCGCCCGGACGTTGAGGCAATTAGCCAAGATGAGGATTGGACCATATCTGAGACTCTATTTACCTTTAGTTTTATTATTAATTTCTGTTTATATTTTATTTAATATTTCAGTTTAAGACTAACGGCGGTTTTGTCTTATTTCAATTTATGTAAATAAATTGTAATGGGCATAAGCCCAGCTGGCTGTGGTCTGTAACTGTAATAGCTTAGATTTTCTTGTCATTTCTGGTTTTACGAGTTTTTTCTATTTAACGATTAAATTGACTAAAAAGTATTTTCGTAT